>ML796234.1:353146-367348 GCA_009831015.1 Picea engelmannii
CTTCTAGATGACATATGAGGGTCCTCCAACTTCGTAAGGCCATAACTCTCAAACTGTGAGGAGTTATGTGACGTTCTACATACCACCATAAATGGCATGACATGTACTATCCATATAGAATAGTATTATCTGAAAATATATCACAACTCATACCATTACCCATCAAACAAACTTGGGTCCATTACCCAAACCTGGGGTCTCCAACTTCTCATGGCCATAAATCTCTAACCGTGAGGAATTATGTGTCGTTCCACATACCATCGGAAATGACATGACAATAACTATCCATCTAGGATATTTTTGGACAAATTCACTTTCCTTCATCTCATTATTCCACAATTAAGCATGGGTTCTCTTACTGCACAAAGCGTCTTCCCGTGAGGGCTTTCACCATAACGGGATCACTTTGGAGTTCATCCATATTTACTTCTTATCAACCATGAAAAAACAATAATGAGTCATATTTACATCAAACACTATTGGGTCCATTACCCAAACCTTTGTGCTACGGGTCTTTCTTCAAGGGTTGACATCAATGACAACCAACCTTAATCAACACCTACAAGATGCACAGACCAAGGAGATAAGGGGTTGTGTAAACATGATCTAAACAGAGCCCCAAGATCCAACACTATGTGAGAAAGCCGAAAGCAGGATTGTCTTTCAGATGCATCTTGAAGTAGTATTGTAGACTTTTACCTTGCTCTATAACTGTGCGTCTGTTCGTGATTCTTCCTCATCTTCTTCACCACAGCTCCAAGTGTAACCTACATTCAAATACACATGGCGCTTGAATAGCTCGAAACCTGCAATGTGCATCTATTTGGCCTCTGTTCGGGGCCTTCCTCTTGGAATATGCCTTCGACTTGTAAAACGTTCCAACAACCAATGCTATGTGGAACACTGGACGACTGTATATGCATTATCTGCCTACAAATTGTGGATTTGACAATCGTCTATTTAATATTTATTAATATCTGCTCAGATATCGGATTCCTCATGTATTTGATGTTTAAATCCCTTCTCCTTTACTTGTGTTGATGTATAAATAACCGGTGAGACCAATGGAGTATGGAGTATAGAACTTGACGCTCTATTATCTGCACATGTCATATTTCGGTCAAATGCTCACAACCCTAGCTTATTCTTAGGGCACCTGCATATTGTCCCTGTTCGTGGTGCCTTGAGAAATCTTATGCATTGAATTAAATATACTTAACAACTGTAATATTTTGGCACATTAGTTATTTGAACCAAATGAGTAGTGTATGTAGCTCGACGCTAAACATTGGGCCTTGGTATTAGAGTTGGGCTTTGTATGGTTTATGTGTTGAATGCCTTGACATTTGGACTCAAGCTTTGGCTTGACTCATGGCTTGGTGCACTAGGCTTGATGTATTACATGGCTTGATTTAAGATAGACTAGGCTCACCTAGGCACACACCACTATTGCTTTGGGGAATTTTTTGGAATAAAAATATGTATTTTATTTCAAATTATAAAAGACATAAAAGTTATGAAATGACTTTTATTTGTGTCTTTGATATTTGCAGGTTAAATATAGATTGACAAAGCAATCTTGGGCAGTAGAGATCTATGGGAGCTTATCAAGGCTTAACTGGGAGTTGAGGGGTTGTGGAAACAAGCAGGAGACCTTGAAATGGGCAAATCTAGCACAAAATGAAGAAAGAGCACAAAATTTAATAGTACATTTTGAGTGCTAACAGGTTTGGCCATTTGTCTGGGGGTGGAAGGTCGTGGATTTGGTAAGCTTGGTGTCCAGCAATGACCAGAGGCTCGACCAGAATGTGCTGAGAAATAAACTATCCTGATCTGAGACAATGGTTTGTGGGATTCCAAAATGTACCCAGACACGTTCAAAGAAGAGCTTGGCAGTGGCCTCTGCTATGATTCTCTTCTTACAGACAACCAGAATCGCCATCTTAGAAAAATGATCAACAGCCACAAAAACACAGTCATTTCCCCGCTTGGTGGACGGGAGGCCCGACATGTAGTCCATTGAGATGGATTCCCATGGCCTGTCAGGAGTAGGAAGAGGGGTGTACATGCCCTGTTTCTTAGTGGTCGGTTTAGCAATAGCACAGAAAGTGCAGGACCTGATATACTTCATGACCTCCTGTTGAAGTTTTGGCTAGTAGAAATGTTTTTGTAGCATCGCCACTGTGTTTTCGACGCCGAAGTGTCCTACCACCCGAGTGGGCTTCCTTGATCAGCTTCGCTCTCTCACTTGATGGAACATAGATATGGCCCAGACAACACAACAACCCATCCTGAATATGGAAATTATTGACAATTGCGTTTGCACCCAACATTTGGTAGGTGGTGGTCAAGTCAGGGTCTGTCTCATAGAGTTGGGGCCATCCAGATGTCTCATGGTTGCAAGAATCTAGCACTGTGGTGAGTGTCGCGACTGGCAGTCTGCTGAGGAAATTAGGGACGCGATTGGTGCGTTTTGTTTTATACTTGACGTTGAGTTGGAATTGCTGCAAGTCTGTGGACCACTTTTGATGGCGATCATTCTGCAATTTTCCCTCTGTCTGCATGAACTATAGTGGCTTATGATCAATGTGGATGACTGTCTCCTTCCCAAGAATGTAATGTCTCCACTGCCAGCAGGCTTGTGCAATCGAGTACATTTCTTTGTTGTAAGTAGGGTACTTACGGACAATATCTGACAATGTATCACTATGATAGGCCACGGGGTGGTCGTGCTGAGTGAGAACGGCGCCCAGAGCATAGTCTGAAGCATCTGTCTCGATTTCAAAGGGATGTTGCAGGTCTGGTAGTGAAATACTGGGGTTGAGAACAAGTGCTTCTTCAAATCATCAAACACTTGTTGTTGGGACCAGCCCCATGCAAATTTCGCCTTACCACCACCCTTGTTTATTTGGATGAGGTCCCATGCAATATGGGAGAATCCCAACATGAACCTGCAGTATAAATTGGCAAGGACCAAGAAGCTCTGAAGCTCAGTGAGTGTTGTTGGGGCTAGCCAGTCACGAATGACTTGGATCTTGGTTGGATCCACATGTATGCCATGCTGATCAATGATGTATCCTAGGTAATGGACCCTGTCCATGTCGAAGGATCATTTTTCCAAGTTGGCGTATAGCTTGTGTTGCCGCAGGGTGTGCAGAACCTATTGAATATGATGCAAGTGTTCGGCCCAAGTATTTTTGTAAATTAGAATTTCATCCATATACACCACTACAAAATTGTTGGTGAATGGTCACAGCATATTGTCCATCATCCTCATGAAATTGGTTGGAGAATTTGTCAAACCAAAAGGCATGACCAACCATTCAAAAAGGCCTTCCTTTGACTTGAAGGCGGTCTTCCATACATCTTTCTGTTCTATTGGGACCTGGTGGTAGCCAGACTTCAGATCAATCTTACTGAAGTATTTGGCCCCCATGAGTTGATCAAGGAGGTCGTCGATTCGGGGAATCGGGTACCGATTTCTGACTGTGATTTTATTCAGAGCTCGATGATCAATACAAATTCGTCGGGTTCCATCTTTCTTCTGTACCAACACGATTGGGCTCCCGCAAGGTGATGAGATGGGATGGATGTGACCCTTATGGAGTAGTTCTTTGATCTATTGCTTGATCTCCTCATTCTCTAAAAAAGAGCGACAATAAACTGTCCCATTGGGAAGCAGTGCACCGAGGGTCAGATTGATGGGTTTCTTGACTTGGCAGTGCAGAGTTACCGCTGTAGGTGAGAAGAAGATATCCGAGTATTCTTCCACGAATTTATCTACTTGCTTCTGTTGTGTGGAGACGTCGGTCACAGAGACCCTGGATGTGGTTGTAATATTTCTCTTATTCTGAGAGCAAATCACGAAGAAGACAAACTGATCTAGGAGCATCGCTCACTCGTCAAGCGAGCCAGCGCAAAAGCGGGAGACAGCTGGAAAAGCCAGCACAAATCTCTTTTTGAAAGCACCTTGATATTTGTTACGCCAAACATTGATGTGTGAAATTAATGAAGCGCACTTGTACATTGTAATGGACCTTGAGCGGATAGCTCACGTCCTTAGGTAGATGAGGCATTTAATAGATTTAATGTAAAGTAGATAGAACATTTAATTCTAGATTTGATAGCTTTAGAATTCGAGAGGGAAACGGGATATAGACACCCTCACTTGTACATTGTAAGATGATTCAGAATCAATGATGAAGCAGAAGAGAAGAGCAAGCAGAGAACTATGAAAAGAACATCCATGTACAGCTATTGAATTAATAGAAAGCTTTGATTCAATTCCATGGTTGTGTTATTCTCTGTGTATTGTTGATATTATGCTCATGAATGCTTGCTCCTTGTCATACATTTGCTTTTATATGATGTGTATATGATTTCATGGTTGAAGTGAAGTTTGTGAGAACAAGGAGTTAGTTTCAATTGTTTCTCTATCTTGGACCAGAGAATTCTTGCAAGGAGTGCATTCGAATCGTCCGCAAGGAGTGCGTTGACAGAAGGGTTCAAGAAGAGAGAACTTTTGTTCTAAGTTCCAAGAAGTGCAGATTTGGCACTGGAGTCGTGCAAGGAGTGCGCAGGCTGGACGAATACTCAGAATTGCAATTCTAAGTAAACGGATTGAAATATTTTTGCTGCAGGAGTGCGCAGGATTGAAGACTTCAACACTTGGCGTGTTTGAAGATTTGCCGCAAGGAGTGTGTGCAAGAACTTCTTCCTGAGGGAATTGAAGTCGTCAAAGCTCAGGAGGGATAGGCCTTCAAGGTTTTTGAAGGGCAACGGAGAGGAGTTGCATGAGCAGGTTGAGAAGAAGCGTCGTAGCTTGTCGAACAAGTCTCATGAGGAGACATTTCTTGTTTGAGGATCGCGCAAGGAGAGAAGTGGACAGTCAGTATTCTTCATGGTAAATCCGTGAGTTTCTGTGGATCATTGGATCTCTCGGGATTGAAGGAGGTTACAGTGTAGGTGCAGAGAAAGGTTCAAATCTCGGAAGAACAAGATCCGTTGATCAGGATTATTGGGAGCGTAGGTTCTACTCTTAGATCGGCTATCGAGCCATCGTGAGAAAAGAACGGAAGATTAGGCAGCGGGAGTCGCGATAGTGTGAGAAGAGAAGTCCCGACGACTGCATGGACAGGGTGGGCCATGGCAAGGTGATGTGACAGGTGATGCGAGATATCGGCGTATCGACATCTTGGATATCGGAAGTCGAGGAAGGATTCGTTTGAGCTCGCGAATAGCAAAGTCACGAGGAAGCGAGATCGCGAGTTCGGTGTTTCGACGCATCATGTATCGGAGGTTGAAACCTTAAGTGTCGTGGGTGGCGAGATAGAGATAGAGAGAAGTTCCGATAAGGGAAGAATGAAATCATTGTTGACTGGCGCATCGGGTCTCGGGGTTTTGAGCGCCCAGAGATAGACTGTGAGCTCGTGAAGCTGGGAGTTCCAATTTTCTCGACAAGTGAACAAAGGGGAAGTCGCGCGGAGGAACTGTGGGTGTAGATATTCCGATTGGAAGATAGAAGAGCATTGACGCTCTTCGGGTGGAGAAGAAAGAAGGTCCTGGAGGGAGCGATCGTGCTCCGAGGAGTGCGGTAGCTGTTAGAGTGGAATCAGAGCCGGAAGACTCTTTGTTTTCTCTAACAGAGAGAGACATGGATTCATCATGCCGCCAAGGAGAGAAAGATAGTCACCTGATCCCAAAGACAGGGAGGTGCGGAGAACAGGTAGGCCAGCAGGAAATCCAGAAATGGAGCGGCAGATGAGAGATCTCCGAGCAAGGCTCAAGGAGATGGAGATAGCACAAAGATGCGGAGTTGGTGATGGGGATCTTAGTGATTCCGAGGTTGAAGAGGAAGCTGGACATGAAGAAGAGGTCACAGCAGAGGATGCATCAACTGAGCGGTTGATTAAAGCTATCGCCAGGATGGGCGCGAAGGCGAAAATGGACATTCCAGTATATGAGGGAAATTTGGATGCAGAGGAGTTATTGGACTAGATCTGAGCTCTTGACACATACTTCGATTATGAAGATGTGGAAGAAGATAAGAAAGTTAGGTACGCTGTCACACGCTTTAAAGGACATGCAACATTATGGTGGGACGAGTTACAAGCTGACAGACGCTGCAAAGGCAAGCAGAATATCAAAAGTTGGGATCGAATGATTGCAAAGATGAAAGAAAAGTTCATCCCCAGAGATTACCAAATTACTCTGTTCAGGAGAATGCAGAACCTGAGGCAGAAACTGATGACAGTGAAAGAATACACTAAGGAATTCTATTGACTAAACATCAGAGCAGGTCATCGGGAAAGCGATGATGAAAAGGTTGCCAGATATCTGAATGGTCTGAGATATGACATTCAGGATGAATTAAGCATGGTTACCATCAGAACGGTGGAGGATGCCTACCATATGTCTCTGAAAGCCGAAGAGAAGATGAGCCGTAAGAAAGGAAAGCAAGGGCAAGGCAGAAGTCAGCCCAAAGGCAAGGCAATTACCCAGGAGAAATATCAGAAGCCCAAGGAGGAATGGAAGAAACCTCAGGGTAAAGCTGAAAAATGTGGAAGCTCACAGAGGCAGCCATATGTTGAGCCGAGAAGACAGCAAAATGATCAGCGAGGAGATTATGCTGATGCAAACACTTTTCCTCATACCAGAGGTCGAGGCAGAGGAAGAGGAGGAGTTATCACATGTTTTACATGTGGGAAGAATGGGCACAAGTCATTCGAGTGTCCACAGAAGAAGAAGGACAGTGGAGAAGCTCACATCACAGAAGCTCAGAGGCGTGATGCTGAGTCTGAAGATGCAGAAAGAGAAAGATCGCTTGGGATGCATAAAATCCTTTTGACACCTGAGAAGGAGGTGGAGGACACAGCTCAGAGAAGCCGACTGTTCAGAACCGCATGCATGACCAAGGACAGGAAATGCAAGGTCATTGTGGACAGTGGAAGCATAGACAAGCTCGTTTCAACCGAGATGGTGGAGAAACTGGAGTTGGAGACGACTGATCACCCGAGTCCATAAAAAGTATCATGGCTACAGAAGGGACATCAGGTGAGTGTTACTAAACAATGTTTAGTTGAATTCAAGATTGGAGGATATAATGATAAGATTCTGTGTGATGTTATTCCCATGGATGTATGTCATTTATTGTTGGGTAGACCATGGCAATATGATAGAAATGTGGTTCATGATGGGAGAATGAACACATATACCTTGGAGAAGGATGGGAGGACACACAGATTGCTTCCAATAAAGGATAAGGAAGTGAAGTCGGAAGTAAGCAGCACAATACTTCTCATGAGTGGGAAGGAGCTTCTCACATAGGTGGAGAAGAAAGAAGATCCACAATTCTTTGTGGTCAGGAAGCCGAGGATTGTTCTGACCAGTACAAGAGTGGACGATTTACCAGATGAGATTCAGGAACTGCTGGAAAAGTTCGTTGACATTGTGGTAGATGAATTACCTCATTCGTTGCCACCAATGAGGAGCATAAGCCATCACATAGACCTCATACCAGGGGCTAGTTTGCCAAACAAAGCTGCGTACAGGTTGACGCCGCAGGAAAATGAGGAGGTAAAGAAGCAGGTATAGGATTTATTGGACAAAGGATTAGTCAGGGAGAGCTTGAGTCCATGTGTTGTTCCAACAGTACTCAGTCCGAAGAAATATGGAGGATGGATAATGTGTACCGACTCGAGAGAGATCAACAAAATAGCCATCAGGTACAGATTTCCACTGCCAAGAATGGATGATCTGATGGATTGCCTGAGTGGGGCAAATTATTTTTCAAAGATTGATATAAAGAGCGGATATCATCATATTTGCATGAGGGAAGGTGATGAATGGAAGACAACATTCAAGACAAATGAAGGTTTGTACGAATGGCTAGTCATGCCATTTGGCTTGACAAACGCGTCGAGCACATTCATGAGGCTGATGAATGAAGTTCTGAGGGAGTTCATCGGAAAAATTATTGTCGTATATCTAGATGACATACTAATCTTCAGTAAGACAAAGGCTGAACATCTGAAGCATTTGGCTATTGTGATGAGAAAGCTACAGCAGGAGAAGCTGTTGATTAATATGAAGAAGTCCTCATTTATGAAGACAAAGCTCATTTACTTGGGGTTTGTCATTTCGGCGAATGAATTAAAAATGGATCCAAGTAAGGTGGAAGTGATTAAGAATTGGCCATCACCGAGAAATATTTTCGAGGTGAGGATTTTTCATGGTTTATCTAGTTTCTACCGAAAGTTCATCAGGAATTTCAGTGGAATTAGCGCAGCGATGATGGATACGGTGAAGAAGCGGCATAAGATTTTTCATTGGACAACAGAGGCTGAGAAGAGCTTCAATCTGTTGAAGTGAAATATTACAGAGCAACCAGTGTTGGTGTTGCCAGATTTTCAGAAGACATTCCAGGTGAAATGTGATGCAAGTGGCTTTGCCATAGGAGCGGTCTTGAGTCAGGAGGACAGACCAGTTGCATATTTCAGCGAGAAGATGGATGAGGCGAAGCTGAAATACTCCACATACGACAAATAATTTTATGCTATCATACAGGCGTTGAAAAAGTGGAGGCATTACTTAATCCCAAAAGAATTTGTTCTGTATAGTGATAATCATGCATTACAGTTTGTGACTCAACAGGAGAAGTTGAATCAGAAACATGCAAAATGGGTAGAGTATATGCAGAATTTCACATTTGTAATTAAACACATTTCAGGGACTGCTAACAAAGTGGCTGATGCTTTGAGCAGGAAATGCTTGTTGCTGCAGGAATCCAAAGTCAAAACATTGGGTTTTGAAAATCTCAGGGACATGTACACAGGAGATGCAAATTTCGGAGAAGTGTATGAAGGAGCTGAGAATCCAGTTCTCAGAGACCGAAGTCCTTGGATACATTATATGATCCAGGAGGGATTGTTGTTCAGAGGCAATCAACTGTGCATTCTGAATTTCTCCATGAGGGAGAACTTGTTGAAAGAGAAGCACAGTGGCGGATTAGCAGGACATTTTGGCCAAGACAAGACCTTTGCGAAGTTGAGCGAATCATATTTTTGGCCGGGCATGCGAGCAGAGGTCAAGAGGTTTGTTGACAGGTGTCGAATTTGTCAGCATTCGAAGGGGAGAAAGAAAAATGCAGGGTTGTATCAACCATTTCCCATACCAAAGAGGCCATGGGAGGCGATAAGCATGGATTTTGTATTGGGTTTGTCGAGGACACAAAGAGGTGTTGATTCCATCTTTGTGGTGGTGGACGGGTTTTCAAAGATGGCACATTTCATTTCATTCCAGAAGACCAGCGATGTGACACACATCGCAAATTTTTTCTTCAAGGAGATCATTAGACTTCATGGACTGCCGAAAAGTATTGTTTCGGACAGGGACACAAAATTCATAGGGCATTTTTGGAGAACCTTATGGAAGAAGCTAGGAACTAACTTGGCGTTTAGTTCAACTTACCATCCTCAAACAGATGGGAAAACAGAGGTGGTAAACAAGAGTCTGGGAGACTTGCTGAGAAGCTTGGTGACAGAGCACCATAGCAGCTGGGACAATGTGTTGCCTCAGGCGGAGTTTACGTACAACGATTCAGTGAATCGGAGCACAGGGAAGAGTCCATTTGAGATCGTATATGGCAGGCAATCGAGAGGAGTATCTAAACTAAGGGATTCATAGCAGATAATGACTAAGAGCGCAAGCGCTGAAGAATTCACAGAGGCGATGAAGGATCTTCAAAGCAAAGTGAAGCAGCGACTGATAAATTCAAATCAGGAGTATAAGCACAGAGAAGATCAACATCGGAGACAACTTTAGTTTGAAGTTGGCTATTTAGTTCTGGCTCATCTGAGGAAAGAAAGGTTCCCAAGAGGAACATACAATAAGTTGAAAATGAAAAAAATTGGGCCATGCAGAGTCCTGAAGAAATTTGGAGAGAACGCTTATGAGATCGAGTTGTCGGATGGCATCGGGATATCTCTGATATTTAATATTTCAGATTTATACTCATACAGGGCTAGAGAAACAGAGGTTGGAACTGAGGAACCAGTGATCCAGTGGGAAAAACAATTACCAGTTGCAGAAAAACCGCAGATGGAATGCATACTGGACAAGCAAGTGGGTAGAAAGACAAGGCGAAAGCAATATTTTGAGTATCTGGTCAAATGGAAGAATCATCCAGTGGAAGATGCCAGCTGGGAAAGCGAAGCAGTGATCCAAAAGCATGGACAAACCGTGCAGGAGCTCATGGACAGAATCCCATGAAATTTTTCAAGCCGAGGTACATCCCCATCAGAGAGATGACCTTCATGCATTTCTTAGCAGAGATCAAGGAAACAACACTAAGTGGGATTGCCTTTGGTATCTTGTATAATTTCATGTTCAAAGTAATAATAACACTACGAGGCCTAGACTCATATACAAGATGAAATTTCCATAAATAAGGTTGTCCCAAAAGAACATCACAAACTTCGAGAGGAGAAACATCACATAATACCTCATCTTTGAAGGGCTTGATTCCGTACGACAATCATCACTATTGGCTGACGTGGAGATCGCTTCCTTGGTGGAGCAATCCAATGGTATAGGGTTGTGGGTGTGGTATTGTTGGTAGGGCGAGCCACTTGATGACCTCTACCGAGATGAGGTTCTTCTGGTTACCGCTATCAACGATGAAGTGCAGCGGGGTGCCTTTTACCCACATCTGTGAATGGAAGAGGCACTCTCCTTCTTCTGTCTCATCTGGTTCACCAGGTTGGAGATTGGTGGTAGCAACGGTGGCACTGGGTTCCGCGTCAATGATCCAACTTCCCCTTTCTGGTTCTGGATTAAAGTTAGAATCTACATCTGATTCAGAGGCTTTCACTTCGGCCACCAACGACTGCTTTGAGCGACAATTAGCAGTGTTATGCCAAGGGATCTTATGGAAGTCGCACCACTTCTGAATATCTTTCTTTATCTTTCCAGTATCCTTCTTTACTTGTGGCTTGGACTAGTTGTCCTAATACTGTCCATATTTTCACTATCCTTTGTTCTATGGGTTGGGGCTGCCCTTTCCTGGCTTTTGTTGTGAGGGGTTACCAAGCCCAAATTGTCGCGTCTTTTGTTTGAGCTTCTGCTCGATTTTGACAACATATCGGTAGGACGCACCCAAGGATGAGATGTCCAGAAATTCCATTTCGGTATGGATGTATCTATGTAGAGCACCACGATACTTGAGCACCATATGTCACTCTGAATATTTGATACCCATTTTGGTACGCAAGGTATGGAAGATATTTGTGAAATCTGGCACTGCCTGGTCTCTTTCTTGCCGCAGTGTGGTCCATTTGGTATACAGGTCGTCATAACTTTCGACAGGGTAGTATTGTTCCTTAATAGCATCCTTGAAGGATTCCCAGGTGGCCGTAACTGAAAATATTGAGGTTTCCTCTGTTTCCTTTTGATCACAGAAAGTTTCCCACCAATCTTTGACATGGGGAACGACTTTGATGAGAGCAAAAGTAATATTTTCTCTATTCAAAAAGTTATGGACAGAAAAATAACCTTCTAGTAGATTCAACCACTTGTCTACAACATCTGCGTCTATTTGACCTTCAAATATAGGAATATCGAAGTTTATTTTTATCTTGAAGGGGGCGGTGCCTCCGTTCGAAGAAGATGCATCTCCTGTTGGTAGCCGCCAAAGGATTTGCGTGAAACTATCCATCATCTCATTCCTCTGTTGCGTGAGGGATTCCTCAATCAATAGTTTGAAAATATTTCATGTCCCGTCATCTTTCTTTCTCCTTCCATGAGAGGTTTATTGTGCATGAGAGAGCTTCTTTCCTGAAGAGAAACAAGCTCGAGACCCAACTCTTTGTACTTCGACCTCGTTGGGGACATGCATTAAGATGACAAGGAGCAGACCGCTCTGATACCACTGGTACAGATTTTATGAGAAGAACGAAAAGAATACATATTATTAACAGGTGCTTAACAAAAAATAATAGAGATACAGTAAAACTGGTTTTCTATTCAATAACGAAATAAGATGAAACTGTAAAATGCAGCAGAAACAAGCTTGCTGGGATGGTGGTGACTTATCTCTAAGAAGAGATGTGATGGGTGCGCACATTCACAAGAAAAATGATTACAATGAGTCTTTGAAGGCCTTTTTACAATAAACCAGAATGAAAAAAGCCCTATACATCCAAAAACCTAACCCTAGGAGATGAAGCGCCAAAAGTCATGTGCGCCCCGTTTGGGTAAGTTAGTACATCAACTTCCCGGGGTCGTAACTTTTGCATACGATCTCTGTTTTAGGCGTGTGATAGCCCGTTAGAAAGGTATCATTGATGAGATTCATTTTGGTGGCTTAGTCACTCCTTCAGCTATCATTGAGGAACTCTATCCTAAAAACCTTCATTTAGGCTCTCAAAATGGCCGTGGAAGTTAAAACTGCTAAAAATAGTAAATTGCCAAAATTGTCAGAAAATTGTTTTGAGCCAGTTGAAAAAGGTGGGTGGCCACCGATATCCATATGGATCACTTCCATGGTGCACTTAGAAACCAATATATCCCCAATGCAATCTGGTAAAATAATGCACTGAAGCATATTACTGTCGGCTGCACCGTTAAAGGGTAAAATTTAAAAAAATATCAAATCAAATCAATGCACTAAAACATACAGTGGAAAAAAGAGTAGGAATTTTAAATTTTCAAAATCTATGTGTTTATAAATTAAAACCCTAATCCTCATTTCATTATTTTTTTAAAATTTAGAAGGAAGACATGTGCAAGGGAGATTTACAAGCAAATTCTTTAGCGTGGGAATATTTTTTTGAAGAGCCAAATTTACCTACAACAAATTTGCAGAGGAAAAATTTAAGGTATGTGATTTTATTCTATTCATCATCTCAATCTTTCAAATAAAATAAAATGGTTTTACAGTTACATTCAATATTGAAAGCCTTAGCTTCTAGGTTGTTTCTCTTTGTTTTCCTCTCTATATTTCACAAGTAGATTTTTTTTAATATATTTTTATAGGGTTTGTTTACTTCTATACGGGGTATTTGGTATCTGTTGCAATGGGATCACTCATTGCATTGGATCTCAAACCCTGTCATTGTAAGGTTGCTTTTAAAAAAACGCTTATGTGGTTCATGGTGCACACTATACATTAATAACACACCCATGCGCATTTTCATGTCAAGAATATCAGTGCTTCTAAGTCGACCATGCACACCGATCCTCATTTTGTTTTATTTAATAAGAACTAAAATTCATCTTGGTGCTCCACAATAACAAAGCGCACAGGTGCTACCCAAGCACATCGGGGCTCCCCCAATAACAAAGTGCATAGGCATGGAGGGACAAGAAAATGAAAGGTTTCTTAGAGCTAGGAAGTTGGCTAGACTCCTAATTGGTTGGGAGGATTTTTTTGTTAGCATCTCCCTACTACTAGCAAGACAACATTGGAAATGGTCATCTTCAACAGACTAGGGAGGATTTATTTTACTTGGTATATTTTGTTGTGTTTCTATTTAAATATTTTAATTGTAAAGTGAACTTCTTATTTATCTCATCATATTATTTAGATTCATATGTTTGGGTTTAGATTTGGAATATTTAACATTGGAAAAATTGTAAAAGAGTTGTGAGTATGTTGTAGGTTATTTAAGCTATGAAAGAGGGAAATTTTGTTTACACTTAATGCATGTGTTTAAATCATCAAATATTATTTAGTATCATCTCATGGTGAGGTGTTACAATTATGAATCAATGAGAATGAATGTAGGATTTTTTCATTTTATATAATAATATGTGTGCATGGTGCTTATATGTGCATAATTATAAAACATATAAGTTTTACCAAGTAAATCGATTGTGTTTCCCTTTAAGTGCTCCATTCACTTACATTGAGCTCCATAGCAATGACAACTTTATTTCTTTATGGTTATAACATGACTACAAAGATGATTATCCCTACATGTCCTTGCAAGACATTCCAAATCATCACCAACAAATTCAATAGTTACCAGTGTAGATCCATCTTAACTCTAGATCTATCATGCACCGAGAGGGATCAAGACCCTCTAGGTGAAAACTTTTCTAAGGAAAGGTTTGCAAACTCAATGGATTTGATCCCTCTCAACACATGATAGATCCAGAGTTAAGATGGATTTACATTGGTTATAGTCTAAAATCATCAATTTA
>ML796234.1:481573-496093 GCA_009831015.1 Picea engelmannii
TGCCTAGTTGCTCCTGAATCTATGACCCATTCATCTTTATTTGAAACATTGGCATTAAGTGAAACACAAAGAGCATTACCTTTTTCTCTTATAGAGTTTTTATGATTTGAAAATTTAAGTTGCTTTTGTTGCATGTCCCATTGCTTTTTACGACAATCCTTCTCAAAATGCCCTGGCTTCCCACAATAATGACAATTATTATTAAATCTATAAGAATGTTTCTTTTCTTCAAGTTGCTTTGAAAACTGACCTAGCTTATCTTTGAATTTATTAGTATAGTGAGTTGATCTTCCCTTGGAGACAAGTGCATGACTTTCATCATTAGATGACTCCCTTTCCTTTGCTAGGCGTTGCTCTTCCTGCAATAACTTGGCAGTAAGATTAGCTACAGAAATAGTGGGAATTTTATCAATTGTGTCAAGCCCTCTAATGAAAGGCTCCTAAGGATGATATGGACAAACTCCTTTTCTTCCAATGCTTTTCCAAGACTTTCTAATTCATTACGCATATCTTTCAACTTGGTTAGATGAGGTGCAATTTCTTGATTATTAGACAACCTCAAATTATGTAAATCACTAGTAAGATTTAAGATCCATGATTCACTTGTATTATGATACAATTGCTTAAGTACCTTCCATATTCCAGTGCCTTCTCTTAAATTTTTAATTTCTGCAAATACTTCATCAGACACATAAATTTTAATATATGCACCAACTTCCTTATTTCTTTGATCCCATTTTTCAAGAGCCTTTTGTTCAGTAGGAGGGGCCTCTTTCCCACTAACCAAATCATATTGCTTCCTCATTGTTAAAAATGGCTCTATTTTATGCACACAATCATTATAATTTTTCCCATTTAACTTAATTTCTGGAATTATACCCATGTTAATGGCCATTTTATCAATGAAAAAATACTCCCACACAGAAATTATGCCTTCTTCACACAATATCCCACACACAGAAATTATCCCTTCTCCACAATAGCACAAACAATAACACCACTGAAAATATGCTTTCCTGCTATTTTAAATTTCTTTATTATTTAAAAAAGACTCCTAGAACTCCAAAACCGAAATGGTAACCCAAAAACTTCATTAAATTTTTTGTAATTTAAGAATAAAGCTCACCCTCCTTGTGGCAGCTTCCTCACCCCAACACAGCCTCCTTCACCAATGTGGCGCCTCCTTCACCAACGTGTCCTTCACCAGATCGCACTAGACGGCTTTTGCAATCGGGGTTTTCTTGGCAACATACAACAAATTTTACAGCACCTCTAGCAGGGTGCACGTACATCAATTCGATTTGAGCCTGGCACAACAAATTTGATAGCACCTCCAGCAGGGCGCACGCACAACAATTCGATTTGAGCCTGGCAGCAGACAGCAATACACTTGACAGCACTCAACGGACAACCCAATATCAATGCTGCTCTGATACCATGAAGAGAGCAGAAAGAACAGAACACAAAATTAAAAACAACAGAGAGAAGAGAAACATATACACAGCTGAATTGAAACTCATACCAATGCTAAACATGTTAGATAGATATGAATTTATAGAAAAATTACAAGCTGCAGGATTGTCTCGAAGCCTCCAGAGATTCCGACGATTTCTAGAAGTTCATTGATATTTTTCTGCAGTCCGCCATCTTTGCCAACTACCACAATTAATTCTGCTTCTAGATGTCTTCCTACCGCCATACTAATAAACATTACAGGTTAATTAATCTCTGTTTTAACATGTTGGATGGCGTTGATACACTAAGAAAACTCAGAGTAGTGAAAGAGGGAATCCGGCTGCCCACAATTGTTGTTCTTGGTGATCAGTCTTCAGGGAAATCAAGTGTATTGGAGTCCCTTGTAAGGATTAGCCTCCCAACAGGGCAAGGGATTTGTACTAGAGTACCGCTTATTATGAGATTGCAAAGATGCAAACCGGAAGAGTGTGAAATTGTGATTCACTACAAAGGAAAGAAGAAAACTGTTTTAGAAACTGAAATTCAAAAAACAATTGATACGGTTACAAAAGATATCACGGGAAGCAACAAGGGTATAAGTGATACGCCTATAACTCTTCAGGTGAGCAAGTCGGATGCTCCAGACCTAACAATGGTAGATTTACTAGGGATAACAAGGGTCCCTGTGCATGGGCAACCAAGGGATATCTATAAACAGATAACAAATATAATCAAGAAATACATCACTCCAGAAGAGAGCATCATTCTGAATGTATTATCTGCTACTGTAGATTTCCCTACCTGTGAGTCCATAAAAATGTCTCAAGAAGTTGATCCGAACGGTCAAAGAACATTAGTTGTTGTAACAAAAGCCGATAAAGCTCCTGAAGGCCTGCACGAGAAGGTGACAGTTGACGCTGTCAACATTGGCTATGGCTATGTTTGTGTGAGAAACATACTTAAATCCGAATCTATTGCACAAGCAAGACAGAGGGAAAGTGATCTTTTTAGTACGAACACTTACCTTTCATGCATTGATAAATCAATGGTTGGAATACCAGTATTGGTGGAAAATCTTATGCAGATTCAAGCAATGGGAATCCGGAAGTGCCTGCCGGATGTTGTGAAAAAAATTGATTATACACTTTCCAAGAGGCAGTCAGAGCTGGGTGCATTGCCTCGGCATTTCTCCAATGCAGTAGAGGCAATGGTTGAGTTTATGAGAGTGATGGATGACATCAAAGGTATCTTAAACAAGATTATTGTACTGGGTGACTTCGAGAGCTTCGAGGATGACTCTGATATGCATTGCACTACTTGCTTGAGCAGGATGTTTAAAAGTTTTGTTAGTGATCTGCTGAAAGAGAAAGAAGTATCAGCAGAGCATTTTCTGTCCTAGGAAATAATGTTACTGGAAGAGGCCCAGGGCATCACTCTTCCGAACTTTTAATTAAGATTGGAAGAATTAAGTTCACACAACAAAAACAGTTTTCATTACTTAATAAACAAATGGAGGTTACATATATAGCATGCAGATCACTGATTCAAGTGGATCTGATTAGCTAAAAATAGTAAACCTAGAAACTCACAGTTACAATTGTCATAGTTGAAACTCACAGTTACAACAGTCATAGTTAACCTAGAAACTCACAGTTACTATAGTTGTAAGCATTATCTCTAACACCCTCCCTTAATACTTACATTACAAATATCACAATCACAAATTACAAAACATAACAAAAGGTTACAATAGTAGAACTTTCATCTGTCTATCTGATCTGGTCTTCCTCAGCACTGAAACTCACTCTGCAATCACCCGGTTTCCGCTCTTTCTTCTCCACACATTCGAGCTACCCACTAACACATTTAAAGTCAAAATGCTTCTGACCATCTTTGAGACTTTTTGTGAAACCGATGCTTCTCGACCTCCCGAAGGGTAGTCTCGACATTGAACCATTTTATTGATACACTTCCATCTGTGAAATTCCCCCGAAGAACAAATTTCAACAGGTATATAGGACAGCGATCTAAGTACGAAATGTTTTCAGCAATCAGTTAAACAACTGACCTTTCTACACACTTACAAACTCACAAGGTAACTTGTAACTTTTGACTTTGAAGCACCGAAGTACAACAATAATCTTTAGTTTTTAACAAACTTCAACCAGTCATGTGTTTCTTATAGCTCCGAAGAACAAGAAGAACAACAAGCCTGAATTATGTCACTCTGTTACATATTTGGTTCTTCATCATTTGATTACAAATAAAAACACACTCTCTCACACACATATAATATATCTAACATTCATAAACAAAATTTAAACACACCACACATACATATATAAGTAGAAAAGCAGGGCAATGACTGTTTATGGTTGTTCTTCCTTCATATCTATCCACACCGAGATACCAAACGCAAAAATATTTTCAATGGCCATTTGCTCTGAATGCGACAACTCCTTAGTGAGGTAATCGTACTTCATGGAGAGATCTATTGCACGCTTGATGCATTGATTTTGAGCATCCATCTGATTGAGTGCTTCGGCTTCTTGAAAGCTTTTGGGCAAATCATACAAATCTAAATCTTACAGATAATGGTGCAGAACTGTGATTTCTTTACAGAAATGTCTCTTCCACACAGATGACTCTTACGAAAAAACTTTTACATATACTCAAACAAATTATCAACAGGGCCTCACACAATAGACAACAATTCCAAAGGCGATTTCAGCAATAGACATTTCACAATGGTTTCAACAAACAGATAGAGAGTAGCTCCTTCTTCTATGCGCACAACAACGTAATGCAGCAGCGTTGATGGCTGCCAAACAGAATCCTATATTCACGCACCTCAATACACAGCAAACCGCTCAAAAATTATACAACGAATTACGATTTGATGGATCTCTTTCTCAATTGGTGTCGTCGAGCATCCTCTACGATATTTGTGCTTAAAATTCTTCTTACATGCAGCGATCTCCTCTATGCAGCACGGCCTCATTCAATCAACCATCGACGATCCCAAGCAGATCAGAAATTTAATTTTAAACCAGTCACAAATCTCTGGAGCCAACGACCTCCTCCGTGCAACAACTGATCTCCATGCACAGCTCCACGCAGCAGCAGCCAAACCTCCTCCACCTAGCAATGCCAGTAAGATTCTAACCTTGCTCTGATATCAAATTAAGATTGGAAGAATTAAGTTCACACAACACAAATAGTTTTCATTACTTAATAAACAAATAGAGGTTACATATATAGCATGCAGATTACTAACTTAAGTGGATCTGATTAGCTAAAAATAGTAAACCTAGAAACTCATAGTTACAACAGTCATAGTTGAAACTCATAGTTACAACAGTCATAGTTAACCTAGAAACTCACAGTTACTACAGTTGTAAGCATTATCTCTAACACTTTTTACCTCATCCTGCCTTTGTCACTTTATTGAAGAATCACATCGTTTCCGTGTCTGAGATAAGCAGAGACTTAGCCATCCATGTTTGTGACTATTTGGACAAAGTCATATGTCGTGTTATTGATCTTCAAACACAAAGTTATCCGAAGTTGTTGTCGGTATCGAGCAGAGCTATTCAAGTTTTGATTGGCAGAAAAAAAGATGAATGCATTCAGTATGTTGAAGAGATGATGGAGATGGATATGGAGAAGAGTATAGTTCTCACAATGAGTCCCAACTACTTGGGAACACTATCAAATTTGCAAGAAAAGAAAAAAAAAATTATTATTAATAATTATTAAATTTTAATAAAAAGAAAAAAGAAAATTCTATACTGGCATATAAAAAAGAATTTTATACCGGGATAGAAAAAAAATCTATACTGGGATAGAAAAGAAAAAAGAATTCTATACTGGGATAGAAAAAAAATATTCTCCCATTAACATTGAAGGTATCGGACAAATTAAATTGAATGAATTGCTAAAGAAAAGTGACCAGCTGGAAGCGGCCTTTAACTTGAAGATTAGTCTCATTTCTTATTCGAACCTGGTAAGGACGAGGTTGGCCGATCAAATTCCTCTACATCTACGGTTCATTTCTCTAAAGTTGGTTAAAAATGAAATTGTCACTGAGATTGTGAAAGAAGTGGTTGGACAAGGGTTGGATATGATAGAACATGTACTTGAAGAAAGTCCATTCATTCTCAAAAAGTGAAAGAGTCTGGATAACAGCGTAAGTATGAGAAAACAACACAGGGTGAGGTTACCCTCACTTCTCTATTATTCAATGAAGGCTGATTACATTCTTAAATAGGATAAGACTCTACTTAGTTGATTACATGCAAACCACAAACAACTAGACTCTAAGACAGTGAAGTACAGTTCAATTATGAACTGACTCTTACAAGTGGCGCTTACTCCATTATTTCCAAGTCTCCCCTTTAATGGAGAATGGATTGACTTCTACACCTAACATCTCCCTAAACAGCTCAAACTTAATGTTTCCAAGAGGCTTAGTGAAAGTATCAACAACATTTTCACTAGTATTACAATACATTAGAGCTACTTCATTTGACTGCAACTTTTCTCTAACAAAATGAAACTGAGCTTCAACATGCTTTGTCCTTGCATGAAAAATCGGATTCTTCGCAATATTGATTGAACTTTGATTATCACATTTGATCATCATAGGTTCCTTTCGTGTTTTTCCAACATCCTGAAGAATTCTTCTTAACCAAACAACTTCACAAGTTTTTGCACACAAGGCTTTATATTTTGCTTCAGTAGAAGACAAAGATACACTAGGCTGCTTTTTACTGCTCCATGAAACAACCCCGGATCCAATGCTGAATGGTTATCCAGTGGTTGATCTTCGATCATCCAAGCGAACCCAATTGGAATCTAAGTAACCTGTCAACTCAACATCAGATGCATCAGTATATTTAATACCATAATCAAGTGTTCCTTTTAGATACCTTTGTATTACCTTTGTTGCATTCCAATGGCTTTCATGAGGTTTCGCCATAAACTGACTTAACACACTCACAGAATATGCAATATCAGGTCTGGTTGTGGTGAGATAATTCAAACTACCCACCATCTATCTATACACAGTGCCATTCACCTCCTTTGAACCATCATCACAAGAAAGTTTCACATTCTACTGCATGGGAACAGTAGAAGACTTGCACTGATCCATTTTAAATCTCTTAAGTACTTCTCTGATGTACTTACTCTGACAAACAAAAGTTTGGCGTTTCTCCAAAATTCAAGACCTAGGCAGTAATGTAACTCACCAAGATCTTTCATTTCATTGGTGCAAATGTTTCAGCATAGTCAATACCTTCTGTTTGTGAATACCCCTTTGCAACCAGTCTAGCCTTATACTTATCTATACTATCATCTGATTTAAACTTGGGTTTGTATATCCATTTGCATCCAATGGGCTTCTTATGTTTAGGTAATTCAGTCAATACCCAAGTATTGTTTTTCATTATAGATTCATATTCTTCCTCCATTTCATTTCACCATACATCATGTTCATTTTATTCATCAAAACTCATGGGTTCTATGACATTTGAAATGCTACTTATTAGGGCATAATCTTTATACCTTTCAAGAAACCGAATCTGTCATGAAGATCTTCTCAACTGATTATCTTCCTCCCCACTTTGTGAAGATCTGTCTTCACCTCTAGGTGAACTGTGACTGTTGGAATTGTCCATATCACTGAGTCCTTCTTGCTCCTGATGTTGTCGCTACGGATGTGGTTATTACTGCTGCTGATGCTCTTCTTTAACTCCTTCATCAAGAAGTTTGTGTCATTCCTCATGACTATTGTCGTCATGATTTCCTGCTTCCTGCTCATGGAAAAGTACATCTCTACTTGCAAATACTTTGTGAGTAGAAAGATCAAACAACTTGTATGCTTTAAATTCAGAACAATACCCAATAAAAATACATTTAATGGCTTTAGCATCCAATTTCCTCCTATTCTCCTTTGGAATATGAGCAAAAGCCTTACACCCAAATACTTTCAAATTATGAACTACGATCTTGGAACCATACAAGGCTTCGAAAGGAGTAACATTATCAAGACACCTTGTTGGACTTCTATTCTTTAAATAAACTGCAGTATTTATGGCTTCAACCAAAAATGCATTCGAGAGGTTCTTACCTTTCATCATATTGTATGCACACTCTACCAAAGTTTTGTTTTTCCTTTCAGCGACTCTATTTTGCTGTGGAGTGTGAGATAATGCAAACTGTTGTACTAGTCCATGATCTTTGCAATATTTGTTGAAGTCCCCTGGGTTATACTCTCCCCCTTGATCTAAACGAAGGATTTTGATGGATTTTCCTCTATTCTTTTCCACCATAGTTCTGAATTCCATAAAGTACTCGAAAACATCATTTTTTCATCTAAGGAAGTAAACCCATGTGTATCTCGTGCAATCATCAATAAACAACATAAAGTAAAATGCACCTCCTAAAGACCTAGTTTGCATAGGCCCACACACATCAGTATGCACAAGATCTAACACATCTCTCTTTTTCTTATCAGGATTAGAGGGGAATTCATCTCTGTGCATCTTTCCTAATGCACATCCATCACACGCAACATTCTCATTCTTTAACATGGGAAGTCCTTCAACCATATTCTTTTTCTGTAATAACAATAAATCAGGATGATTGATGTGTCCATACCTTTGATGCCAAAGAATCTCTGTTGGCATAGTTGCAGAAGTCAGTACGTGATGTTCTTTGTTGGTAACATCAAGTTTGTATAGACCTCCTACTGTGACTCCCTTTGCAACAATTTTGAAATGGTTCAACAGATCCTTCACTATGCAATAATTCTTAAAGAACTCAACCTTCAAGTCTTGATTTGTAATGGTGGACACAGAGATCAAATTTTTCTTTATTCTTGGCACATAAACAACATTGCGAATGTGACAAACTGTACCATTCAGCAATGTCACAGGAATGTCTCCATGTCCCTTGATCTGATGAGCGCGGTCATCACCAAGATATACGCTGACTCCATTCTGTGTTTCTCTAAAATTAGTATACTACATCTTATTGCATGTCATATGTACTGATGCTCCAGAATCCACAAACCAAGCATCAGAATCACCCGTTTTAGCACATAAAGCAACGTTAGACACAAATAGCCTAAGATCTCGTGAATCAAAATTTGGGGGTTCATCAATATCATCACTAGAAATAAATAATTTGAGATCATGATTTGACGATTTTTCTGCATAATGACTTGAATGTGTTTTAGGTTTGTTCCTAGCCTCATCACTTTTCTTCTTATGACAGTCTTTAACAATATGTCCAGGTCAACCACAATAAAAACAACTCTTTGACTCATTCCTGTCAGATAGCATACCTTGATTTGGAGATTGTTTTCTTTGCGATGAACTGTCTCTCTACCATGAACTGCCTCCTCTACCTCTGATCTCCCTCTTGTAGATCTCTTATTTGACCACATTGTCAAATCTTTATTCTGAGGCTTCAGATTCTGGCGCCTCTCTTCCTCTTGCAGCAAAACACCTGTGAGTTCTTTAAATGTAGGAGGTTTCTCCCTTGCTACGAGACCTGTTATAAACATATGATAATCTTCTAGAATACCATTTAAGGTAATAGTGACCAGATCAGTGTTGAAAACAATTTCCCCTATATTTACTAGCTTGTCTTTCACCTCTTTAATATGACCCAAAAATGAACTAACAAATTCATTTCCATCCATCTTAATGCCTAGCAATTAAGTTTTCAAGAATAAAATGAGATTTGTGTTGCTAGTTTCATATAATGCTTTAAGTGTTGTCCATGTTGCAGCAGAGGTATTAACATCTCTAATATGTGGAATTATGCTATCTTTAACAAACATCTGCAACAATACCTTTGCCTTGTTTTAGCGCTTCTCCCAATCTTGGATCTGTGATGATGTCGCACCTACGGCCACCTCAGGTTTCATTTTAGTTCTCTTCGCAATGTTCTAGACACAATAGACTTCCATGAGCGTTTGCATCTTGAATTTCCAGCTAATGAAGTTCGAGCCATCTAACTTGTTGGCTTCGTTGAGGTAGGTCTCTACCAGCGGATTTGTCATCGCTGCAATTTAGTCTCTACAAATGAATCACCAAGGATATGCAACTTTCTGTCGAGTTTTCTCCTGTGCTGAACAGTGCGTTGATCCACCGATCCAACTCTACCTCTGTTCTCAACTTAAATCATGCATGCATCCACCTTTAAATCATGCATGTATCCACCTTTATATATTAAAAAAGAATATAAATATTACACATCGACTTTAATAAAAAAATGAATAACTCCCTTTTCACCTCCCGCTTCACCTAATAAAAAGTATCCTTTTTTTTTTAATAAGAAACTAAAAGAAAACACGTCTTATATCTACCTTTTAATAAGACATGAACCTTCAGGATTTCTTAAAGCAATCTAAAAGTTTAACCCCTCCATCATATAAGAAATCGTGGCATTAATTTTTCAATTCTCCAAAAAGAAAAAACTTAAACTATAACCTCAAGATTCAATGCTCACGCAAATCATGTTTTGAGGTAAAACACGACCTCTTCCTAGCCTTCGATTCTGCCAATGAATGAGGGTCGAGCCACTTCACTCCCTCAGTCCCCCACGGAGATTTCTGTCAACAAACTTCAATGTGCACTTCCTTTTTTAGATATTACAGATCCGATTTGGTATAAAAATGTTCTCGCACCTCAGACCTTCAGTCTCACTCGCCCACTGCTAAAAAAACGGTCGGATCCTCTGGTTCATGGAGCTCAGTCCACTTCGCCAAGAAAACGAACGTTTCTCACGCTATCAATGCCACCTGCGTAGACACAGGGATTTCCGCATCTGACGCAGCCAATAGAGTGCGGCGATTCTGCGCCTCACACGTTACTTGGGTGCGGAAATTGTGAAGGCTTTCCGAACTGTAATACACTACTCGACCGTGAAAATTCTAAGGTTTTCAAACGCGTGAAACTTTTGTTAGAGAATAATGGAGAATAAAATCTTATTGTTACAAACAGATTCACGAGCGGTTCAGATCCATTTATTTTGGAGTCTGTTAAGCTTGCTCCTCTCCTATATATGTAATGATCTTCAAGCAATAATACAAGCCGGTTTAAGTGTGTGAGCCTAATTCTTCCAATCTTTAATATGGTATCAGAGCCACTGTGAGTCGAGAGATCCCTCCTCTACTTGATTTCTAGTGGAGCTGCGCATAGAGCTGAGTGAATTCGTGGTAATCGTGGTCCATCTTGCTGCTCAAATTCGCGAGTTGATATTGTTGTTGATCGTTGTCCCTCAGTGTTATATACGCTGTAACATTTGCCTGGAGGAGCTGCGCACCGTCTGTGGGTCCGTGCTGTTGGCGATATATTCAGCTGCGTACTGTGTTTGCTGGTCGTGCTGCCACTGCTCACTCTATTTATTTTCGTAAAGGATTGCTATCAAAAAGGAAATCAGGTTTGGTAAGGTAATATGGCTTGTTTACCTATGGATAAATTTGATGGCAATAATTTCCATACATGGAAAGTTAAATTTCAAATGCATTTGATGAATAGAGGTTTGTGGAGCATAGTAAAAGGCACAGAACAAGCACCTAATGATCCGAGACTTCTTGTTGAATGGCAAAAGAAGGAAGAAAAGGCTAAAGCTATTATTGGTTTGGCTCTTTCAGATATGCAATTACATTTGATTGATTTAGCAAAATCATCTAACGAAATTTGGGAGGAATTAAGTAAATTGTTTGGGGCAAAGGCTATGAATGCAAAGTTCTCTTTAAAGCTGCAACTCTTTAGTCTCAAAATGCGTGAAGAGACCCGTCTTTCTACTCATATAAATGAGTTAATGTCTTTACTTAGACAATTAGCTAAAACAGGTATCAAGGTAGATCCAGATGATGCTAAAGCAATTCTATTGAATAGTCTATCTTCTAAGTATAGCAATGTTGTATTTACATTAACTCAGTTACCCTCACAAACATTCGAAGGAATGGTAACATCATTGTTAGCTGAAGAAAAAAGGATATATTCTGAAAACTTGGATGCAAGTGGTCAGCATGAAATTGCATTGTACTCAAAAGGTAAGATGAGAAAAACCAAGGGTTCAACAGAATGCTTCTATTGTCACAAAAATGGACATATAGCTTAGAACTGTAGAGCCCGTGCTAGAGATCTCCTGAATGACAAGGAATCTGCATACATTGCCGACCTGGATGAATTATCAGAAAGTGATGAAGAACCGTGAGATCCATCTCTGATACTGTTCTAAAATAAGGAGTGATATTTATATATTTATGTATGTGTGGTGTGTGGTGAGTTTTAAATTTTTTTTATGTAAGTGTTTATGTAAAACTAAGAACTTGTATCTTGATGCAAGCTGGCAGCCCCAGTTTCAAGTACAAACATTCTTATGTTTAAGGTCATCTTGTATAGAGGAATTTTGAAGACATATAATGCTTCATTAATTGACACCTTTTATCACGGAAGCCCCGATGAGCCAAGTTGTCAATTTGTCAGTTATACAAGTACTACAAAGATGGTCGGAAGCAGTTTTATTTGTGCTGAATGAATTGGTAGCTCGAAGATGATGGAGAGAAAGAGCATGTCTATGAAGTTCAGAGATGGGTTTAACTGCATATGAGGATTAGTCAGACAAGTTGTGTTGTAACCATTTGTTATATTGTGTAAGCATTAAAGGTGTGGTAGAAAAGAAAATCCATTTCTCCATTAAGGGGGAGTGTTAGAGAATAATGGAGAATAAAATCTTATTGTTACAAACAGATTCACGAGCGGTTCAGATCCATTTATTTCGAAGTCTGTTAAACCTGCTCCTCTCCTATATATGTAATGATCTTGAAGCAATAATACAAGCCGTTTTAAGTGTGTGAGCCTAATTCTTCCAATCTTTAATAACTTTGAGTAGTATGTCGCCGCACCTTTCAAGAAGAGTGACTTGTGGACTTCTATAAATTCGCACTTCTCGCTTTGGCTGTGATACCAAGATAAAATATGAGAAAACAATACACGGTGAGGTACACTCACTTCTCTATTATTTAATTAAACCTTCTTTTTACCACAAATCTTAATTTTGACTATTTCATAGAGAATTGTTTGATAAAACTGCAATTATATTTAAATGTAATTTGATTGATATTTTATGTAATTATAAAATATCAATCCAACCAAACGATATTTTATGTAATTATAGACATTAGCACATTGAATAGTGAATGAAATTGTCTTTGAGAAGTAATCTTCCCCATATTTGTTTGAGAAGAAACCTAACAAAAGTCTGAAGTTGGCAATATAGTTGGTTATTGATTTCTTTATAGAAGGATGTCAAAGTCTGAATTTCTGAAGAGATCAGAGTTGATGACACAGTAAGATTAGTTTTTACTTTTCTAATTTTTATTAAACTTAAATGCCGAATGAAATACTCTTTGAGAAATCGTCTTTGAGAAATAATCTTCATGATATTTATTTCAGTAATCGTCTTTGGAATTACAGTTGATTACTGATATTTCTTTAGAAAGTTGTTAAAGTTTGAAATTCTCATTTTAAAATATTACACATTACAAAGTAAGATATTTTTGTTTTTGTTTTTTTTTAACTTAATTTCTCTTTTAATATTAATATATTAATCAGAGTATTTGTCTAGTAGAAAGTACCCATTGATTATTTTACATGGACGTCTATTTAGATAAATAAATTCTTAAAGTATAACTAACTGTTTAAAAATGGGCTTATCAATATAGTAGGTATCCCATGTTGGATGATACAACTCTAATTGAAATAGAAGTAGTGTACATTTATTTTAATTCTTGATTTATTAGGTGAATTTCTTTTTGTAAATAAAAAACTTGAGGCAAGATTGTACTTCCAATTATTTGATCTCTTTTGTAAGATGGATTTATATTTGTTTACTTTCAATTACTTTATTTTTCTAGATAAAGTTGATATAAAATTATTTAATTACATGTTGACATCAATATATTTTTTTGTTATTAATATATTTTTTTTAAAACTAGATATCAATTACATGTTGGGAATAGAAAGAAATAAACATCTCTCTCAAGGGCTCAATTGATTTAAGGATCTATCATGCACCAATATGGATCAAACACCTCCCAATCTTTTTAATCTAACAAAATGTTTTCATATAGGAGCCTACACATTTATGTTGGTTGATCATAAAAAGAATTACACATCTCCTTAATATTGAAGAACATATCATTTAAACGTTATAAGTACCATCATAGATAGTTTTTAAGTCTAGATATATGATGGATTGGAAGGGATGGAATGTCACATGTCAACTCCATATAAATAATTGAAGAAATTACACATCTCCCTCATAATGAGAGTTAGAAAACACTTATAAATTCAAAGAAGGAAAGTTTTAATTTCAATTACTTTATCGATCTTTTTCTATATCTATGTGAAGTTGATATAAAATTAAAGTGATATTGAAATATTTTATTTATGGTGGAAGTTGAAATATTTTTTTATTATTACTACTTTATCATAAAAGTAGAAAGTACCTATAATTCTAATAACTTGTCAATTCCATGTTGAGCATAGAAAGACATGTGTCAACTCCTCACATACTAGATTGAAAAAACTTTTTGTTATTAATATTTTTTAAATGCTAAATATCAACTATATATTAATTATTAAAAAGTAAAAAACACATAGCTAAGAATTTTTTCTATTTCAATTACTTTATCTCTCTATCTATATATATTATATGCATATTAAGTTGATATAAAATTATTTCATTCAAATTGGATATTGAAATATATTATTTATGGTTATATTGAAACATTTTTTTGGTTCTTATGCCATGTGTGAACTCCATGTTCATTAAGGAAAGAATTATACTATCTCCAAACACTTATTTTTTAATAAGAAATTTTTTAATTTTAGTTATTTTATAAAATTAATTTAAGGTATTGTTGGACATGATTATCTTTAGGTTTGAATTGTTTAGAAAATTTATATATATGTATATAATAGAGATAGTTTTTTTAATCTATTTAAATTGTCTAGAAATAGAAATAGAAAATATATA
>ML796234.1:517618-530646 GCA_009831015.1 Picea engelmannii
GATAAGATCAGAAGAGATAGTGTAGAGGATGTTCCGTATGTTTTACACGCAGCGTATGCTTGTCATTGATGGAAAGTACAACAACGATGATGGCTTGAGTACAACAATGATGATCAGCAGTGCAGTGATATTCAGGAAGACCAGCAACGCAACAATTGTCTAAATGCAACAATCCTCAGTCGTCAAATCGAGGATTGATCTAAACTGTTGATCAGGCATGATGAAGTCCCGTAAAGTTTGTGAAGCATTTATGATCGTTGGATCCCATCCAAAGTTCCCGACAGAATGGGGGCCGTCAAATTTGAATATAGACAAGAAGAGCACGCTGAAGAGGAGGATAGATCTCAGGGATTAGATCTGAGCACAGGGTCCGACCACTATTGGATCGAGGAGAACCTGCATGATCTTTAAAGTGCAAGGAGTAGAGGGCTCACAAAATCCTGAAAGTAAGAGGACCATCCATCTCAGGGGGTTATGTGGACCGTTGATCCGACACCCTGTCGGAGTTTCGGGGATCGAGAGTTGGAGATGACAAGTGATATCATCCACAGAAATCCCAATTTCGCGATATGCAAAATCGCGACGTAATCTGAGTCGTCAAATCAAGATCACATCTGGACCGTCGATCCGACTCACGTCAGCAAACCACGTTAGCTAGGAACACGTGGCACAACCAAGTAATGACAAGTGTTAGATTGATTCAACATGACAAGCACATGTAAGTCACAAATCAGGGTGACATGTGGTAATTATTTAACACATGTGACGTCAGCAGACTTACACCATGTCGGAGTTTCGAGGATCGCGTGTTGGAGATGTCAAAGAAACAATGCAACAGGAATCTTGATTTCGCGATATGAAAAATCGTGACTTAATCGCAGCCATTGAATCAAGATCAGTTTTGGACCGTTGAGCCAACTCCATATCAGAGTTTCGTGAATCGTGGCATAGAGAGACAAGAAAACAACGCAACAAGAATGTCGAAATCGCGATATGCGAATTCACGATTCAATCGCAGCTGTTGAATCAAGATTGAATCTGGACCGTTGAATCCAAGTCCATTTCGAGAATTCAAGGATTGAGAGTTGGAGATGTCAAGGAATGTTAACATCAAGAATTCTGATATCGCGATATGCGAAATCACGATGTAATTGCAACCGTCAGATCAAGATGTGATCTGGACCATTGATACGACCTCTTTATGGAGTTTCGTGGATCGAGATTTTTAAGTGACAAGAACATTCACCACAGGAATGTCGAAATCGGGATATGCGAAATCGCGAAATGATCTGAACTGTCAGACCAAGTGTTGATCAGGACCGTTTATCCCACACCATTTTGAGTATCGGGGATCGCGACTTAGAGAGTCGAGATGCCTCATCTCCAGACTCACGAAATGAGAAATCATGAAAGCGCCTTATGCATAAGGCTGTGGTCATAGCCCTTGGTCACATCAGCGAGAGATGGAGGAAAGAGCTAGAGCAACCAAGCTCCATTTCGGGGATCACGACTAGGAATGTCAAGATGCATGGTCACACGAATGTTGAATTACCGAATGCCGAAATTCCGAAATGAATGCAAAATCCCATGGAATAAATCCAACGGTGTAGGTGAACATGAGCATGATCAAAGGGCTAATATTGATTCTCACAGTATAACTGCTAGAAACCATTGATGGTTTCTACCAGAGGATGCGAAGAGACTTCTGTGTGATTTCCAAAGGAGCTGAAGAGTTACAAGGAATCTGCCAGTGGAATGAAGACGATTCGTGGAGGAAATTGATAGTTGGATGAGGGTTGGAGCTTGTAACTGAAGAAGAAAGGATAATCTTGACTATGCCAGAGAAGACGAATAGTCTCAACTGCCAGAGAGGCTGAGGAATCTCAGCATAACACCTAGTGATGCTGAACGCATGGGAAAATCGCCAGAGAAGCTGAAGAGTTACCATGATGATCAGGCAGAGCACTCGAGAGGTGGAGGATATCGGCGCGGTGTGAGTATGCAGAGGTATTGCACACATTGCATGCACAAGGTGCACAGAAGCTATAAATACATGGTATAGAGAAGAGATGGGGTTGTTGTTGTGGTCGCTGTGTAGAAGGATTGAAGTGTGAGCAAGGAGGCAGAGCGTAGGATTATAAATACACAGTAGAGGAAGGTTTCATTGAAGGGACATGGTGCAGGGAGTATAAATGGTAGAAGAACAGACAACGCAAGTCATGTGTGTAGGTAGGCAGTGAGGCAGACAGAGAAACAAAATGCAGTAGAACAGTGATGAGTCTGGTAGCCATTGTTGAACATTATATCACTGTAATAAGTTTCAATAGCAAAGATTTATGTTTCAAGGAGGTTGGGAGGTGCTAGGAAGAATTGTTGTCCTCAGAGGTTCAAGTGGGGTCTTGAACACAGGGATTTGTAGCTTCCATCTAGTTGCAGCCAGAGAAACCAGGGTGGCAGGGTGGTGCAAGGGAGAACTCTTGTTCTCTGTTATACAAGTTGGTGCCTATATGATTGGAAGTTGGTGCTTCCATCCAGTTGGTGCTGGAAACACTCAGGGAGTTGGTGCTTCCTTCTAGGTTGTGCTAGAGAAACCAGGGAGTTGGTGCTTCCTTCTACTTTGTGCTAGAGAAACTAGGGAGTTGGTGCTTCCTTCTAGTGGGTGCTAGAGAAAACAGAGAGTTGGTGCTATCAGCAAGTTGCAGCTTGCAAAACAGAGGTCGTAGCCTCATTATGAGTTGGTGCTCATATGTATGATAATGTAAATAATGTAACTATTACTTATCATATAAAGAAAAAGAGGTTTTTACCCTATATGGGTTTCCTCGGGAAATATTTGTCTTTGTGTTTCTCATATACGTGACTGATGTTGAATGTGTCGTTGTTTATTTCCCTGCATTAATGTGATCATCATTCAGTGTTTCTGCAAAGAGTTTAAAAGAAGCATAATTGTTTAAGCACAATAACAACTGATTCACCCCCCCCCGGCTCTCAGTTGTCCAACACAATTTAACTTTGAAATTCCTTTATTTGAAGGAAAGAGATGCATATGTTTTGGAGAAATGGTTAAATTTGTTAGAGGGTTATTACTCTATTCAAAACTTTTTAAACATCGAGAATATCACTTTTTCATTACTTAAGGCCCTTCCTCATGTCAAATATTAGTGGAAAAGTTAATCATAGAACCATGACAGAGATGAGTCTACAACATTTAGGACATAAGCCACTTGGGAAACTTTTTTCGATGCCCTCAAGGACGAACTCTACCTTGTTGGAAACTATGGTGACTAGTACACAAGATGTACAAATCTCCATCAATAGAGGGAATAGGTGGTGTCGATGTACACCAATATCTTCTTTTCCTTGCGCTCAATGTTGGATATCAGAGACTCTAAGTATCACATGATTTTTAATTACCAGAGTGGCCTACATAGGTAAATCCAATCATAGATGGATTACTTGGACATATCCTCACTCAGAGCTACTTATTGATATACCATTAAAATCAAGTATAAATTTAAGTAGAGGAATATGAGGGAGTTTGTATCTACAAATTCGCTGCAACAGTAGCATGGTAAAGGTAGCCCCAACTCATGGAGCAAAGTAAAGAGAAAGAAGAACCAACCTCAAGATAACCAATCCAAGCCACAATAAAAGAAGGGTAATGGGAATTCGAAGAAGGACATTGGAAAGTGGTGTTAGTTCCAAACATTACCCAGGAACAACATTGATGAAGGTCAATTGAAAGTATGTTTATTTGATTGTATCCATAAAAACCATCCATAAATGAGAATATTTCACTACCTCCATAGTCATCGACTATCTATTCGATAAAAGGGGTTGGATAATTATATTTCGAACAAGACCGATTAATATCCCTATAATCAAAACATACACGGATGGTTCCCTACTTCTTTGTGACGAGAACAATATTGGAAACCCAATTAGTAAGAGGTATTGTATAAATAAAACCTACTTTAAGAAGTTTTTCAACTTTGACTTCAATAGCAACAACTTTTCTTGGGTGAACGCGACAAAACTTTTTCCGAACATTTTTGGCTTCAAGATATGTCTTAATTTCATGAATGACAATTCATGGGTCAATACCAGACATTTCATCATAATACCAAGAAAAATCATTGCAGAACTCTTGGAATAGGGCCGTGTAAGTTCGAATTTCATGAGAGGAAAAAGAGGTAGCTATATGAATGTTTTCCATGGCCTCGGGTTTTACCGAGATATTTATGGGTATAGTAACAAGGATATTCCCTAAATTCCCTTTAGATAAAACATTATGGATTAAGTTGGGATTTTGCGAATTCTCAATTTCCTCATATGGAAATCAAGATTCTAAATCACTCTCAATAGTATCCAGCTTAGGGATAAACGAGGAACGATGATGACCATCATCCCGTGGAGTGTTCTCCAAAGAAATTATCTCCATGATACTTTCATCTGTAGGGAAAGTATCATCAAAAGGATAAAGAGATGTGGTAGAAATAAGCCAAGAGGAGTGAGAGTATTCATCTAAAATTGGATTTGTTTGATCATTAGTATCAGAAATTCCCACAGAGGCAGATTTGATGGCTTGATAAGCCAACTAAATTTGACTAAGAGAAATTTTGTTGCCATATTTTTCATATTCTGTAACACTTGGCACTACCCAAGGATCATATGATTCTAGGGAACTACTAACAGCAACCGAAATCATGTTTATGTGAGCGACAACATGAGGAATGTCAGGTGGTGGGAGTGGAGAAATGTTGGGTGGTGGGAGTGAAAAATGTTAGGGACCTAACCTACCTAACCCCTCATGTATATATAATAATATATTTCCGTGTAATAAAGACCAATATTAATAAGGCCTAGCAATAAGAAAGAATAAGTCAAATGTAAGAAGCCCTAATAAAAGCTTTCACTTCTAGAAGGATCTTCCTCTAGATTGTTCTTTTGGATAGATAGATTTAGTATAAATAGGAGTAGAGGGTATGAGAATTTTTTTCTTAGAGATTATTTTAATAGAGCTCTGCTCTATTGGAGGTTTCCCTCTTGAAGAGGCAAGTGAACATTTCTATCAGTAATAAAGGTGTTATTTCTGGTGTTATTATGGTATTATCTTGATATTGATCTAGTTACATTATTATTGTTCTTCCATTGCTTGATAAATATTTATGTTATGCATACTATATTATATCTGGAATATTTCAAGTGGTATCAGAGCACTTTCCTTGGAAGAAAATTATGGGTTATTTTTTCCAGGGTAGAGACGTATTTTGACGTCTTAAAGCTACAAGATCTGTCGTTACATGCATAAACCCATGGTTGTGGAGTAAAACAAGTAGGAAATAAAAGTTATTTGTAAACGCACATATGTTGGACACCCTTGTAACCCTAGTTGGTACCCCTTCGAGTGGTAGCGCATCAGACAACACCTATATATAGATCGATCTATATATCCTGAAGCCCTCCATAGATAAACCACTTGGCTTCCTGATTTCTATAGTGTCATCGAGAACAACACTTAGAAAGATACTCTCTAGTACCTTGGTAGTCGGGTAGTATGACTAAGGGCACGATCTAGCCTCCTTAGTTGGTTCCTTGAGATAATGGGTTGACTACTACTCTTGGACCCCACACATATATCAGAGAGCTATAGCATAGGGAAAACCCTTGTCTATAGATACCCTTCATACCCTAACCCTAAGGACAAAAATAGAAACAAAACAAAAAATATCTATTGTCATGCAATTGTGCCTCGTGCATTCTGGTTACAAAATTACTACACATTTCTTCCTGTTAAGAATTTGAGCATTTCAACACTGCAATATTCTTTAGGTCGGAGTATAACTACGTAGGAGTTAAAAGAAAAAGGAGTATAGTGGTCCCGTCGACACACTTATTTGGGACCAATCCCATTAAATTCCCCTTTCCTCCCTGATCGTAGTGGTACCTATCACTTATAATTCATTTTATGTGGTCCCAACAACCCATTTTCCTTTCCCAACACTCCCTATATGCTAATGGCCAACACTCGCAACCAAGACCTGCAAGATTCCATCAATCAAACCAAGGAGTCCCTCCAATAAGCGACATTTGATATTGTCTCTACCAATTCCTGCATTGAAAAATTTGAGACCCAAGTCCAACAACAATTTGATGCCATGGATTCCAAATTCATGAAACAATTTAACACCCTCCAGTCTGTTGTCAACCAATTGTTGAACTGAACCTCGGGTCCTTCCTCCTGAAACCAACTAGATGGTCTTGATTCTTCTCATTCTCCAAATTTTCAATCCAACTCCTTTCATCATGACCCCCATCTTCCCCGAGTTAACGTCAATAAATTTGGTGGCTTCGATCCCACGAGTTGGGTCACTCAAATGGGGTATTATTTTTATCTGAATGGTATTACTCATGAGTTGGCCAAACTTCACTATGTTGTTCTCTATCTGGATCTTGAACCCAAGAAATGGTGGCAATGGCGTAAAAATGCACACCAGGGGTATATTGCATGGACCTAGTTCGTTTCCAAGCTCTATGAATTCTTGGACACTAACATGCAATATCTCGTTCATTTTTACCAAGATGAAATACTCAAGCACATTGGAAGACTTTATAATTAATTTTGAGCATTTGGCCTTTCGCACCAAGGGCATGTCAGATGTGTTCTTCTAGGAATTTTTTATCAGTGGCCTAAAGGATGAAATCTAAGCCCAAGTTCTCATGGATCTCCCTCAGACTTGGTTTAAATCTACTAAACGTGCCAAAGAGGCCCAACAAGTTGTTTTCTCCCATAAAAAAACCACTCATTTGTTCCTTGCCATTGACCCACAAATCCTGCCCCCCTTGCCACTTCTCTCAAGGTCCATAAATTAACTAAGGATGAAATGGTTGAATGCCAACTCAAGGGTCTTTTCTATAATTGTGATGAAAAGTATTTTCCGGGGCACAAGTATAAGAAACAAAAACTTTTATGGCCATTTGAGAAGATGTTACTGAAGAAGACGCGACAGTTATCCTTGGTGAAGATCCATCACTTCTCGATGCTAGCCAGGAGCTCGCTGGCCCACTTGTTTCCTTGCATTCCCTCACTAGCTTCTCTGTTCCAAAAACCCTCAAGCTCATTGGCTATATTAAGCATCAGAAAGTGATCATCCTGGTTGACAGTGGTATCACCCATAATTTTATTCATCGTCGCATTTCCTAGGAGACCAATTGCTATATTTGTGTCATCAATAATTTTTAAATCACGATAGCCAATGGTGGGTCCATGAAATGTGGTGGGAATTGTGAAAATGTACATCTTCAAATTGGACAGTACCACCTAAATCTCATATGTTTTCCATTGACACGGGCGGTTGTGACATTCTGATAGGTGTTGAATGGCTACACACTTTGGGTCCCATTCTCATGGATTTTAAGGCATTAACCATGCAATTCCAATAAGAAGGACAATGGTATCATTTCCAAGGACTCACAGTCGGTTCTCCTGATATCATCAGTTCCAATAACATGGAAAATCTCCTCAAGAAAGGTCACTCTGGTATTATTGCTCAACTCCATTCCATTCAAGCAGTTGAGACACCCTCTGTGCATCATGACCTCCAATCCATCATCTCCAAACATCAAGCTATTTTTCCACTCCCCAGGGCCTTCCTCCTTCTCATGGTGTTCATGATCATTCCATTCCCCTTGTGCCCAACAAAATTCCTGCCAATGTTCGTCCCTATTGTCATCCCTTTGCCCAAAAAAATGAAATTGAGAAAATTGTTCAAGAATTTCTCATCGCATACGTTATTTGTCCTAGTACGAGCCCCTATTCTTCTCATGTGGTCATGGTACTTAAGAAAGAATATTTGAGAGATTATCTCCAACTAAATGCTTCCTATATTGGTGTGAGGTTAAGATATTTACTCAACTGGTGGATCAAGGTAATTGTCTATCTTGAAACAATGTTTCTTTTATTTATATGTACTCTAATTTATTGTTTAATAGAATGCTCAAACACAATTTTGGTGTGTGTAATAGCTTCTACTCTCCCTCTCACATTTCTCGATAAGTTTGCTTCTTAAAAATAGAAATTTTTTTGAAAGAGACAACAACTTTGTAAAGTTAAACTTGCTTCTTAAAAATAGTAAATTTTTAGAAAGAGACACCAACTTTGTAAAGTTAAACTTGCTTCTTAAAAATAGTAAATTTTTAGAAAGAGACACCAACTTTGTAAAGTTAAACGACCTCTCACACACATAGATCCTTACCTCGTAAGGATTTGAACCTTAGTCTCTTGCATGGTGGTGCTCTATTCCTACCACTAAACAACACTCCGATAGAGCCACCACCAGCTTTAATATTAACAACCATTACTGCTTCCAATTAAATATTGAGAGAGTTTGGACTCCGATACATAGGAGATCCTCGCAAGGAATCCACGGCCAGAGAAAAATTGTTGTGTATGCTCTCTTCCATTTCTTGCAGCAAGGTAACATGTAAAATAAAATATATACAAGAAGAAATTTGGGGGTTGAAGGATAAAGAGAAGCCTTTATATCCTGGAAAAAGATACATCATTGCTAACCAACGGAAAGGAAAACTTGAGAAAATCTAAGACCGTGGTTGAAGAAAGGTTGATTGTCATCTTCAAAGAGCCGTGGAAGTCTCTTACATTTTGTTTCCAACATCATGTATCATATTATACTTTATATGATACAAAGAAAAAAATACATAATAGTACTTTACATGATAATTAATTTTTGAAGGATTTTTTTTAGTTAGTTAAAAATTTTTTGATTAAAGATTTTAAAGGATTAAATATAACTTTTTATTCATTGTTGTTTTAGTTTCTCCAAAACAAGGTAAATATTTTTTTTTTTGTTTTTTTAAAGTAAATGTATTTTTTTAATTATAAGAGTTTTAATATTTACATTTTAAAAGATTATTTTTTGTCCTATAAATAAAGATATTTCATATACCAATTTAATGTGTGATTTGATAATGACCTTAAAAATATATTATTATTATTATTATTATTATTATTTGTTGAAAAATAATATATATATATATATATATATATATATATATATATATATATATATATATATATATATTATTAATTAAATATGTTTTTTTTTATAACATCATATTCCTTGTCCCACAAACAATGGGGTCTCATACACCAATTTAGTGTGGCTTAGTCGTGACCTTAAAAATAAATTATTATTATTATATTATAAATAGATATTAAACTTAATTATTTAATTAGAGAATAATTTCATATTTTACTTACATTAAATAAAATAATAAAAAAACTTATTTATAAATAAAATAATAGAAAAATTACCTATATATCATATATTGTAATATCACAATATGTGATTATATTCTTTTACATACATTAAATAAATAATAAAAAAAACTATCTATAAATAAAATAGTACAAAAGACCTATCTATCNTATTTATAAATAAAATAATAGAAAAATTACCTATATATCATATATTGTAATATCACAATATGTGATTATATTCTTTTACATACATTAAATAAATAATAAAAAAAACTATCTATAAATAAAATAGTACAAAAGACCTATCTATCACATATGTGATAGACCCTTTGCTCAGCATTGTAACATATGTGATAAACCCTTCATATGCTCAACATTGTAAAACCAGTCGTGTAGATGGTCACACCTATTACTCCACTCGATTCTTTGGGTCAATCTTCTCCAATGTATTTATTAAACTAAAATATCAAATATTTTGTAAAATCAAATCTAAATATTTTAAATTATATATTTTTATTATTTTAATATTTTATTTAATTATTTATTTTAATATTTTATATTATATTATTTTCAATGTATTTTCTTAAAATTTTTATAAATTTATAAATTAAATTTCAATAAATTATGTCATAAAAATATAATGTGATAAACCCTTTGCTCAACATTGTAACATATGTGATAAACCCTTCATATGCTCAACATTGTAAAACCAGTCATGTAGATGGTCACAGCTATAACTCCAACGATTCTTTGGGTCAATCTTCTCCAATGTATTTATTAAACTAAAATATTAAATATTTTGTAAAATCAAATTTAAATATTTTAAATTATATATTTTTATTATTTTAATATTTTATTTAATTATTTGTTTTAATATTTTATATTATATTATTTTCAATATATTTTCTTAAAATTTTTATAAATTTATTAATTAAATTTCAATAAATTATATCATAAAAATATAAAATTATATCATAAAAATAAAGAATTTATCAAATTTTGGATTGTTATTATTTCTTTGCCTCCATTTCCTCTTCTAATACATAACTTGAAAATATTATAACAAATTTATTGACGATATAAAAATAATATAATCATAAAATATCTACTCATGATATATAATTAAATTTTAATTCTCAAATTTACAATTATGAACCTAAAATTAAAATAATTGTAGTTACACACTAACCATAAACCATAAAATATAAAAATTGTGAAATTAAACTTATTAGCTTCAAACGAGGAAAAAAACATATATCGAGTACAATGATGCAGATCTTATGGGACTCTAGCTTTCACCTCTGTAAGTTTTGTATATTAGATGGTGTGTTTTGTATGTTATTTTATTTGAAATATTATTAAGTTACCAATCATATGTTAAGATTTTTCAAATATATTTATTATTTGAATTTTTTTTACAAAATAATATATATTTTCTCTTTTTTCTAATTTTTTTATTGGATTTTTTATTGATTTAAATATTTTCGATTTGAAATTATTATCCTGATGTATTTGTAAATTTTATTAGTAATGTGTAGAGTTTAAAATTATTTTCTAAAATTTTTGGATGAGGTGATTATGGGCATGACGGGTGGATATTCAACTGGGGCATGGCCTAGTCTTCCGCCACTTCGAGCTGGCTCAAGCGCACTCAACCTCCATCATCAACTCATGACTTTAATGCCTCGACCATCTCTCCTCAACATTCATTTGATTCTGGTTTGGTTTAATGTGCTAGCACCTCTGTTCGTGGGAACGTTAATGGTAATGGACTAGACATAGTCACAATCCCAACACCCTCCTCGACTTGGTGGTTTTAGGCCTGTGTTCTGGAGCGCCATGGCTCATTTGAGCCCTTTGCCTCCGAAGTCTTGGCTGCCTCCGGAAGTTGGTCTAGCCTTTCTCCTTTGGCTCGATCTTTTGTGGTGCACTCAGCCCTCCGCACCCAACACTTATCCTCTAGTCAGTCACTGCTTATGCATCTGGCTAGTCTCGCGTCCTTCGAGAAACAACTCTCACAACTCTCACATGCTCCTCATCTAGTTTCAGGCGGCTCTCTCGATGCCTTGACTCACAGGAAAGTCAAAAAGAGGTGCAACCTGGTATGCTGCTAAAGGTAGGGGCACAAGAGGGCATGGCCAGTAGGCCCGTCCAAGCTCTCCTCAAAACCATGAGTGTGCCTCCACCCTAGAACCTCTCTTTGCTCCCACTCCTTCCCTCACACCTGTGTTTCCTCCTCGAGCCACCACTCCTAATTTTCCTCTGCTGTCGTCTCCTTATGCTTGTCGAGTCGAATGGTTCGACAGTCATGGTAACTCCCTCGACTTCTCTCCAAGGCTCAACCCCTCTCCCCACCCCGCCAACGTCCACATCCGCCTCCACCTCCCTCGCTCCTTGAACTCCTCTCTCTTCTTCGTCCACCCCCATTCCTTGTTCTGACTACCCCACCTCCTCCTCCGACACACCTCCACCTCCACCTCCTTCACCCTCTTTGGCTTGCTCCCGCTGCGCTAGAAGGAACACTCTCGAGGATTCTGTGGATGCTATCAAGCGAGGAATCGAGGAAATCAAGGGTGCCATCAAGCGAGGAATCGAGGACATGCAGCACAAAGAAGAAGAGCGGTGGCACCGAGTGGAGCTTCTGATGACTTTTATTCAGTATCTCAGACAGACTATCTCAGACACGCTATCTGAGACAGAGTCAAGCTAAGCAGAGACACCGAGCAAGTTCGACAAAATGAGCAGAGGCTCGAACCCAGTGTTGACTAGCCCCTTCTGGCTCAGGTTTCCTGTGTTTTTTATGTTTTCAGCTAGTATAATTCATAAGCTCTTTTCCCTGTGTGGCTTCTTAGTTCTAAGAATTTTCAGTGCTAGCATAGTCCAACGTTTTGGTTTCATTCTGTACAGTCTAGCCAACAGAACTTTGGCCTTGCATGGCACTCTAGATCTAGATCTAGATCCTTTCGTTCTATGTTTTTTACAACATTGCAAATTTTGTATGGACATCATGAATTTTACCACCATGTGGCAGCATTGGTTTTCCACCAAGACAATGTTTTCACAGCCTCCTATAATAACATGACAGATGTAATTTTTCTACTTAGCAGGTTTTAATAAAAATCCTAACTTACCAAAAAAAAAAATCTAAAATAAATTATATTGTTGGCGATTTTGGAGGTGGCAATGTAGTCTACATACTCTGTAGTCTATGGTTGCAAGGGTGTTGCAGTGTAGGGTTGGGGGCGCTGCATTCTAAGATCACTATAAAAGATACCTCCCATGGTGACCTGTGTGCACTACCTGGAAGGCTACATGAAGAATAGTCAGCATCCTGCATATAGTTCATCCATCTCGTCAATATCTTCTCGAGTGTAAAAGGTCGAAGAAGGAAAAGCAATCCATGATTTTCCAGCTAGTACGTTGACACCGACAAGATTATAAAGTAAAGCTATTATAAATCTATGTTTGCAATCCCTATTCTGCCTCGCCTTGCAAAATCTTAAATGGCTTTGATGTTTCTCAGACTTGATGCGATTCAGGTATTTATTTTGACTATCTTGTATACAGGATTCCAGGAAGTTAAAACTAGAAAAAATACAAACACAATTTTTTAATTTTACTAAATTACCTTTATATTTTTCCATTCTCTCGGTTTCTCATTTTCCTGAGCATAATTATCCGAGAAATATGCCTTTGGACATCCTTTGCAAAACCTGAATCTTGCATGATGCTAAATGTAATGTGCCGC
>ML796234.1:543950-555479 GCA_009831015.1 Picea engelmannii
TCTAAACAACAATTCAAACCTACAATACCTTAAATTAATTTTATAAAGTAATTAAAATTAAAAAAAATCTTATTCAAAAATAAGTGTTTGGAGATAGTATAATTCTTTCCTTACTGAGCATGGAGTTCACACATGGCATAAGAACCAAAAAAATGTTTCAATATTAACCATAAATAATATATTTCAATATGCAATTTGAATGAAATAATTTTATATCAACTTAATATACATATAATATATATAGATAGAGAGATAAAATAATTAAAATAGAAAAAAATCTTAGTTATGTGTTTTATATTTTTTAATAATTAATATGTAGTTGACATTTAGCATTTAAAAAATATTAATATCAAAAAGTTTTTTCAATCTAGTATATGGGGAGTTGACACATGTCTTTTTATGCTCAACATGGAATTGACAAGTTATTAGAATTATAGGTACTTTCTACTTTTATGATGAAGTAGTAATAATAAAAAAATATTTCAACTTCCACCATAAATAAAATACTTCAATATCACTTTAATTTTATATCAACTTCACATAGATATAGAAAAAGATCGATAAAGTAATTGAAATTAAAAAAATTCTTCTTTGAACTTATAAGTGTTTTCTAACTGTCATTATGAGGGAGATGTGTAATTTCTTCAATTATTTATATGGAGTTGACATGTGACATTCCATCCCTTCCAATCCATCATAGATCTAGACTTAAAAACTATCTATGTATGTTCTTCAATATTAAGGAGATGTGTAATTCTTTTTATGATCAACCAACATAAATGTGTAGGCTCCTATATGAAAACATTTTCTTAGATTAAAAAGATTAGGAGGTGTTTGATCCATATTGGTGCATGATAGATCCTTAAATCAATTGAGCCCTTGAGAGAGATGTGTATTTCTTTCTATTCCCAACATGTAATTGATATGTAGCTTTTAAAAAAAAATATTAATAACAAAAAAATATATTGATATCAACATGTAGTAAAATAATTTTATATCAACTTTAATCAGAAAGATAAAGTAATTGAAAGTAAACAAATGTAAATCCATCTTATTTCTAGATTTACAAAAGAGATCAAATAATTGGATGTACAATCTTGCCTCAAATTTTTTATTTACAAAAAAAGATTCACCTAATAAATCAAGAATTAAAATAAATTTACACTACTTCTATTTCAATTAGAGTTGTATCATCCAACATGGGATACCTACTATATTGATAAGCCCATTTTTAAACAGTTAGTTATATTTTAAGAATTTATTTATCTAAATAGACGTCCATGTAAAATAAGAAATGGGTACTTTCTACTAGACAAATACTCTGATTAATTGGGATACCTACTATATTGATAAGCCCATTTTTAAACAGTTAGTTATATTTTAAGAATTTATTTATCTAAATAGACGTCCATGTAAAATAAGAAATGGGTACTTTCTACTAGACAAATACTCTGATTAATATATTAATATTAAAAGAGAAATTAATTTAAAAAAAGCAAAAACAAAAATATCTTACTTTGTAATGTGTAATATTTTAAGATGAGAATTTCAAACTTTAACAACATTCTAAAGAAATATCAGTAATCAACTATAATTCCAAAGACGATTACTGAAATAAATATCATGAAGATTATTTCTCAAAGACGATTTCTCAAAGAGTATTTCATTCTGCATTTAAGTTTAATAAAAATTAGAAAAGTAAAAACTAATCTTACTGTGTCATCAACTCTGATCTCTTCAGAAATTCAGACTTTGACATCCTTCTATAAGGAAATCAATAACCAACTATATTGCCAACTTCAGACTTTTGTTGGGTTTCTTCTCAAACAAATATGGGGAAGATTACTTCTCAAAGACAATTTCATTCACTATTCAATGTGCTAATGTCTATATATCAATTGGAAGCAATGCTTCTTAGTTTTCCTTTACAAGACATACATTCGAATTATATGAAAGAAGCAACAAAATATCTTTTGGTTGGATTGATATTTTATAATTACATAAAGTATCAATCAAATTACATTTAAATATAATTGCAGTTTTATCAAACAATTCTCTAGGAAACAATCAAAATTAAGATTTGTCGTAAAAAGAAGGTTTAATTACAGTAAATTGGAAATAATGGAGTAAGCGTCAGTTGTAAGAGTAAGTTCGTAGTTGAATTGTACTTCACTGTTTGTAGAGTCTAATTGTTTGTGGTTTGAATGTAATCGATTAAAAAGAGTCTTTTCCTATTTAAGAATGTAATCGGCCTTCATTAAATAATAGAGAAGTGAGTGTAGCCTCATAGTGTGTTGTTTTCTCATATTTTATCTTAGTATCAGAGCCAAGAGAAAAGGTGCGTAAATTTATAGAAGTCCACATGTCTTGAAGGGTGCGGCGACATACTACTGAAAGTTTCACGCGTTTGAAAACCCTCAAATTTTCGCGGTCGAGTAGTGTATTACAGTTCGGAAAGCCTTCACAATTTCCGCACCCAAGTAACTTGTGAGGTGCAGAATCGCCGCACTCTATTGGCTGTGTCAGATGCGGAAATCCCTGTGTCTACGCAGGCCGCGTTGATAGCGTGAGAAACTGAGCTCCATGAACCAGAGGATCCGACCGTTTTTTTTAGCAGTGGGCTAGTGAGACTGAAGGTCTGAGGTGCGAGAACATTTTTATACCAAATCAGATCTGTAATTTCTAAAAAAAGAAGTGCGCATTGAGGTTTGTTGACAGAAATCTCCGTGGGGGACTGAGACAGTGAAGTGGCTCGACCCTCGTTCATTGGCAGAATCGAAGGCTAGGAAGAGGTAGTGTTTTACCTCAAAACACGATTTGCGTGAGCATTGAATCTTGAGGTTATAGTTTAAGTTTTCTCTTTTTGGAGAATTGAAAAATTAATGCCACGATTTCTTATATGATGGAGGGGTTAAACTTTTAGATTGCTTTAAGAAATCATGAAGGTTCATGTCTTATTAAAAGGTAGATATAAGACGTGTTTTCTTTTAGTTTCTTATTAAAAAAAAAGTGGATACTTTTTATTAGGTGAAGCGTGAGGTGAAAAGTCGATGTGTGGATGCCTGAGTTATTCATTTTTTTTTTAAGTCGATGTGTGAAATTTATATTATTTTTTAATATATAAAGGTGGATACATGCATGGTTTAAAGGTGGATGCATGCATGATTTAAGTCGAGAACAGAGGTAGAGTTGGATCGGTGGATCCTAAGGCAGAGCAACGGACTGCTCAGCATAGGAGAAAACTCGACAGAAAGTTGCATATCCTTGGTGATTCACTTGTAGAGACTAAATAACAGCAATGACAAATCCGCTAGCAGAGACCTACCTCAACGAAGCCAACAAGTTAGATGGCTCGAACTTCATTAACTGGAAATTCAAGATGCAGACGCTCATGGAAGTCTATGGTGTCTAGAACATTGCGAAGAGAACTGAAGTGAAACCTGAGGTGGCCATAGGTGCGACATCATCACAGATCCAAGATTGGGAGAAGCTCTAAAATAAGGCAAAGGTATTGTTGCACATGTCTGTTAAAGATAGAATAATTCCACATATTAGAGATGTTAATACCTCTGCTGCAACATGGACAACACTTAAAGCATTATATGAAACTCGCAACACAAATTGCATTTTATTCCTGAAAACTAAATTGCCAGGCATTAAGATGGATGGAAATGAATCTGTTAGTTCATTTTTGGGTCGTATTAAAGAGGTGAAAGACAAGCTAGTAAATATAGGGGAAATTGTTTTCAACACTGATCTGGTCACTATTACCTTAAATGGTATTCTAGAAGATTATCATATGTTTATAACAGGTCTCGTAGCAAGGGAGAAACCTCCAACATTTGAAGAACTGACATGTGTTTTGCTGCAAGAGGAAGAGAGGCGCCAGAATCTAAAGCCTCAGAATAAAGATTTGACACTGTGGTCAAATAAGAGATCTGCGAGAGGGAGATGAGGAGAAAGAGGTAGAGGAGGTAGTTCATGGCAGAGAGACAGTTCATCGCAAAGAAAACAATTTCCAAATCAAGGTATGATATCTGACAGGAATGAGTCAAAGAGTTGTTTTTATTGTGGTCGACCTAGACATATTGTTAAAGACTGTCATAAGAAGAAAAGTGATGAGGCTAGGAACAAACCTAGAACACATTCAAGTCATTATGCAGAAAAATCGTCAAATCATGATCTCAAATTATTTATTGCTAGTGATGATATTGATGAACCCCCAAATTTTGATTCACGAGATCTTAGGTTGTTTGTGTCTAACGTTGCTTTATGTGCTAAAATGGATGATTCCGATGCTTGGTTTGTGGATTCCGGAGCATCAGTACATATGACATGCAATAAGATGTGGTATACTAATTTTAGAGAAACACATAATGGAGTCAGCGTATATCTTGGTGATGACCGCACTCATCATATCAAGGGACATGGAGACATTCCTGTGACATTGCCAAATGGTACAGTTCGTCACATTCACAATGTTGTTTATGTGCCAGGAATAAAGAAAAATTTGATCTTTGTGTCCACCATTACAGATCGGGACTTGAAGGTTGAGTTCTTTAAGAATTATTGCATAGTGAAGGCTCTGCTGAACCATTTCAAAAATTTTGCAAAGGGAGTCAGAGTAGGAGGCCTATACAAACTTGATGTTACCAACAAAGCACATCTCGTACTCACTTCTGCAACTATGCCAACAGAGATTCTTTGGCATCAAAGGTATGGACACATCAATCATCCTGATTTATTGTTATTACAGAAAAAGAATATGGTTGAAGGACTTCCCATGTTAAAGAATGAGAATGTTGCGTGTGATGGATGTTGCTTTAAGAAAGATGCACATAAATAAATTCCCCTCTAATCCTGATAAGAAAAAGAGAGATGTGTTAGATCTTGTCCATACCGATGTGTGTGGGCCTATGCAAACTAGATCTTTAGGAGGTGCATTTTACTTAATGTTGTTTATTGATGATTGCACGAGATACACGTGGGTTTACTTAGACGAAAAAGTGATGTTTTCGAGTACTTTAAGGAATTCATAACTATGGTGGAAAAGAATAGAGGAAAATCCATAAAAATCCTCTGTTCAGATCAAGGGGGAGAGTATAACCCAGGGGACTTCAACAAATATTGCAAAGATCATGGACTAGTACAACAGTTTGCAGTACCTCACACTCCACAACAAAACGGAGTCGCTGAAAGGAAAAACATAACTTTGGTAGAGTGTGCACACAATATGATGAAAGGTAAGAACCTCTTGAATGCATTTTTGGTTGAAGCCATAAATACTACAGTTTATTTAAAGAATAGAAGTCCAACAAGGTGTTTTGATATTGTTACTCCTTTCGAAGCCTTCTATGGTTCCAAGCTCGCAGTTCATAATTTGAAAGTGTTTGGGTGTAAGGCTTTTCCTCATATTCCAAAGGAGAATAGGAGGAAATTGGTTGCTTAAGCCATTAAATGTATTTTTACTGGGTATTGTTCTGAATTTAAAGCATACAAATTGTTTGATCTTTCTACTCACAAAGTATTTGCAAGTAGAGATGTACTTTTCCATGAGCAGGAAGCAGCAAATAATGATGCCAAAAGTCATGAGGAATGACACTGACTTCTTGATGAAGGAGTTAAAGAAGAGAAGCAACAATAGTAACAACCACAACTGTAGCGACAACAGCAGGAGCAAGAAGGAATCAGTGATATGGACAATTCGAGCAGTCACAGTTCACCTAGAGGTGAAGACAGATCTTTACAAAGTGGGGAGGAAGATAATCAGTTGAGAAGATCTTCACGACAGATTTGGTTTCTTAAAAGGTATAAAGACTATGCCCTAATAAGTAGAATTTCAAATGTCATAGAACCCACATGAGTTTTGATTAATAAAATGAACATGATGTATTGTTAAATGAAATGGAGGAAGAATATGAATCTATAATGAAAAACAATACTTAGGAATTGACTGAATTACCTAAACATAAAAATCCCATTGGATGCAAATGGATATACAAACCCAAGTTTAAATCAGATGGTAGTATAGATAAGTATAAGGCTAGACTGGTTGCAAAGGGGTATTCACAAACAAAAGGTATTGATTATGCTGAAACATTTGCACCAGTAGTTAAATTGAATACTATCATAATGTTAATTCCTTTAGCTACAAAGTACCATTGGAAGCTACACCAGTTAGATGTTAAATTTGCATTTTTGAATGGTGAGTTAAAGGAAGAGGTTTACCTTACTCAACCTGAAGGGTTTGTGGCAAAGGGACAAGAACACTTAGTGTGTAAGTTAAAGAAATCATTATATGGACTAAAACAGGCACCTAGGTCATGGTATGAGAAGATAGACTCTTTGTTTCTTCAACTAGATTTTATGAACAACACGAGTGATCCAAATCTGTATACCAAATTTGATGAGTAGGGATATATAGTATTGATTTCCTTATATGTTGATGATTTGATAATTACAGGAAATGCATAGAAATTAATTGATGAAGTGAAGGAGTAGTTGTCAAAAGTTTTTGAAATGAAAGATCTTGGTGAGTTATATTACTGCCTAGTCTTGAATTTTGGAGAAACGCCAAACTTTTGTTTGTCAAAGTAAGTACATCAGAGAAGTACTTAAGAAATTTAAAATGGATCAGTGTAAGTCTTCTAATGTTCCCATGCAGCAGAATGTGAAACTTTCTTGTGATGATGGTTCGAAGGAGGTGAATGGCACTGTGTATAGATAGATGGTGGGTAGTTTGAATTATCTCACCACAACCAGACCTGATATTGCATATTCTGTGAGTGTGTTAAGTCAGTTTATGGAGAAACCTCATGAAAGCCATTGGAATGCAACAAAGGTAGTACAAAGGTATCTTAAAGGAAAGCTTGATTATGGTATTAAATATACTGATGCATCTGATGTTGAGTTGACAGGTTACTCATATTCCAATTGGGTTCGCTTGGATGATCGAAGATCAACCATTGGATATTCGTTCAACATTGGATTCGGGGTTGTTTCATGGAGCAGTAAAAAGCATCCTAGTGTATATTTGTCTTGTACTGAAGAAAAATATAAAGCCTTGTGTGCAGAAACTTGTGAAGTTTTTTGGTTAAGAAGACTTCTTCAGGATGTTGGAAAAATATGAAAGGAACCTATGACGATCAAATGTGATAATCAAAGTTCAATCAATATTGTGAAGAATCTGTTTTTTCATGCAAGGACAAAGCATGTTGAATCTCAGTTTCATTTTGTTAGAGAAAAGTCGCAGTCAAATGAAGTAGCTCTAATGTACATTGTAATACTAGTGAAAAATAGCTCTAATGTATTGTAATACTAGTGAAAATGTTGCTGATACTTTCACTAAGCCTCTTAGAAACATTAAGTTTGAGATGTTTAGGGAGATGTTAGGTGTAGAAGTCAATCCATTCTCCATTAAGGGGGAGACTTGGAAATAATGGAGTAAGCGCCACTTGTAAGAGTCAGTTAGTTCTAAGAGTCAGTTCATAATTGAACTGTACTTCACTGTCTTATAGTCTAGTTGTTTGTGGTTTGCATGTAATCGACTAAGTAGAGTCTTATCATATTTAAGAATGTAATCAACCTTCATTGAATAATAGAGAAGTGAGGGTAGCCTCACCCTGTGTTGTTTTCTCATATTTACGTTTCTATCCAAACTCTTTCTCTTTCTGAGAATGAATGGACTTTCTTCAAGTACATGTTCTATCATATCCAACCCTTGTCTAGCCACTTCTTTCACAATCTCAATGACAATTTCATTTTTAACCAACTTTAGAGAAATGAACCGCAAATGTAGAGGAATTTGATCGGCCAACCTCGTCCTTACCAGGTTCGAATAAGCAATGAGACTAATCTTCAAGTCAAAGGCTGCTTCCAGTTGGTCACTTTTCTTTAGCAATTCATTCAATTTAATTTGTCCCATACCTTCAATGTTAATGGTAAAAGATTTTTTTTCTATCCCAGTATAGAATTCTTTTTTCTTTTCTATTCCAGTATAGATTTTTTTTCTATCCCAGTATAAAATTCTTTTTTCTACGCAAGTATAGAATTTTCTTTTTTCTTTTTATTAAAATTTAATAATTAATAATAATAATTTTCTTTTTTCTTTTCTTTTCTTGCAAATTTGATAGTGTTGCTGAGTAGATGGGACTCATTGTGAGAACTATACTCTTTTCCATCTCCATCTCCATCATCTTCTCAACATACTGAATGCATTCAGCTTTTTTTCTGCCAATCAAAACTTGAATAGCTCTGCTCGATACCGACAACAACTTCGGATAACTTTGTGTTTGAAGATCAATAACACGACACATTATGTCAGCCAGGAATCTACCGGTGGCGCTGTAGTGGCCTATGTCCAGGTGACAGGATCGATTGTGATATATCCTACACTGCACTACGATGCTATGATTGATTTCTTTTAGCGTTGGCTACATCAACACGTGGAGCCCAACACCAGCACCAACACTAGCACCACCAGCACCAGTGGCGGAGGGACGAGGAACGTGGAGCCAAACAAGAGTTGATTAACCAGAAGAGAAGAGAAGTTGGATGGCGATAGATGCAGTTGAATAACGAACTAGTGGGTATTGAGGTCCAGATCTTGAGCATCCTCACTTAATCGCCGTCATTCAAGATGTACGTAAGGGTGTAAGATGGAGAAATGCTCTCAGTGCAGTTTTGGGCAGAAACCGTAGTTCCAGAGTTCCAGAGTTCACAGGGTCAAATTTCATATTGAATGAGCATTTCCCTGAGTCGTGAGGTGTTTAACTTTGAGTTTGGGAACAGTTCTGGTGAGGATGGATTGATCTGAGCATTGTATGGTGGCCAACAAGGTTGCATAGAGTGGTGAGGATGGATTGATCTGAGCATTGTATGGTGGCCAACTTCTAGAATGATTGCAATATCATTTGTTGGGCAAATTACAGGTTGGTGATATTTATCTGGGCGCAACTACACCAGGATACCACCTACAGGACCACATATCTCACCAATTTTTACAGCAACAACCACATAAATACAAACCCAGATTGACCGACAGATTGATTGACCTCAAGAATGTATGAAAATTGTTTGAAGAAAGATCCCAATAACAAGAATCAGATGCATGTTGTTTTAAAGGCAGTAGAAGACATCTAGGGATAGGGACAGGGACAGAGACAGTGGGCTCAGCTTGAGGGACAGTGGGCAGGGACAGTGGGCTAACAAAGTACAGGGACAATGGTCTAACAGGGACAGTGGGCAGAGCAGCAAGTTTTCAACGGTCAGACCAACAGATAGTGAAGGGTTAAGCATAAAAAAGAGGGTCAGTTTTGGGTAGAGACTTTGATTTCCCTTAATAGCATCATGACAATGGGACAAGAAACTTTAGAACCCGTGGAAACAAATGATATAGGGAAAGTGAAAATTGCCTCATCATCCAAAACTGAAAAGTGGGTTTGGGTTAATGCCAAACAGTACCGGGGCATTTTAAAACGAAGACTAGCTCGTCTAAAATGGGAGCAGGCAAGGAAAAAAAGGTCTCAAAGGGAAATTACTTGGGTCCTTCGCAAGAAACAACATTCAAACAAGTCCTCTTTGCAAGTATGTGGCAACAAGTCTAAAGGAAAAGGAAAAGTCATTGATGATTATGCCTTATATAGTCCTACATCCACACCTCTCACTTGGTCATCTGATCTTTATGTGAAAGAACTGTTAAAGGTAAAAGAGAGGTTGGAAGTAGTAGAAGCTAAAGAGTTGGAAAGAGATTGTACAATCCATAGAATAATAGCCGAAAACCATGATTTAGCAGAAAACAACAAAGTTCTGAAGGAGCAAGTGTCATTGCTACAGGAAGCTCTTCGAATGGGAAAAAAAGAATGGCAACGCATGAAAGCGGAAGTGCAAAACATGAAGAAAATTGCAGTGGAGAATACAGAGGTGATGAATGCGAAGCCATCTTAGGATAAAGGGAAAGTAGTTACCCAAATAGACAACAATGAAGAGACATCAAGAGAAGAGAGGAAAGGAGATTCCGCAAAACTCTCTAAAACCTGGGCTCAAATTATTAGCAATCCTGCAAAGAGGGAAGGAGAAAGAAACATTCAGGTTGACAACATGCAAGATAGAGAAAGAAAAGAAATACATAATAGAGCAACAAACATAATTATCAAGGGGGTGAAAGATTATGGGAAAAATGAATGTACTCTTGACCTTGCAAGAGACTTCTTGAAAGACAAGCTCCAATGGCAAGGACAAATATGTCAAGCATGGAGAGTAGGTAAGCCTAACGGTGAGAGAGCCAGGCCCATAAAAGTCATCATGCCCAACTTTTTTGATAAAGAGATCATTCTAAGAATGAAGCAGTTCTTGAGGGGTTCTCAGTTTTTTCTAGAAGAAGACTTAACTGTAAGACAACAAGAGGAAAGGAGGGACGAGATGACAAAAGTTAGGGCAACAAGAGATGAGGGAAAAAGAGTATGGATTTATAAAGGTAAAGTTGTGATAGCGTAATTTGGACCTCCTTCCAAAACAAGGCAGCAAGACAATAACAAAGAAGAGGCAACAAACTTCTCAGCAAGAAATGAGGAAGCAAGGTCAGTATGGGCAAGCAGGGACAAAGACTCAATTATGAGTCTTACATGCCAAAACAAATAGCAATCAAATCGTACCCAGGTTTCCTTAAGATTAGTTTTTTGGAACTGCAGGGGGTACCCATGGAGACGAGGACTTGGGTTAGGGCCTATTGTAGAAGACAGAGACATAATTTGCCTCATAGAAACACATGAGCATGAAGGGTGCAAGACACCTTTGTTTGAAGGGTATTGGAAGATAGCAGTGTGGAACAAGGCATCAGGGAATGGAAAAGGGCACGGGGGTATCATGGTATTAGTAAGAGAAAAAGAAGGTTGTTTCATTCAGCTAGAAAAAGAGGACCCAAATAAGCAATTTCACTGGCTTAAAATATCAGAAAATGGAAATCACATCATAATTGCAGCATGCTATTTTGCGCCGCAAGTTTCAAAAATCTACAAAAGTAGAGGGCTTGACCACAAAGATCCCTTTGCAGCCTTAAAAAAATATATTGCAATATATTCTCAACTAGGTGAAGTCCTTATAGTGGGGGATTTCAATGCTAGAACTACAGGTGAACAAGCTAGCATTCTTTGTTGCAAAGAAGACGGTGACCCTATCTGGCTTACAGAAAAGAGTAATCATCAGTGGGAATGAATTTCAGAGGATAAAGGCTGCAATTTATTTGGAGAACAATTGCTTACGCTATGTGGGGCTTTTGATTTAGTCATTTGTAACGGTATGACTAGATGGGAAAAGTCCGGTAATTTCACTTGCAATACTTACAACAGAGCAAGTTGATCCGGATTATTTTCGGCACGAAATGAGAGAGGAGATATAATAAAGAAATGCACAGAGATATTGAATATATTCAATAATATAACCGAAATGTATCAGAGATGCAACCATAAACACAGATATACAGTAATACACGATTTCTATTAATCAAAGAAATGTACAGAGACTGTAAAAATA
>ML796234.1:555579-601402 GCA_009831015.1 Picea engelmannii
TCCCGAGTCGGCTACATGCAAACCAAAAGACAACTAGACAACTGACTCTTAACTCAGAACTGACTCTTCTAACTGGCGCTTATAACATGCGCTTATTACTGAAGCTAATCAACTAGTTAACATCTCCATTATTTCCAAGTGTAAAAGGTAGAGACTTAATCTCTATTCCTGAGTTGCTATGCTTGATAAATTTAGAAAACAGCATATTAGAACATTACCTCTTCAAATCCCTTAGCCTGTTGGCGACCAGAGAAATTGACCTCTTTTCGGTGTTGTTCCTAAAAGTCTCCAATTCCACTTCTTCTAGGTTAGGTTATCCTTCTGGCGTTTGTGTATGTGGTCTATTTATATTTTTATTTATGAATTTTTCAGTGCGGACTTGAAGTTACTCCATCTAAATGCTGGTCTTGAACTCGCCAAGCCCCCAAGTTTCATTTAAATTTATGACAATTTACTTTCGTAATTAATGTTTTCTCACTAAAATCTTCCAAATTTAGGTTGATTATTACCAATATGACCTTCCTGCACCTGCCACAAATTGACTTCATTAATTCTTGATGGGAAGGTTAAATGCTACATGGGAAAGTGCTGTCAAAGTGATGTCGTCTCTTCTTTAAAGATTAAATGGCACATTTGGCCATTCCATTAATATTGTACCTAGAGTGGACCGCTGCTAGCAATGACATTGAAGGATATTTATCTCGATTTATTAGAATTTTATGTTAAAAATTAATTTGTAAAATTTTCCCTAATAAAAAACTTACTGGAATATCAAATCATTTACCCTCCAACAAATAAGGAATGTAATGAAACTTAACGGAATATCAAATCATTTATTCTCCCTCCAACAAATAAGTAAATAAGGAATGTAATGATTGATGTGTACGGAGTTAAGGAACAAATAAGTAAATAAGGAATGTAATGATTGATGTGTAAGGAGAGTTAAGGAATGTAATGATTGATGTGTACAAATTTATTGGAGTTATGAAGAGTTATTAATAGAATACCAAATCATTTATCATCCAACAAATAAGTAAATAAAGAATGTAATGATTGATGTGTACAAATTTATTGGAATTATGATGAGTTGAAATGAAATTGTGAATATTATAATATAAATTTTAATGATTAAAAAAATGAAGTTAATAACATTCTAAATAATTTATATTTAAAAAATATTTTTTTATTTAAATTAAATTATTTTATTATTTTAAAATTTTAATAAACTTATAAAACAATTTATCATCTTTATTTACTATAAATAACAGTAATTAAATTATATTATATTCACAACTTTATATCTTTTATAATATTAAATTGAAGCAAATAAATCTTTTAAAACTATAAATCACATTCTCGTTAGAATGTCTTCATTTAACTTAATCTTTATTTTTTCAGTTTGAGTTCTGTGTTTTTCTTTCTCCTTTCCTATAATCAAATATTTTCCAATGCCAAAACCTACCACATCAAGCTATGTCTTTATATATTGAATTTTAATTTTAATTTTCTTAATTGAATTTGTTTCTCATTTATATTATTTTTTTTATTAAAAATATATGTACATATATTTGTTTATATATTGAATTTTAATTTTCTTAATTGAATTTGTTTCTCATTTATATTATTTTTTTATTAAAATTATTTAATATTAAAAATATATGTTAATTATTTAATATAAAAATATATGTTATTATATTTTTAGTAATGGGAAATCTAAATTATTTAAATGTAAAACAAATATTGATTGAAATAAATGGTAGAAATAGGGATTTAAATATTGTCACACTTTTCATTATCTTCATTAATATCTTTATGTACCTTGGCTTCCAAATTGGTGGTTATGAGGGAGGTTATAGTTCAACAACAAAAATATTATTGAAATGTGTGATGAGAGGTAGATTGAAATGTGATAATGCTTAAAGTAAGGCGAATGTAGTTCATGTTTCTTCCTTTCCCAAGACTATAATAACTAGTGTCTTATATGTGGTTCTAAAGTTAAAGATTCAAGTGTTGCATATTGAGTTTGTGGATATGGTTTTATGGAGATCCACTAAGCAATGTGACTAAGCCACTCAAATATTCTTATAAAGGCTTTAGAGACGGAAGCAAAAAAATGATTCTATCATTGAGATGCACTCCAAATGATTTTACCATGGAGATCCACTCCAAATGATTTTACCATGGATATCCACTCCAATTCTAGGGGGACCAATCAACCAAGTTGGAAAGTATCATCACAAACAAAAAAATGTATGGCATGGTATTTTTGGTTTATTCATGTTGCAAGAAAATGGGTCATAATACTATCGATTGTCTGCATTCTAGAAAGAACAACAACCCACTTATGAACTATTGCCAAAAATTGTAGATTGAATGGACATTGGGAGGCTAAATGTCAGAGGATTCACCTAGAACTACATCCCAAGAACCAATCATCCAAGAAGAAATTTTGGAGATTCTAGGTCAAAGGGAAACATGAGCTATTATTCATTGTCGAAGGTTTGTTCATGTCGAATGGATCGACAATAATATTCATTGTCAAAGGTTCTATTTAGTGTTGTTGGTTGCACTTGCACCCCTAAGGAGCATTGGTTTTCCATCAACCTATTGAAACATTGAATGCCATTTCATGCTACGATATTGGGTAGGAAGATTATGCCAAAAGTAGCCTCTATTCATTTCTTATCTTCCATCCTGTAATGGAGGCACCCTTCCATTGAAGTTTGTGAGATATTTCTTGATGGAAGCAGAGGAGGTAGGAATGCAAATGAAAAGTAAAAGAATATCAAAGGGAGTTGAGGCTTTTGGGGACCAAAAGATTGTAAATTGGGGAGTGTGATCCACTTTGTATCGACACCCCCTCTCCCCCCTTAAAAAAAGGAACCCTTTGTAAGATTTGTAATAAGCATTTAATTGTTTTTGGGAAAGTTGGGGAAGTGTTCAAAATTTCCTTGGAAGTTGAACAAAACCATTGTGATGATCGACCTTTCGAGGAAGCTCGTTGATGAAGAAGAGAATTTAAGGGAATGGATATGAGGAAATGAAGAAGAGGAATAATAGAGATGATATATCAAGTTAGTAGTTTTCTTAATGATCGAAGGAGAATACTACATTGAGACTATCCCATGATAATCCAATATTGTTGTTTCGTAATGACCATTTGCAAATTTTCTTCGAGTGTGTAACAATACACTACATTTGTGTATATATCACCCTTTTGTAATCTCTTTACTGCTTAATTAAATTTCCAATCAACCTGGGTTTCTTCCCACTTGGGTTGCCAAGAAAATATGGTGTCGATTGTGCCTTAAATATTTGATATTTCTTTATGTTGGTGAAAAACAATATCTTTGAGTTAGTGGGAACTCTTCTTTGCACTTAAATTGTTGCATGTATTCGAATCAATGATTTGATGGTGAGTTCCCACTATGGTTCTAATTGTTTCTCTTAGAATTTCACTCTCCATTGTAATTTTAATGAATTCCAGCCACTCTGCAATGACCACCATCCATTCAGAGTTCAATGTAATCAAGGGTGGAGAATTATTAGATGTTTGTGGTTGTTTCTATTTGCACCGTTCTAAATAGAATTGTAACTAGAAATTCTATCTCCATTATGACTCTTGGCAATTCTATCTCCATTCAAATTGTTGGCATCGTTGTTGAGCAATGAACCATATTTGAAATAGAGTAGATTTTATTTCCATTAGTTAGCATTCAACTAACATATATTTTGTTTGTTGGATTTTTTAACTAAGCATTATAACTAGTTAACAAAAAATAGTTGATCTCACCCTGTTTTAAATTGTAGAGGCCTCATTTTTTTTCTTCCGTAGAGTATCCATGTTGGTGAAATTAATAGGCCATAGACTTACTATTTATGGATCAATGTGTGCATCATAGACCACATGCAACACCCCTTTTTATCTCCATCCATCTATTTCGAAAGATGAAATTATCAAGCCATTATCCCTCTTTTGAACATATCACATAGGACACATTAAAATGACACTCCAATCCTTCTTTCAAAGAAAATAAGGAATGCATAAATCTAGGCCATCAACTCTCTTTTGAATAACCCATTACGGACATTCAAGTTTAAAAATATGTGTGCAACAAGATGTTACGAGGGAAAAATCTCTATGGCCAAGGGTAAACCACAATAGATAGGTATGACTGCAGAAATAAACTTAGAAATTAATGTGCAAGATAAGAAAGAGGCCTACCTCGATCCAATGTTCGATGATGTTCCACCGTTGAGCACTTTGACTCAAAACTTTGTACGTGAAATAAGTTCTTAACAAACAAGAAGAGCAAGTATATAGTGATAATGTAAAAGGGGTTAGCACATCAGATAGCATAATCCATTAATAAACATTACGAACATCCATGTGGATGATACTCATATATTTGCATGATACCAATAGGACGGGAAAGGAGTATTTCTATTAATAAATGATCAATAGAAGTGACAACATTACAGATTTCCATGTCGGCATGGTTTGAAACCAAGAAACCAAGTTACTTCCAACTGGGCCTCCACCAAAGGCAAGCTCATAGAAAAGAGACAATGAGGTTCTCTCAGCAATAGGGAAACAACTTGGGGGCTGAACACTGTGTTCAGACTTGAGGGACAAAGGGATGCAGACTCAATATGAATTAATTTCTCCAGAGTAACTTTGCTCTCAAATTTGAATGCTTTCTCTCCTTTTCCATAGCTCGGAATTGTGCTTTTATAGTCTTCAAAATGCAACTGAAGGTATGAGTCAGAACGTTTCTAGTATGTGGAAGGCCAAGGATCAGAGATTGTCTGTCGTGACATGGAAACCCGACTCCATTTTTGTATTTTCTGGCACAAATCTCGATGTACGCGGGTTGTAGCTTACGTATACACATGTTGTATAGCAGATAGGGATATGTGGAAAAATATGTATTGTTGGCTCTGGATTCATCAAAAAGGGATGACAAGTCTACATAGGGAAATGGAAAAAGGCCCTCTGTACAAGATAGTAATGGTGAGGCAAATCTTGCTATAACAGATTCCCTCTAATGTGTGAGATCAGAGGAGTATCTACGATGGCCAAAATATATTATAAATAACCCAGGAGTGGAGTGGTAGAGAACCAGCTGGACGAACTCGATTGTTGATTACATTTTGTACTGACTTTGCATACATGGTTTCCAAGAATACAATGCAGATCAATGTGGAAAATATACCAAATAAGTTTCTGTGGCCATGAGTAGGCAAATACAAATGCGGTTACATGCCAAATGTTGTCATAGTCACGAACAAGGCCCAGTGAAACCAGTCTCAAAACCAATCTGAAGATATCTGTATACCATGGAGTATAATCTTGATCTCCCATGATCACTGAAGTCATATAGGTACTGGTCCAATGAAAAGGAAGCAACAACTCAGGAAACTGTGGCCACATAGTGATGTCTTCAAGTTGTCTACATTATTCGCTAAGGGTGCAAGTCTACATCATGTGAATAAAGGAATTGAGGTTGAACACAATGAGACATCGTTTGATTACCGGTCATTGAGGTATACCGTTAACAAACGCGAGACAACCTACCAATAATGAAAGTAGGTATCAAGGCACCGAGTAAATTCCTACAAGTGTGAATAAAAGACTCGGTGTCGAACACTTAAGGAATCCATTGATCAGGAGACATTGATGTATTCCCATATGTCAATGGCGAGAGAGCCTGCCACTAATGAATGCAAGCCTCAAGGTACTCATAAAACTCTAGGTCCCATATCCAGAATAAATGAGTTGAAGTTGATGGAAAGAGACTCGTTGAAAGGAGAGCATTACGACATCTCTCATCAGTCAATACAAGGAACAAAGTAGGAGCTTCATGATTTGGTGGAGATCGGAAGAAGAACATGTTCACGAACCAATGACCATGTGTGTCTTTCGCGTGTACCAAATGTAAGCAGTACATGAAAAATACTCTTTGAATAGCATCCAATGATGAAACCTGCTGACAAAGGCAAGGAAATCACTAATAAGGCTAATGGCATCCAAGGAACTACACAAATCCCAAAGTGTGAATAGATGTCTTGCCATCGAACACAAGGGAAACCACCCAGTCAACGACCAATGATGAAATGTTGATTGTTGGGTTCAAGGTGACCTACCAATGATGAAAGTAGGGCCAGGTTGCATGATAAGACCATAGTATCATGTGATTCTGAGACAAACTGAGGGTATGGCCAACATGCAAAGTCAAGATTTCGGAGGAGTGGCCGACACAGGTTGGTGGACTTCCTTTGAACAAGAGAATGAGCAATATGGTAGAGTCTGGAAGCATAGACCCAATTGTATAATTATCAGATCCTGGAGGCATCGATAATGCTCTCTATGGGGACTAGAAGAGTAACCAGTCGGTAGAGAAAACTCTGTAACGATATCACCTTCCTAAGTTCATGTTAAACCCAAAATTATGATGATGCAAGGACTCAACAACTTTGTGCTTTGTTCAAAGGCGACACGATTGCTTCCAAATATAATATAGTACTCCCTTCCCCCCATCTTTTTTATTTTTCATAACAAAGGAATGCTATGATAAAGAGGAGAAAACGACTGTCGCAAGTAAGAAAAAATAGTTCCAGTAGTGGAACGTACTTATGCTCAATGCAAGAAAATGCATGCGGTAGATGGACACTTGGGGTGATGTTTTCTCTAGGGTATAGGGTGTCAAATTGCGAAGGATATAAACAAGGCTCTGCTTGGTTGAGGATGCAAAAAATTGCTTAGGCAATGGTTTATAACGCAAAGCGAGAACTAGCTAAACGCTCAATACTACAAGCGAGGGCATGAGATACAATCACAACTTAATACCAAAAAATTTCCTTTTTTATGTCTTTTAGTCTATTTGGTGTGAAAAAGGGGAAAACTTGTGCCAAATAGACGTCTTTTCAAATCCAATTTATGAGCATGAAAAAGACAAGTTCGCTCGACGATATTTTCTATTTTTGGTAACGAAACAGAAAAGAGCTTAACCAAATCCAATTTAACAAGTGTGAAAGGGAAAAATCACTCGACAATCTTTTTGGTTTTTATACGAGTCGGAAAATAGATTAACTAAGACTCATTTTTTTGTTCTAATCAATATGTAAAGGGGGAGGCCAAGGCTCCCGTACCAGTTTTCTACAAAAGGTCAGTATTTCACGGATAGTTGACAAAATCTTGGGAAAACCCAAATCTCTCCAGGTCGAGGAGGAGAAAGTGCTAACAGAGTGTATAGTCTCTGTGATGGTTTGAATAATGTATCTTGCTAGAAAAGACGTAGGTGGGGGTATGGGATGCCCCATTAGGATGTCCCAATCGAAGGGAACCTCGTCATGACTTGGAGGGAGAGCATTCGAGGGAAGAATAAAACTCTCTCGTTCAGAAGGATTAGGATTAGGAATGTTGATAATGTGACTGAAGGATGCATGACTCTCTTTAGGGAGAGTAGGATTGACCAGAGATTGCACTTGTATGGCAACTTCTTCAATTATAGGTTGAAGAGGATGCATAGTAACGAGGATAAGAGATGCCTCACCCTTGACAAAGTGGGTGAGGTCAGGAGGGGATCACGATGGTGGGACAACCGAGTTGATCAAAGGAGAAGTAGTGTGAGGAGAAACCAGGGATGACTCAAAATACGAAGGGCTCTTGGTTGAGCCCCACGCTTGTGGTATCTCGACAGTAGCCAGACACAAGCGAGTAAGGTGGTTTCCTTCACAAGTACTGCAAATTAATTTAGGCTTACATCTTAGATGTTTAGGCCTCTCGATGCTCTCAACGTTGTCCACAACGGCTGGTGACACACTCTCGACGTGAATGGAAGGGGTAAGAGATTCTTCTCCTATATGATGAATAGAGGTTGGAGACGTGACGTGGCTATGATTCAGAGTGAAAAGGATGGTGCCTCCAACATCATTGGCAGAGGTTGGGTGCAAACTGTTGACATAATTTGTAGAAAATGTCAACCCATCTCTGACATGACTGGCAGAGGTTGGTGATGGAGCAACAGTGTGACTGAAATTGATTGGGCTAGCGATAGATTGTGGAATTTGATGCCAAGGTCTAGGGAAAGATTGATTTTGAAACATTGTAGGCCAGGAAGAATCCTGGTATACCCCTTGTCCCTGCCCAGAAGGGTGGTATCTTGCACTAAAATGGTCTGAAGAGGTTTGGAAAGGCATCATCACTGAGGTATGCGAAGGGACCAAGGTCAGATAAGAATTATTTGAGTGATTATATATGTTTCCCCCTTGAGAATGGGTCTTGTAAAGAGGGTAGCTAGAACCATAAAATTAATTTTCCCCATACGAAATACCTGGAGGCACTTGAGGGCCTGTCATGGAAAAAGTGTTCGAAGGAACTGACATGGCAGATGACAGATGCATGGATGGGGCATAATAAGTGGGATAGGTACCCATCTGTGCACTGGCTCTTGGAAGAGCATAGCTAGCATTGGATCCATAAGGGGGAAGGTTCCAACCTCCCATGGGGACACGACTCATATCAAACTAAGAAGTATGCATCGGAGCCATGATGCCCCCAGATCCAATGCTAGGTTCATGTATGTGGACCAAGGAGAGGATTGCATAGGTGAAGGCATATCAACAGAAAAATTACTAGAGACCCAAGGCACGGACTGGGTGTTGTAGTTCTACATACCATTGTAAAAAGAGGAAGGGTCCATCCCCATGAAATTAGCAGGAATCATGGGGTGGGTGGTAGTGAATGAGGGAGAAAAAGAACCTCCACTGTCCATGATGGTGAAACTCAAAAAATACTCCTATGGAAAACTAGTAGTCAAAGAGCATACAAAAAAGTCAAATGACCAATATGCATGCAAATGGGCTAAAGTGGCTGAGTGGCCTCCCTCGCTAAAGAAGGTATGCCTCGTCCAAGAGGGACTTGATATTCCTTGCTAAATTTTGGAGGTAACAGAATCAGTTATAGGGGCCCTCATGGGATTAAAAATCAATCGGTCAAATCCCCTTAGAGAGGTAATCCTCCATAAAGGTTGTTTGTTGTCTGACCCGAATCTGACCCAGGGTACAAGAAGAATAACCCTTGTAAGTAACCTATGAGATACCTAAGTCAAGCAACTAATAAACCATTGTATAATCGATGCAAAGACGAGCAGTCATAAGTCCAGATTACCGTATGGGCAGGGTAGCAAATCCTGAAACCTTGAAAGTATCGCCTCTCAGGGAGGTATGGGTACTAGTAAGATCCCCAAATACAAATAAATCCATAGAAATATCTCTGACGCTAGGAGAGTATCCATGGCTTATCCCTTCAACTAACTTCGCGCGACCTCATGATTAACTCCAGTGTGAGTGGAGCCTCCTGATCTTACCAATTATACAATGGAATTCTCAACTCTCTGTCTCAGACACATATGTTGATTTAATTGCCTTGGAGAAGTTTACTCAAAAAATCCTATCCCAAGGCACTAAATCCTAGACTAGTTTGTGCACCCTAAAAATAAAATCGTGACTAATCAATTTTAATTTAAAGCGTAAATTTTTATTGGTCGTGGTTACTCAAAGAGGTATGGAAGTGAAACTCATGATTTTATGACTCTGCAAGAAAATAAATATGAATATAATGCAAAGTCTATCTTCAACTTTTTCAATGAATGACATGCATATAAAAATAGTGCAATTTTCAATTTCAACTCTGCAATTCAAAAGTAAAATGCAATCTTTCACTAAATTCACTAAGCTAATGATAAATATCCAAAAGACAAAAATGCCAAGCAATGTAAAATGCCTATTTTTTTTGTATTTTCAATATACTAAAAAAGAAAATGCATGTAATGATAAGAAGCCTGATATATAAAATTCTACTATGTATAAAATCAATAACTCAAGAAGAATACCAAGAAACCAAGAAAACAACTCAGAGTACAAGGACAAATAAAAAATTGAAAAACAAAGAGAAAGACTACACCCAAAAATTCAACTCCAAACAGGTTTCCTGTCGACCCAGAGAATCTCAATAGGCACTACAGAGACCTAAGAAGGCTCAACAATCATCAAATCCCACCCAACAGTCACTAAACCAAGAAAACAAGGAAGGGAAAGTGGTATACGCGACTGTTGAGGAGAAAAGGGCGTATATACGCAACTTGCAGTGAGACAGAATACGTGTATACGCGACTGTCAAGAAAAAAGGCGCGTAGAGGCTTTAAGACAAGGCCATGCAAGGGAAAAATATTGAAAACTCAGACCCAGAGTGAACAGAATCTGTCAAGCAGTGATACAACAAGAAACACAAAGGAAAAAGAGCAATGCAAGAAGGAAAAGTAATTCAACCCTTAGAATGAAGATCTCTCCCCAGTGGAGTCGCCAATTTTGTTACGAGGGAAAAACTCTCTATGGCCAAGGGTAAACCACAACAGACATGTATGACTGCAGAAATCAACTCAATTCCAACATATGCTATACAAATTAATGTGCAAGATAATAAAGAGGCATACCTCGATCCAACGTCTGATGATGTTCCACCATTGAGCACTTTGACTCAAAACTTTGTACCTGCAATAAGTTCTTAACAAAGAAGAAGAGAAAGTGTATAGTGATAATGTAAAAGGGGTTATCACATCAGATAGAATAATCCATTAATAAACATTACAAACATGCCCATGGATAATAATCATATATTTTCACGATACCAATAGGACGGGAAAGGATTATTTTTATTAATAAATGATCAGTAGAAGTGACAACATTACAAACTTCTGTGTCGGCACGGTTTGAAACCAACAAACCAAGTTCCTTTCAACTGGGCCTCCACCTCTTCAATCCTCCACCAAAGGCAAGCTCATAGAAAAGAGACAATGAGGTTCTCTTAGCAATAGGGAAAGAGCTTGGGTGTTGAGCATTGTGTTCAGACTTCAGGGATAGAGGGATGCAGACTCAATATGAAGTAATTTCTCCAGAGTAACTTTGCTACCAAAGTTGAATTCTTTCTCTCCTTTTCCATAGCTTGGAATTGTGATTTTATAGTCTTCAAAATGCAACTGAAGGGTTGAGTTGGAATGTTTCCAGTATGTGGAAGGCCAAGGATCAGAGATCTCCTGTTGTGACATGGAAACCCGACTCCATTTTTGTATTTTCTGGCACAAATCCTGATGTATGCGGGTTGTAGTAGAGAAGCATGTGTATATGCATGTTGTATAGAAGATAGGGCACGTATATGTGGAAGAATATGTATTTTTGGCTCTGGATTCATCAAAAATGGATGACAAGTCTGCATAGGGAAGTGGAAAAAGGCCCTCTGTGCAAGATAGTAATGGTGAGACAAATCTTGCTATAACACAAGCCATCAAGCCTCTTTAGAATATTCCACTTTGGAAGGCAAAAATAGTTCCATCACTTTAAAATAACTCTTAGGGACTATTTGAAAGATCGCATTGGGCCTTTCTTAAATTTGCGATCCATGCATAAGCAAAGGCCATTAACTTTACTCGAATGATCTCCCCATTTTGAAAGATATCCCCAATGGAAAATCCATTAGTCTTTTTCAAAATATTTCTTAAATTTGTGATCCATGCATAAGTAAAGGCCATTAACTTTACTTGAATGATCTCCCCATTTTGAAAGATATACCCAATGGAAAATCCATTAGTCTTTTTCAAAATATGGTCATCAGTCACTTTCGAATTATTTTTTGAATAGACCATTGGGCCTCTTTTGAATATCGTCTCTTTGAAATATAGGACAAGCCCATAAAACTATTTGGAAAAATATTCTTTTGAATATTCCTAATAAACCATCTAGCCATTTCAAAATATCTTTTGAATCTGTCTACTAGACCATTGGGTCATTTCGAAAGATGGTTGTCAACAACTTTCAAAAGATTTATCCTATAAGACATTGTGCCCCTTTGGGATATTCCATTAGGCTCTTTCAAAAGTTCTACCCTATAGACTATTTGGCCTCTTTTGAATATGCCACTTCAAAAGATAAGGAAACAAGCCATTTCAAAAGATGCCCATTGAGCCTCCAATGCACCCGATTATAAAGTTACGACCACTGGGCCTCTTCCCAAGAAGAGTTGAATCAAGCCACTAATGTTTTTAAGTAAAAGAAAAAGTGATTTTTGGCTCGTTAGAAAAAACACTTTGCAACTAACAAAGGTAAACTAGCCTAATTTGATGGAACCCTTCCAAGTAAACCATAATGGATATCATCCAAAGTTAATGCTTTGAAAGTAAACTATAGCTCTCTAACCTAATCAAAATAATATTTTGATATTTCAAATTCCCCCAACCAACCACTTCTAAGTTACTAAGAAAAGGCCTTAGACTCAACGCCAACCTCATAGGATTAGATAACATTTGAACTTAGAAGGTTCAAAGGTTGCATTGTATATTGGCATTTGGATTTCATCTATGCCAATATTCGAAATGTAGCTAGCCACCATGTCATCTAGCTTCAAATGAAACACACAATGCCGAAGGGAATGACATAAATTTGAATTCAATATAGTCTCCAATGCATAACATGAATTCAATCCCAATAAAGTCTAAGAATTTGAATTTTAGAGGCATTCATCATAACATTGTAACATTGTAACATTTGATATGCAACACATTACACGTTTATGAATTACATTACCTAATTTATACATAAGAAAATATTAGTTTAATAATAGAATCTTAAACATGAATTCATAATAGAGATGGAATACTTATCTTTGATCAAATTGATCAAAGGAAATTGATTGTTTACAAGTAATTTTTTACCCAAATGTATGTAATCCATTATCTATGTCACCCTTAAGATAATTTATGAAACCCCTAAGGTTAAGGATGTTGGTCCATGACACTTAGGTCACTAACCCGCTCCAATTTACCATTTACCCTAGAACACACGAGGATACACTTTAATTATCCCATCCATGGAAGTCCCTTCATTGTTGAACACAACATAAGAAAGATCCTTCTCTTCATTATTCAACAATCCCTCAAGAATATTATTCCCTCTCGTGCTCTCCAATGTGTGCAAAAGAAATTCAAATTGCTATATATCTTTAGGATTAACTCAACATTGTCATCTCTTGGTTGTTGAGCACACAATGAGAAACATTATACATGAAAATGGGTATGGCTTCCTATAAAACCAACCTATATTTTTCTCTATAACCTTCCATATATCTTTCCAAGCTTCAACCCTTCTCATTTGCATCTTTCTCTTCACAATATTACAACCTTCTCTTCCTCATATTACTCATCTTAGTCTCACACATTTCTCTTTCTCAGTTCTCATTGGTTTCTTTAGGTTTTCCAACATGAGAATGCATAAAATCCAATAGAATAGCATGATCCAATAGGAATGGTCAATTCAAATTTCATGAAAAGAGCGCATGGGAAAATAGATGGTTCGAATATCCATGAGGTTGAAATCCCTAAGGTGATGGAGTCTCTCACACCTGTCATGACTTGTACTCAACCCCTACATGCTCTCATTATTATGGAAGGTGGATTTTTCCACCAACCACCATCTACATTAGATTATCAATTGGTGGTTGGGGTCTTTAATAAGGCACTTGGTGAAAATATGAAGATCAAGAGACTTAGGCAATATCCATGAGGTTGAAATCCCTAAGGTGATGGAATATCTCACACCTATCGTGACTTGTACGCAACCCATCCATGCTCTCATAACTATGGAAGGTGGAGTTTCCCACCCACCATCATCTACATTAGATTATTAATTAGTGGTTGGGGTCTTTAATAAGGCACATGGTGAAAATATGCAGATAAAGAGACTTGGAAATATCTTAGAAAGCTCACGCTTATTTTCAAACCCCTTGAACCCCTTCATCTTCTCCTATAGGGGACTCATACCCCCTCTCATCTTCTTTTATAACCAACTTTAAACCTATTATATTAATTTTAACAATTATATTTACTTATCTTGAGAATACCATAGCAAGTGTAATTCATTGTATATTCGAAAAAATATTTATGGAAACACGTCCTACATTAAAAATTCATTCAAGATATTTACATCATTTATACATAAGATCATTATATACTTATTAACAATAATTGTATTCGTTTATTTACAATTAGCTCCAAAACATCCCAGAGTTAAAATCTAAATATATAAAAAAAATAAAAAAAAATCTTTAAATCAATGGCACACTTACCCAGCAATTCTAGATAGAATATGTTTGTCATTTTAAGCAACAACTAAAAGATTTGATAAAAGGAAAGGAAACAAAACGAAAAGCAAGACAACTAAGATTATTGTTTTCTAGAGACAAAATATAGAGAGTTTAAACTTCTATGATTAGACAGATTTTACACATCTAAATCAAAAAATCAAAATACAATTTTTTCATAAAATGGAATTAAAAAATAATAAAACTTCAAGAAATTAAATTAATAATAATTATTAAATTAAATCTATAAAGATTTTACAACTTCTTCATAAAATGGAATTAAAAATAAATAAATTTCAAGAAATTAAAAATGTCAAATTAGAATGTTTTGTTGAATGACTATCAACAATAATTATTAAATTGGATCTTCTTCATAAAATGAAATTAAAAATAAATAAATTTCAAGAAATTAAAAATGTTAAATTAAAATGTTTTGTTGAATGACTATCAACAATAATTATTAAATTGGATCTATAAAAATTATGATTATGTATAAATTGTGTATAGTATTTAAACAAGAATTAACTACATATATAACTCACCCTCTTTAAAATCATAATAAGGAACCGGATTCCATTGAAAATGAAGTATATATTGACATCTTAACTACTTATATACCATATATTATAAATATGCTTATCATAATATTTAACTATATGTTACATTGCAGCATGGAAATATATGTTCCATTGAAATTGAAATATATATTGAGATCTATCTATTTATATTTAAAGTAGTTACTATAAATACTTATCATAATCTTTAACTATATGTTCATTGAAATATATATTATGGTCTTAACTACTTATATTTAAAGCATATATTATAAATACTTTTATATATATATAAAGTATATATCATAACTACTTTTATATATATATTTAAAGTATATATTATAACTACTTTTATATTTAGTCTAACAATGTACATGTTCATTGAAATATATATTGAGATCTTAACTACTTATATTTAAAAGCATATATTATAAATACTTTTATATATGGTCTAACTTATATTTGAAGTATATATTATAAATATTATAACTACTTTTATGTTTAGTCTAACAATGTACGTTGAAGTTTGAAACAATGTCCATTTGAAATCTAACAGAAAAAGATGGTGATTGATGTGCTTTTTTTTAAGTTTTAATCAATTAATGAAGATTTATTTTTAATCGGTGAGGATGCCATTTTTTTTTTTCTCTGGGGTTTGTTAAGATGGATTTAAATTTTTGCACAGATGTTGTCCAGTAATGGACAATGAGACGTCTGAAGTAATGAAGTAAAGTGAAACGTCTTTTAGCAGTTTCTGAATTGCATCGTTCTCCTCATTGAAGCTCAATAACTTGAAGCAAAGTTGTTAGCATTATTTGGTCGAGAATGGGAATGCATCATTCGTATTATCCACGAACTGCAGGATTTCTGCACAACATTCATATTATCCACGAACGCCGGGAATTTTGTTGTATGTGAATAATCAGTGAAGAGTTGTATAAAGTGAGAAAGATTTACTGTCGTGATTATTAAGTTTAAGGGTTGTATAAATTAGTTTTTTGTATTATCAATTGGATGAATAATTAGTTCTCTTTTACAAAATTTATAAGCAACGTAGCAACATAGGGTTGGGTCTGATTAAGATTTTCTAAAATATCATCCAACTAAATTTAGATGTACCATCCCTTCAGATTGCAGTTTTTTCAAAGAATTATCCATTGATACAGCCTCGTTAAGATTGTTGCAGGAAACAAACAGCCTTTATTTCAGTGTACTTTGATACATCGTAAATCGAAAGATATTTTAGAACAAAATTATTTACATATGATCAAAATTTGACTACAAAGTTGCTATATACATGCTGAATGCCTGTATACTGAAAAACAGTACTTAGTCATCATTAATATTTAGTATTTAGCTTCTCGCACCTGCCGAGCAGGTTTGACAATGCTGATTTTATTCTCTCAGCATATTCACGCTACTAATCAGGCTCTTTCTTTTTAAGAGGAAGACTCGAAGAACTTTCTTCCAGTACATGTTCCATCATATGCAAACCTTGTCCTGCCACTTCTTTCACAACCTCCGTGACAATTTCATTTTTAACCAACTTCTGAGAAATGAACATAAGATGAGCTGATCCCCAAGCCTTGTTCTTACCGTGTTCCAATAAGAAATGAGACTAATCTTCAACTCGAAGGCCTCTCCCAGCAAATCACTCTCCTTTGGCACTTCATACAATTTAATTTATCCCATACTTTTGATGTTAATGCTCAACCGTTTTTCCTCTATGGCAGTAATGATTTCTTTCTTCTTCTCTTGTAGGGACGACTGTGTCACCGAGTAGTTGGGACTCATAGTGAGAACTATATTTTTCTCCATCTCCATCATCTCTTCAACGTACTGAATGTATTCATATTTTTTTCTCCATCCCCATTATCTCTTCATATTTTGACTATCACACGACATAGGACTTTGTCTAGATACTCCCAGACATTAATGGCTATGTCAAAATGTGTCAAAACTAGAACAAGAAAATGTAGTCAAGAAAATAATATAACTAACAAGATCAAGAAGACATGAGATGGGCTGAAAAGGCACTAAGCCATGGCAATTAATATGTATATCAATAATGTATATATAGTACATATACCACAACTATCCTCTAATAGTTTTCAATATCCCCCTTAATCATAAGTTCTTTCTTGCCTAAAAAACCGCCACTTCTTGACAACTAGTAATGTGTCAAGAAAATATTCAAAGGAATTAAGATCCTCTCTGAACTTTGAAAAAATAGTAGAAGTTGATGTCTTCTACTAAATTGGTGGTTTAAGGGTGACCAAAAACTCATTTGGTGGTTTCGATATGACCACAAACCAATCCGGTGGTTTCAGAATGACCACAAACTGAATGTCTAGTAGAAGTTGATGTCTTCTACTAAATGGCATGGTTTTAAATTGACGATAAACTAGCAAGAGCTCAAGGCTCAAAAATATGAAAATGTAACAAGAAGAACTTCATGTCTTCTGCTTAATTGATGGTTTTAAGTTCACCACAAACTATCAAGAGCTCAAGGCTCAAAAAACTATGAATGGTTTTAGGATTACAACAAACCATATCAACGAAAATATGTTCAAGATCAAGACTGCATACCAAGAACTAGGTTTCATACTTGATCTTTTGTTCACACAATCTAAATCAAACTTGAAACCTGACTGAAAACTTTAGATTTATTCCCTGTCAAGGTCAAGTGGTTCAAATTCCCTTGACCTACATTCACAAGTATGGCCAAGAAGAGATCCGGCACCTCTATAAGCTACTAGAACAATGTATACGCTTTCACAATGCGTACACAGATGAAGATCGAAAAACTCATCTATCATCTGATCATTATCAACTTCATTGACTTCACTAATTTTGTTGTGAGTAGACTGCAAAAATTTCTGAATAGAAACATGTTTAGGATCGGTCTTTTGTTGTAGATCTTCTTGTTGGCTGAAAGAGGGCTTCTTGCAAATCCACCCTTTTACAATAATCCAACTCAACAATAGAAAATTTAAATACCATAAAGGGTGTTGGTTTTAACAATAAATGCACCCACTTACAATCACAATTCAATTTCAACAGTATTTGATACTTACAAAAGGAACAATAGTAAGCATCACAAATTGCAACTCAATTCTGAATAGACACAAGTCTAGAATGCACGAGTTGAATTAAAATTTTCTTGAATGAAATCACTTGTTTTTGCTTCACTGATAGGGTTTCAAAACTGAAATCCCGATTATTTATTTTTGGTCTTAGTGAAACTCTTGTGAAGGTCAAACTGACCAATACAAGTCATCAAATCCATCATCATACTTAAAAACATTGTTCAGTATCCTAAATGAACTGTAGATCATCAAGGTAGACTTTGAAACTTGAAGTCTGCCATATCCTTACTAAGTTCCCCCTTGTCAATTGAAAGGTGAGAATTCTATACCATCAGATATAACCCCCTTGAAAGTGATAAAGGGTAATCAAATGTCTACGAGTTGAGTCTGGAGACTCGATCTTCAACTCAGAAGACTATATCAAGCGGGCCCTGATCATGCCCTGTATCATCCAATTCTAAAAAAAAATCATGTCCATCAAATGTAGAAATATCTGCAATCAAGTATGGTTGTATCTATGTAGAAATTTGTCGATAGGATTGTTCCAATAAATTTTCTTCCAAACGCCAATGCCAAGTTCCTAACCATTCAAAATGAATAAGTTTCCACTGAATTTTCTTGTTCTTTTGACACCTTACTGAGACATGATTGGTCTTCCCACAAAAACTGCATGGGTGAAGATCAAAACACTTCAACTCATCATGGCCAAACCGATGACAATGTTTGCACCATATGGGTTCATTATCCGACTCATATAGAATACCTATATCTTGGTCATCATTATCAACAATATCTTGTACATGTTCCTCAAGCTTTGTCTTTTGATCATCATTCAAAAAATCTCCACTTACAAATTAAATAGGTTTTCTATAATTATGAATAAAAGGGTTATCATTAACCTTCTTGTATCATAAGCCATATCTATTATGTTTAAATTGTAATTCTTTCCATGAGCGAACAATTCTAATTTATTCCTTACATTTATTCATAACTTTTCATGTAATAGGGACTTCATCTAATTCATTTTCATTTTTACAAGTATCATCATTAGTCAATTGAACGTCTTCATTGAAGTCACTTTCATCCTTCATGTCGTTTTGTTCATCAATAAATAATCCAATCAATTTATTATTCTAGAGAAGATTTAAATCACCTTGTTGATGTCGAAGTAAACTTAACTCATTAGACAACTATTTGTTTTGAAGTTTGAACATATCAACTTTCTTGTGCGTTACTTGTAAACCAGTAATCATTGTACTGAGAGTGCATTTGTTGATTGCAATTGTAGATTATGTAGTTCAATTAATTAATGTGTGCAATATTGTAAATATTTCTTCAATTCTTTCCATTATGCAAAATATGGAAGATAGATGTTTGTATCTTGATGCCACAAAATTCAATTATGTATCATGTTGTGCATGTCAAAGTTGTAGCAAAATTGAATTATCTGTCAATTATTAGATTGTTTGTATATTTGTAGTTTTCTTTGCATGAATAACTATAGGATAACCATTGTGACTTAAATGCACACAATGATCGTAAGACCCCCTTATTCAATTTTGAGTTGGCCTAAAAAGACTCCTTATAACTTCCAAAAACTCCTTATAACACCTTTACAAAAAAAATATTCAAATAAATAACAAACCCTTATAACTCCAATTACAAACAATATTACAATTATTCTTATAAGTCCTTATGTTGGAATTTTCCCTTTTCTTTCTTTATCATAAGGTTTGGTAAAATTTACAATGAAGCATCATCACCCAAATCATCACCCAAACTAAGAGTATTGAAAATATGGTTTTTAAAGTATCACCTCATAAATATTAAAATTAATTCCCAAGTTCTCTCACTTTATTTTAACATTAATAAAATTGGAATTTGATGTTACTTTATAGCCACTCTTTCCAAGATTTGAGTTTTTTAAAGCATTGTCATTTTCCTTTGATGTATAAGGTAATCAGTTTTAAATATAAAAACTCACATTAAAGCATTACCTCAAATTCTTAGTTTTAAATATAAAAACTCACATTAAAGCATTACCTCAAATTCTTTGTTGCATCATTCATTTCCAACAAATCATCGTTCAAGACTATCTTCGGATTCTATGATAAATATGGCACCCTCGTTATTTCTTACATTCCACAAACTAATCCGTCCAGAGAATTCCCGGTCCATTTCCAACAAATCATCGTTCAAGATGATCTTCGGATTCTATGATAAATCTGGTACCCTCGTTATTTCTTACATTCCACAAACCAATCCCTCCAGAGAATTCCCGGTACTCGTCACCAACGAGACCTTATGTGTCCTCTCTTTGAAACTCAATGATGGTTATTGCAACCCTTCCAATGCTGAGATATGGTGGTGCCCATCAGTAATCGATGCAACATACTTGGAAATGTTTTTTGCTTCAGTTCCTTGTGAATGATAGCTTCAAGAGAAATGCAAAATCCTGGAACTCACAACCGAATTTTTCAAAATTGCTTTCCTCAGGAATTCAAGACTGATATTGATTTTGCCTTTTGAGTTGAAACGTGGGTTCATCTCCCACTACAGGTTGGAGATATGCACAGGTTGAAGATTGTTGTTGTGAATAATTTTTCAACTGAGCCCACAGATTGATCCTTCGTCACAGTTATTCAACAACTACTCTTTCACGGAGGTTGGGTGACTTCTCAACATCCAAAAACTGGCAAGTCTCTTCCACCGAATCGCCAGGAAAACAGACGGATGCCTCTCGATCTCTCTTTGGTTTCCTTCACGCTCAAGAGTGAAAGTCAAAAAAATGGAGAGGCCTCATCCCTAAGTTGCTATTCACGATTGATCAAGTAAAACGGAGAGGCCTCATCCCTAAGTTGCTATTCATGATTGATTAGAAAGTTAACAGCGCTTCATAAAGGCAGAAAATGCACTAGAACATTACCTGTTAAACTCAATTCGTTGTTGGCTAACAAAATAAGATCTGTGTGATTTTTCATTTATAGATGTCTACCCCTTGGTCTATATACCACAAATATTGTATAAGCAAATGTCCTGTGTCATATTTATATAATTTGTGTGACCTTACATTAAAAATTTACATTGACAAGGTCTTGCCCAAATGCAATTGTAAATCAGGGGATAACGGTCCCATAGTTATATTAGTTAAATACTAGTAAAACATATGTATTATTGGTCTCGTATTTATATTAATTTGCGTGAGCTTACATTGAAGTTAAATTACAGGCAAGAGAAACATTGTTGTCAAAATATCACGAAAAATCATAGGATATTTATTTCACGACTTTTAAAAAAAATATTATACTTTAATACGAAATTATAATAATTAATAATAATTTGTTTTTTTTAAATCATAAATCCAAATTATAGTAGTTAATAATGTGACGTTTTTCTTTAAAAATCATAATTTAGATTTCTATGAAATATATAATAATTGTAAAATAGAGATAATATGTAATATGTTAATTTATTATGATTATGATGATGGTTAAGGTTTACTTACATCTAAATTGGACTTTAAGAAAAGTAGGAGATTACTTGAATTTCTTTAAAATATTATTTTAATGCTTGAAAACCATGAAGTTAAACATTCCAATAAAGAAATCTTATTATTAAGTTGAACATTGGATGAGTAAGAAGAAGATTTTTGAACTCTTATAATTTAGTGAAAAAACAAAAAAAAAAATCTAATTTGTAAGTTGCCAAACCCTAGATTTAACTAATAAAATAAATAAATAAAATTATATATATTTGCAAGATTTACTCTTACATCTAATAGTCTTCAATATCTTCAAATAATCATCCTCTCTTAAATAAGCTTATATGGAAAGAAAGGTACAACAAAGTTCATCTTATCTCGTTGAAAATTTTGATGAAAATGACACGTGTTCAATTTTGCATTAAACACAATTTGTTTATGCAAAAACATTGTTGTGATTTCCTGGTTAGTGGTATTGGAGACTTCCTACTTGAACATTTTGGATAACATCTAGAGATATTAGAGATTTCATATGTCTCCCATTAGGTTAAAGGTAAGATTTTTTTATTGTTTTTAGTTTCCTCGAAATCATTGTATAGTTTGTTGTGTTCAGTGTGTGTGTGTTTTTTTACTGTGATTTATCTTTTTTCTTCCGCAAATCTTCCTTCTGTAGATTTTAATCTTGCACAATATTTACTGCAAATAGATTTTCAGTAAAAGAATATAAAATATACAATGGAAAATACAAACATTACACAGAGATTTTTCCCCTGGAAACCCAAACCAGAAAACCAACATATTATATATTCATTCATAGTGATACATTGTTTACAATACAATATACATATATGAGCCAGCGACATCCAAAACCCTAACCCAATGACTTGGATTAGTCAACAACCCTAATTCCTTAATCGAAAATAGAAAAACATCGGCAAAAAACCATGTGTCGAAAAACCACCCAACAATGGACACAAAAGAAAAAAATTGGGGGCGCTGCCCCCAAACCCTCGCACGGGGGGGTCTATCACCTCCATCCACCCCCCTGTGCGCACTCGATGCAACATAGACACCACTACTCATGAAAATAATATAACACATATCCAACATTCTCCCACTTGTTGTTTTCTTTGCATACATGGGGTTACAGAGTTACATAGTCAACAATCCACGACAATAATGCCCATGGGTCCTCTACACCAAGAGAACTTCTCAGTGCTCACAAATTTTGTTAATGAATATGCAACATTCTTCAAAGTGTCCACCTTCATCAATAAGACTTTATTTTCTTCAACCATGTTTCTCACAAAGTGATATTGAATATCAATATGCTTTGTATTTGAATGATAAGTCGGGTTCTTCGCAAGAAAAATTGCACTCTGGCTGTCACATTCTATCCTTACAGCTTGTCGTACCAAACCAATACCTGAACACAATCTTTGTAACCATATTTCTTCCTTACTTGCATGAGTGGTTGCTATGTATTCAACTTCAGGGATGATTTTAAGAATGGAAATTTGTTTTAAAATGTAGAAACCTTGGCGAATCTTACTAATCCATCATATGCCAACTATAGATGTTTGGCGATATTTTTGTAAAAATATTCAAATTTATAAGGATTTTATATAGTTTTTTATAAATTTTTGACAATTTTTAAGGTAAAATAATTTTATCCTATAGAATTGGGCGAATCATTTTTAAAATAGCGAATCTTGTTTTCGGAAAGACCATGGAAAATTAGCCATGAGCGAAATTTATCCCCTAAAATCATCCATGTGAATCAACTTATATAGTTGAAAATGCCACTATAGCCTATATTTTGCTCATCCAACTTATTCCTCCTCCAAAATGGTTAAACACATACCCTCTTGTAGATCTCCTACGATCCAGATCTCCATCCCAGTCTGCATCCACAAATCCATGTATATCTAACACTCTGTCCAATCTCGGTCTTCCTTGGTAGCACAATCCATAGCTAGTCGTCCCACACAAATACTTGAGAACCCTTTTTACTGTTGTCCAATGCTCTTTCCCTGGTTTTGATATATACTTTCTCAAAACTACCACTGCATGTGCAATGTCCGGTCTAGTACAAACCATTTTATACATCAAACTGCCAACTACACACATATGGAACACGAGACATGCCCTCCTCTTCCCGTGTCTTGGGACATTGATCCACATATAAATTTAGACCAACATGAATAGGAACCTTGATTGGTTTACATTTCTGCATATTAAACCTCTGTAATATTGTCTCGACATATTTTATCTGATTTAACTAGAGTTTCCTATTTTTTCAATCTCTTTTAATTTCCATGCCCAAAATTAAATTTGAAGCACCGAGATCCTTCATGTCAAATTTAGAGGACAACTGAGTTTTTACATCCTGGATAATCTCCTTTTTTTTTCCTATCACCAACATGCCATCCACATACAAAACCAAATAAATCAAATGATTACCAATTAATTTAAAATACACACAGTGATCCTCTTTGCTTCTTGTGAATCCAAGTCCTGGCATATAAGTATCAAATTTTTGATACCGCATCCTTGGTGATTGTTTTAAACCATATAGGAACTTTTTCATCTTGCATACCAGCTCCTTCTTTCCCTTCACATCAAATCCTTTTGGTTGCTTCATATAGATTTCTTCTTCTACATCCCCATGTAGGAATGTTGTTTTCACATCCATCTGTTCTACTTCAAAATCAAATGCAGCAACAATAGATAACATAAATCTTATAGAGATTAACTTGGCAACAGGAGAAAAAATATCACCAAAATCAATTCCCTCAACCTGGGAATAACCCTTTGCTACTAACTGAGAAAAGGGTTATTTTTAAATACCCATTTGTTTCCAATGGTATTTCTTCTAGTCGAAAACTCCACTAGATCCCAAGCCTCATTCTTATTCAAGGGTGCCATTTCTTCGTCCATGGCCTTTTTCTAGAGATTACCATCCTCTGAATCCACTGCCTCCCTTACTGATATTGTATCTAGTATGTGATATTTCTTTTATGCATCCCCCACCATCTTGTTGGTGTGGCTTTCAGGGCCTCATCCATTGCCAACAATCATTGTTGTGTTAGTACACTTGTCTCAAAATATGATAGGAAGGTTTCTAAAGGGTTTAGACCATCAAATGTGGATAATTTACTCATTGTTGTGTCGATCCAGTGAACTTCTTTGGTTAATCTAGCACATATTATGGTAGATACTTCATACATCTGGTTTTGTCAATTCTCCAGCGCTTCTTCTGAATCTGATGAACATGCGTTGTCACTTCACCAACTCAAATTCCCATCGGTTGTAGGGTTGATATAATCTTGTTGTTTGGTTGTCAGTTTGTATATGTTTTCTAGTTCATATGCATGGTCTTCTTCTCTGATGGGCTATGTATATTGTGGACCCTCATCTAGATCTAAGGGTGCAATGACCCGAAGGCCATCTCTTTCAAATTTCATACATCTTTTCTTCAAATCAACCACTATGGATTTATCAAAGGCCCAATCAATTCCTAACAGTGCAGGGTAAGGTCAACTGTCATTAACAATTTCAATTACCTCGAAATCTACAAACGTTCTCACTTCATCAATGTCCACAGGGACATGTTCCAATCTACCAAAGGGGCTGACAACTTGTTGGTTATCCATCCTAAGCCTGATAGGGGAGTAGATCAACTTTGGTTTCTCGATCAATGCCTAAGTTTGCTTCATCATGAAATTGACCTCCAACCCTAAGTCGAGGACCCCATAGTCTATATCAGACTCTCTTAATATTTGAGCATTCAAATGTAATTATTTATTTGTCCTTCTCTTCTTACAAATTTGGTGTACTATCCTATTCAGTAAGGGGTCTATCTTTCCTAAATCGTACTGCCTGATTAAGTTATGTAGCTCTTGTACAACATTTTCATTCTGAATCAACTTAATACAAATGTATAAAAATTCAATGAGATTACTTACCTATTTTCCTTCTTTTAGCGAAGCCGACTGATCAAATGGCTGAGGCATTCCATATTCTCTTATTTATGGTCATGTCTTTGAGAAAGAACCTTGATCTTCTTTGAACTCTTGCCTTGCTTCCTCAAATATTTGTCTTTCTTTCTTTGCATCAAAATTTTGGGTCTTCTCTGTAGCTTTCTTGATACCTGAGTCTTCTGCAATCTTTCATTGAGTCATTCTATCCTCTCCTGTAGCAGTTCCTCCTCGAGTGATAACAACGAATTTAGGGTCTTCCCTACGAGGCTCAACATATATCAATTGCACTTGTGGATTTTTCTGAGGTCCTCATCTTTCCTGTAGCTTAGCTAGCAGCATAAGACAGTCTTCTATAACATGGTCGAACAAGCTGTAATAGTTGCATGTAGTGCCAGGATTCTGACAATCCATTGCCAAGTGTCCTGGTTGCACACAGTTCTAACAGATGATCGGTCCTTGGCCTCAGCTCATTCCTCCTCCTCCTCCTCCTCCTCCTCCTCCTTTGTATCCACCGCGAGGATTGAAATTTCCTCTTCCTGGGGAGTTATACTGCAGAGTGTTTCTTTCTTGTTGCGCTTCATCTTGGATATTGTATATGTCCCTTGATATTTCGTGCATAAGGTCATAGGCCCTACAATACCTATCGTCGTGCCCCACAGACTTATAGAATGTGAAATATAAATTTGTGGGATTCTGAACATACTTCTACATGTAATAGCACTCACCTGTGCAATGTCTATTTCTACATACTTTGCATCAGGGCAGGTTGACTTGCTTCAAGGGGATCGGTGATCCTGAGGTCAAATACTCATGGAATAAGGGAAAATGTTCCTTATCATGGCCTTCTGATCTGCATATTACACACCATATATCTTCTCTTTTGTCCTTCCCCTTGCCCTTGTTCATATCCTCGACCTACAGAGACAAACTAGTCAGCTGGCTCACGATCTGGCTCATACCTAAGCTGGATTCTCCCATAGGGGTTGATTCAAGCTTCATAGTGATTTCAAATGCTTCTGTCTGCGAAGCAATCTTCTACTACATCAGGGGAACTCTAATGTGTGGTAAAAGGGCAGTGATGAACCATTCTTTATTCTGTTCATTTGGGATCTGAAAATTTAATCAGCCTGTTAGGGTTCTGAATATCTGGTCAAAATCCCAAACAAGCTAGGCTACTTTATGCTTGATCTCCTTCAGTTTTGTAATACATTGAGACTCTGACTTAGGTTTCTTGAACTTTGCAATCAATGCATTCTTGATCTCGCCCAGTGGCTTAGGCTGCATGAGTCCTTGGACAAGCTTCATGTACCAGCTTAGTGCGCGATCCCTTAGGGTAGTGCTGAACTGGGTCCTTTTAACAGCTTTATCGGTGACATTTTTAATATTCCATATGTCTTTGCACAGAAAACAATGTTGATTAGGATCTTCAGATCCATCTCCCCTAAATATAGGGAGCCTCATATCATCTACCATAGAGCTACCTAGGTTTCCTGTCTGAGTAGATGCTGAGCTACTAATAACAGTACTCTGAGGACTCTGGTGCTTCGGATTATTTTGATTACCTAGTGTTGCTGAAATAACAGGAGGATTAACAGTACCTACTTCAACAGTTTGTGTAGTTCCTAAAGTTTCGTGCTCGTCCTGGTGAGGTTCTTCGGCTTCGCCTTCCTCTTTCCTAGAGGGTTATGAATGTTCTTCTCCTGTCAGATCTGCCTCTTCTCCACTGTAGAAATCCTCCTCCCCGTGTTTTTGCTTAAACAGGTTCTCAAGGTGAACCCCTCGAAATGCTCTCTTGTTGCGTGTATGTTCGACTTCTGTGTCGCTGTCGCTGTCTAAATTTTTGAACATTAGCCTTTTCGGATCTAGCCAATCTATTGTATCTTCAATATTTTCTTCTCATGCAACAACATATTGAGTCTCAACTTCAGGAATTGTAAAAATTTTCCTCTGGGTCCCTTAAAGAAATATATTTCAGCTTGGCTGTATGACGCTACTTTGTCAACAATAAACTCTGTGATATACCCTCCAATGGTACTATCAAACCAATGATCTATTGCTCTGGATACAACGTTATCGACTCTTTTGACCTTTTGGATCAGCACCGATGTCTAAACCACAGGGGTTCTAGATCTGATCTCGAACTGGTTATTTCTAACCTAGCCAACCACTCACACAACTCCTGATGGTTTCCTCCAAAGAAGATCTCCTGAATGTCGGTGAAGATGTATCTTTGTAGCCAATCTTCAGTACTTAGCTTAGGGTTCTTGTTCTGGGCTTCAACAAAGTCCTTCTCTTGATCTTCTATCCACTTCTCAATCTTTGTCTTTGATGGGAACCACCTTGATATTCCCTCACAAATATTCATGTCCCAGGAACAGATCCATTTGTTGGCACAGGGGCAGACCCAGGGTTCAGCTCTAAGAGCGCAACAACAAGCCCTAACTACTGGCCCTTTCGACAACATCTTCGAAGCAGATGCAGTCTCACCTGAAGCAGCTATGAGGGGGTTGCAGGACAAAGATGTCTACAACCAGGGGAATATCAAGTGGATCTAGTACAACAACAACATAACATGTATTTATCACTTATCAAGATAGCTCTATCTTGTATAGCTTTAGATCTGATCTAACACAACATTGCAAGCTACAATAGAAATACAACAAATATCTAAGCATCAATCACACACACAACACAAGATATACATGGTTCACCCCTTCTCTAGGGCTACATCCATAGAACTATGCTTATGATTTATTAAGGTAAAGCATACAGTTATTATCTGCGCTCTCAGCTAGCAGATTTTCTTTCTTCTTCTCTCTTTCTCTCCCCTTCCTGCGCACCCAGCTGTAGGACTTGACCTTCACACACAGTTGAATATCTTACAATACCAGAAGGCTCTCTCACTTAGCATTTCTCTCTCTCAATACAATAATATCTCACTCCAAAAATAGAGTTAGATCAACAACAATATCCTTATTAACCCGAACCAGGTCCTCTTGACCTTTATTTATACATTACAATACTTCACCGATAGCCCTAGGCCAAAACCTAGGTGCCAAAACCCTAAGTGTCTGAAACCCTAGGTCAACTTGACCCACTTTTTTTGGGCTTTGCCAGCCTATCATTCCTTCCTTCTCGCGTGGTGCTTTAAAGAATACAACAGTGGATTTTTCCACTTGTTGAGTTGTCCTTGATCCATCTTCTTTACTGATATGTCATCCTTGATCTTCTCGTCCAACGGCTTGCATTTCCGTACTTCTCTCCATCTTTTCTTCTCTTTTTCTCAGTTTGACCCAGTGACAATTACCGTGTCTTCCACGAAGTTCACTTTTCACCTTTTCTTCCTTGTTCTTATCTTCCTTCCATAATCAAGGGCCAACACAAACTGAACTCCTTTCAACAACACCATTTCTCCAAAAACCATCCTGCAGGTTTCCTTTTCAAATATTGTTTTTACCCCTGCACTGTCCAATTTTCTTACAAAAATTAAATTTTTGGCCAAACATGGGATGTGAAAAACATCGGGAAGTGTTTTAATCCTTCTATCTATGATCCTCAACTTGAATTTTCCTCATCCTATTATTCTAGTTGTCAAAACATCACCTAAGAAAATATTACCTCCATCATACCTTTCATACTCAAAGAACCACTCCCTGTGGGGAGTCATATGAAAGGATGCACCTGAGTCAACCAACCATGTCTCATGATCTCCATGTATTCTTGATTAATCCAAGTACACATCCCCTCCTTCTTCCTTGGAGGTCTTTTCTTTTGTAGAAGGATATTCTTCAGATCCCTTCTTTTTCTCAACTATGTATCTACACAGCTTCTTGTAGTGCCCTTCTTTTCCACATCTCCAACATACCTTTACAAACTTTCTGGGAGATTTAGATCTACCCTTAGACTTATATCTCCCACTTGAGAACTTAGATATATTTCTTTCCTGGGAGAGTCCTCTTGCAAATAATGCATCTGTGCTCTATCATTTCATATTCTTTCATCTCATCTCCTCCAAGTCTCCATCTCTCATCCAAGGATGAGACCACTTCTTGCTAAGGATGAGACCACTTAAAGTGTTCAAATGTTCTGCCACTGAGTCTCCATCTCTCATCCTCAGATTATACAACTTCTTTCTCTGGAATAGTTTATTTACTAGGGAATTAGACTTATACAACTTCCCCAACTTATCCCATAATTCCTTGGTTGTAGATTCCTCTGACACATTCAGTAATACTAAATCTAAGAGACACAATTAGATTGTGCTCTTCGCCTTCCGATCCAAATTTTTCCAGTCATCTGTTGAAGTTCCCGTAGGTGCAGTACCTGGATCTACCACGCTCCACTGATCTATATCGACCAACATATCTTCCATCTTAAACTTCGACAGCTCAAAACTTTTCCGATTAAACTTCTCTATCTCCATTTTCAAATTGCTTGCCATTTTTTTTCACCTGAAAAATCAATACCACAGATCTCCCATTGTAACAAGGCTTCCCGTGGAAGTGGTTTTGTAAAGATGCCTACCACTTGTTCTTTTGTGCCCACATAATCAACTCTGATGTTCTTTTCTGCAACCTGTTCTTGTAGAAAGTGATAGTTTTTATTCTGTTGTGGTTCTCTAGAAGGGACTTTCATTCTGCAATCGTTGGTCATGTGTCCAAAATTGTTACATTTGTAACATTCTGTTTTAGTTCTTAAAGATTCAAACTTTTTGTAACTTATTCTTTGTGTTTCACTAGGCCTTCATGGATAACCCCTTTGTGTATGACTTTCAATTTTTTTTGTGTTCATGTTGTTAGCTCTGCAATTCGTAGCTTTATGTCCAAAATTATTACATGCATAACATAAACCAAAAAAGATAGTTTGATACCTGGGAGTTGAAAATATTCTGAAAGGACGTACTCTTATGAATTATTTTTCTTCCTAAGGCCTATCTATCAGTTGTTGATTCTGAAATCTGAATCTTCTTGGTGGAGGAGTATCCTTGTAATCTTCCTTGTATATCTTCTTATCCACCTTGTTTGTTTTTGCATAGATTTTTGGATATGTTTCTTGCTCTGTTGTTTTGGAGCTTGATCATTTTTCTGTCTGATTGTATCCAAGTCCGAACTTGTCATTATGATATTTTTGAACGTTGATAATGTCATCCAAGACTTTTGAGTTGTTCTACATATTTTTCTTTTGAAGATCCTTTCTTAATGTGACAATCTTTGCATCCAAATTTCCAATGATCTTGTCTTTTTCTTCTAGTTGTTCTTTGAGTGCTTATTCAATTATTTTATCTTATTCTATTTGAACCTTTAAATTTGTGATCATTTGTTCTAGTTCGTGAGTGTCTTCTTTCTTGTCTAGTTATGCTTATAGTTTCTTGTTTTTCTTGTTTTCTCTTTTGATAACTTCTATGGCAAACATTAATTCCTCTAGGTAGTCAACTTATGTCTCTTCAATTTCTTCGTTGAATTCTTCATATTCTTCTTTGGAGTATTCTTTATCAGAGTCTTCTACTTCCATGAATAAAATTCTTTATGTCTCACTGTCACTGACTCCATCTTCATCTGATGATGAGATGTCTTCTTTGGCACATAAGCTTTTCTTGAAAACTTTATTTGTGGTTTTTTTTCCGTTATATGTTTGTTTTTATTTTGAGTAACCTTCATCATTTCTCTTTTTCTTATAGGGACATTTGTTAGCAAAATGACCAATACCATCACAATTAAAACAAATTAAAGGAAGCTTCCCTCTATACCTACTGTTGGTTCCCTTGTTCAGTCTTTTGACAAAGTTGGCCACTTCTTCATCATCTTTCGAGACGTCACTATTGTTGTTATGTTCTTCTTTTTGCCTTCCCTTTTGCTTTGACTTTTTGGATTCTTTGAAGGTTGCTTATTTTATATCTAGATTTTCCTGTTCAGTTCTCATTTCATATGTTGTGAAATGCTTATTGAGTTTAGATCTAATCTTTCTTCTAGTGCTGATATATTAGGGTCAAATCTCATAGGAAGATATCTTAGTATTTTTTTAACAATTACAGATTCGTTGATTTCTTCTCCCAAGTCCTATGATTGCATTTACTGTTTCATCAACTCGTAAAAAGTAAGCTGCAATATTCTCATCTTCCTTCATTTTAATTTGTTTGAACTGACCTCTATAAGTTTGAAGCTTTGTTGCTTTCAATTTTGAATCTCCTTCATAAATATTTTGAAGTTTGTCCCAAATATCTTTAACGGATTTACAATGTGAAACTTTGGTGAATACCATTTCACTAAGACCATTCAGAGGTGCATTTTTGTCTTTCGAATTATTTTGACCGAGTTTCACTACTTTGTCATTTGTTGGCGGAACTGTTGGTGTTGTGTATCCATCTACAATCGATTGTCAAATTTCAAATCCCTATGTTTGTATATATGTTTTCATCCTTATGCTCCAAAATGCATACTTCTATCCATTGAACTATGGTATTCTGTTTTTATACAAGTGGTTTCTCTCCATGATCTACCTTTCAGTGGTTAAACTGATTTATGAAGGAACCTCTAAGATAGAAACAATGATAAAGAGTATAAGAATGAATTTTAGCAAGTGTTTCCATCAATTCCAAAGGGGGAGAATGTCAGACAAATGGCATACCTTGCTGAATTTTGTCTTATTCTAGAGAGAGACCTTATAGAGTGTGCCTCGCATGGAATGTTTGTTGAATAGATATGAAACTGTTACAAAACATACTAAAAGCTGTACTCTAACCAACACATTTGGTCTTACTGAATTTCGATATTTTATGAATAATTTATGATGTTTTTACCTGAAACACCTTTTTTAGACTAGTTTCAGGACTAGCCACAAACCATATTTTCCACAGAGTGTAACGCCAAAAATACAATGGCCCACAAGCTGAATTTTTTACCACGGATACTTGGATATGTTTCCTTAATGGCCTATCAATTTCACGGTCTGGATGATTCTATAAAAAATGTTATTGCGAAAAATGGTGAGATGACCTGTAAATAACATACCTTAGAAAGAATCATCAAAAGAATTTATCATTCCTTGAATTTCGGCCTTCTTTTTTTCATCTTCCCTCTGAAATTCGTCTTAGATATCCTTTGATTACCTCAGTCACCTATAGATTTTGAATATGCTCAAGTGTGATATCAAAATAGAGAGCCTTGCCTCTTATTTATACTCTCCAAATATCTTCCTTAGAAGCATCTTCTAGGTCACTTAACCCATTTCTGGGTCACTTAACCTATTTCTAGGTAACTTATTTATAGGTGCCTTTGATTTGTTCTTGTGTTTAACCTATTTCTAGGTGCCTTTGAGTTTTCTTTGTGTTTATAATCCTTTGATTACTCTCTTTCCCTTCATATGAATAATATATCCCCCTTTGACAAAGGGTATCACTCTAAAGTCATATCTCTCATTCTTCCCTTGTGACAATCGCTCCCCTTGGAAACATGCCTCTATGCTCTCTCTCCAAGAATTTACCTTTGCATCTGATAAATCTCTCCCCATTTGTCCTATTTATGGTGTTTCATCATGTACATCTAAGATATATAAGATAATCATTCAAAAGCATTCATTTTGGAGTAGAAATTACTCTTAGTCTCTGACAAAGATACTCAAGGGCTTCCTGTGGAAGCGGTTTTGTAAAGATCTATGCCACTTGTTCTTTTGTTCCCACATATTCAACTCTGATGTTGTTCTCTGCAACATGTTACCATAGAAAGTGATACTTTATTGAAATTTTCTTCGTCTTGGAGTGCATCACCATGTTTTTTTAGATATTGATAGTGCTTGTATTATCACAATAGATTGGAATGGGCTCCTCATACTCAACCTTTATATCTATCAAAGTTTGTTTCATCCATAGAACCTGTGTACAATATGTTGTTGATGCAATATACTATACCTCGACTGTAGATAAGGATATTGATTATTGTTTCTTCCTTACCCAATATACTAAACACTCACCCAAGTAGAACGTTGCTCCATTGGTGCTTTGTCGGTCATCAATGCAACCTTCCCAATCTGCATCTATGTAGGAAATAATTGATAGATCCTTTCCTTTTGGATACCATAATCCAAACTCTTATGTTCCTTTGAGATATCTGAAAATCCCCTTCATTGCTAATACATGTGATTCCTTTGGTGTTGCTTAAAATTGTGCCTCCTGTCCAACTGCCTGCATTACATCTGGTCTAAATGATATCACATATAGTAAGCTACCAAGCATTGACATGTATTGCCTCTCGTCTGTACATTTTGAATAATCATCTTTTCTCAACTTGTAACTGGTTTTCATAAGAGTGGTAACTTGTTTGCAATTTTCCATTCCAAACCTCTTTAGCATTTCTCTGATATACTTAGTTTGAGAAATAAAAATTCCTTGATTTCTTTGACATATCTGAAGACCCAAAAAGTAGGATAGTTCTCCAAGTAATGAAATTTCAAATTCATTCTTCATATCCTTTGTAAATTTCTGGTTTAACCTGTCATTAGTACTTTCGAAACAATATCATTAACATAAATTTCAATTAATAAAATATTACCTTGAGTTACCTTGATTTAGAGGTTGTTGTTTGTTCTTCCTTTCCATAGTTCGTAGGGAGTTTTTCCATTGTTGTTTCTAAGCATTACTCTGTTTTGAATGTGAATTGATGTAAGCATTTCATGTGTCCAAAAAATATATGTCAATTTGGAATCCATTAGGATTGTTCGAGCCATTTCCTGTGTAATTATCATCCATTATGGTAATTCTCCTTTGTCTATGAACCACTCTCTGAACCAATCTATGAATCTATGCTCTCTTACACTATCATATATGTTTCCAAACTTGTTAAGTGTTCTTACGAATCCATATCTATCCATATTGTCCAAGACTCTACTTGTGTAACTGTCCATAATGCTAATCCATTTATCACTATACTATCATGAAGTCTTGATTAATCTATCAAACTTTACTTCTACTAACTGATCTCTTTGAATCTGTCTTCTCAAACTCTATAAGATACTCGAAGGATGGTTCTTTGGTATGTCACAACTATCAGATAGACTCCCCCTCTTTCATATTCATATTACTTGGGAGTCTCTAAGCCAGATGACTCAGAACAATTCATGCTCTGATGTGTATTCATCATCATTTTAATTGGTAGATTCATTATCTCTCTGAGCTCTGACTTCTTTCTTTCTGTTTGTGGATTCATCTTTCACTACAATGCCTGAAAGTACAATCTCTTGAACATGTTCCTTATTTACCTGTCCTTCTTTGCTTTCAGTTATTTTCCAAACCTTTATGTATTTGACATCTTTCTTTTTCTCTATATAATTTTATTCATCTTGTTTTATTGTCAATCTTGCGATCTCTGGTACCTGGTCTTTGTTCACATATTCTTCCTGTTTTCTTATCCATACTTTCTTATATCTGATATCAATATTCTCTTTCATGGAAGTATCGATCATGCTTCTACAATCATTGGCTATATGTCCATAATTATGACATTTGTAACACTCAATGTTACATGTGACCACATAGGTACTTCTTTCTTGAACATTTCTTTTATAATCCCTGCAATCTACAACCTTATGTCGAAAGTTAGTACAATAAAAACAATGACCATAAAATAAATTTTTATACCTGTGAGTGAATGATCTTCTTTGTGTCGTAGTCCTTCTGAATTTTTTCCTTGACTGATCATGATCATGATTGAAGCTTCTTTGTGGCTTGAACATGGATGGTTTTCTTGAAGATTTATCTTCAATAGCTTTCTTAGATTCTGGTTGAACATGATTCCTTCCTTTGAGTACTTCTACATAACTCTTTCTATTTTATTCATTCTTCTTTTCTAGCAACCTAGAGTGCTTCTCTTCATTCTCTATAACTGATGTGGATGTTTATGTCTCTTCAATGTTCTTGTTGAGCTTGAAAATTTTAGTTATCAATGTAACAACTTCTTCTTCAAGCTTCTCAACCTCTTCTTATTTCTTCATTATCTGAGACTTCATAACTTCTTCTGTTCTTTTCGCTTCTTCAAGTTGAATTTTTAATGTGATTATTTCTTCTTCAAGTCCTTTCTCTTTTTGACCAAACTCTGCCTCAAGATGGTTTAGATCATTAGTTCTTTCCTTAAGATGATCTGTCAATATCTTCTCTCTCATTTATGCTTCTTCCTTTTGTGCTGCTATGTTGGTTTCCAAACACTACTTTTGATATTCAATATTTTCTCCGATCTTTCTAGCTTCTTCAAAAATGTGAACACTTTCTTTTTGTTTCATCAATTCTTTCTTGAGTGAAATGTTTTCTTCTCTTAGTTCATCTAAAGCACTAATCAATTTTTTTTCATAATTGTCTTCCTTTTCAATTAGTTTTCCTGTCTCATTTCCTTCATGGCATTCTATTTCAAGATGCCCACGTTTTTCACAATTAGAACAAAACAACATACCTCTAGTGATTATGTACTCTTCATCTTCTGAATTTGCTTGACATGGTGAAAATAATTCTTCTTGATTTGTATCTGCATGTTCTTTGACATTTTCTAAATCTATGATGGGTGAAGAATATATGGCATGTAACTTATCCCAAATTTTTTTTACCGATGAACATTTACCAAACTTTTCTCTTACCAGATTAGGTAATCCTTCCGAGATGAAATCCATTGCTATTTTTTTATTCTTCCTCAATTCCTTCTTGGTTGCAGTCTTCTCCCTTTTTGAACTATCATATCCTATAACAACTCATAGCCAAATATAATGTCTATGTGCCTGTAAAAATACATATGTCCTTATGCTCCACATCTGATACTTAAAACCATTCCGACCATTAAACATTGGTACTCCATTCTCAAAATAATCCATGATCTCCTTCCAATGGTTAAAATGTTTCCTGAAGGAACCAACTCTGATACCAATTGGTTACCTCAGTCATCTATAGATATTCAATATGCTCAAGTGTGATATCAAAAGAGAGAGCCTTGCTTCTTATTTATACTCTCCAAATATCTTCGTTAGAAGCATCTTCTAGATCACTTAACCCATTTATAGGTCACTTAACCTATTTTTCTCATTTTTAGGGTTAACCACTTTCCATAATTAGAAAGTTATCCATTACTTTATCATTTAAATATTCCTCCTTGACTTTGTCACCTCACTTTATTATTTAAATAATCTTCTTTGATTTTGTCACTTCACTTTATTATTTAAATAATCCTTCTTGACTTTGTCACTTTACTTTATCATTTAAATAATAATTTATTCTTTGCAAGATCTTTGACTTCTTTGACCTTTTGGGGCTTCAAGCCAACATATGAGGGTCCTCCAACTTCATAAGGCCATAACTCTCAAACCGTGAGGAGTTATGTGATGTTCCACATACCACCAGAAATGGCATGGCATGCACTATCCATCTAGAATAGTATTGCCTTCAAATATATAAAAATTCATACCATTATCCATCAAACAAACTTGGGTCCATTACTACAACCTGAGTTTTCCAACTTCTTATGGCCATAACTCTCTAATTGTGAGGAGTTATGTGACATTCCACATACCACTAGAAATGGAATGACATGTACTATCCATATAGAATAGTATTACCTTCAAATATATTAAAACTCATACCATTATACATGAAACAACCTTGGGTCCATTACACAAACCTTTGTGCTACCAGAATTCCCTATTGAACTTTCTCCAAGGGTTGACATCAATCACTAAGGGTTGAAATCAATCTACAATATCACTCTCCAATAGTTGACATCAATGAAAACCAACAATCCATACCAACTATCCATCAACCTAAGCCAATTGTCTGGCAGATTTCTCCTCAACCCTTCAGGAACATGTGCATAAGCCACATAGCCAAAAAATTTAAAATGAGAAACACTTGATTTCATACCACTCCATGCTTCTTCAAGGACTTGATTTTCCAAACTACTAGTTGGTGACAAATTAAAAATATACATTGAGAATGCCACTGCTTCACTCCAGTACTCATTTAACAAATTATTGGCCTTTAACATACTTCTGGCCATATTCATTATTGTATAATTCTTCCTTTCATCTACCCCATTTTGTTGTGGAGTGTATCTTGTGGTAAACTGTCTCTTGATCCCATGTTGCCTGCAATATGATGAAAATTATTTGGTCATACTCACCTCCTCGATATGATCCGAGTACTTTGATGTATTTCCCACTCTGCTTCTCTAACAAATATTTAAATTCTTTGAATTTTTCAAATGTCTCTGATTTGTGCTTGGGAAAATAAACCCTAGCTTTCCTCCTAAAATCATCAATGAATGTTAGAAAATAAAAAATTTCCTCCTATTGAATTAGTTTGCATTGGACCACAAAGGTCTATATGCACTAACTTGAGGTGTTATTTTAATCTATAGGAAGCATTGGGAAAACTATCCCTTTGATGTTTGGCCAAAATACAATTCTCACAGGAGCTTTTCTGTTCATTTATGATGAGAAAACCTTTGACCATAAATTTCTTTTGTAAAACACTGAAACTGTTGAATGGTAAATTACCATATCTAAGATGCCACAACCAAGTCTCATATGAACTTGACACATTTTGGGCATATGACTATGAAAAATTTACATTTCGTAATATCAAAGGAAACATTCTAGTTCTTGGTCATTTGTATTGTAGCTATGATTTTCTAACTAGGTGGTTTGTCTAAGATTGTACACTTGGAACCTTCAAAAATGACTTTATAACCATGTTCATTCATCTCGCCTACACTCATTAGATTATGTCTAAGACCAGGTACATAATAAACATCATGAATATCGTTTTTTTCATCTTGCTTGGTCAATACAAAAATTACACCCTTCCCTAAAACTTTATTTTGATAATCATCTCCTAATTTAATTTGAGATGTGACACATCTATACAAACTACAAAACAAAACTTATGTGACTTGACATGAGAAGGATATTGATTCAGATGTTGCTTCTTTAGTGTTGGTAACATTTCTTTGCCCCTATTAAGATCTGCTTGCTTCTTTCTGCATTCACTTTTGTAGTGACCTAATTTCTTATAATAATAACATTGACTCCTTGATTTGTCATTCCATCTTGAGTGATTAAAATTTATTCATCACCCCTTTGGTTTTGAGAGTGCCTATGTTCTGAATGTTCACTATGTTCTGAACATTCTGAAGTTGACCTCTCTCATGTTTGATCGCATCATATGCCTCCTCTGCCTATGCTTCTATTCCCTCGACCTCTGCCTCTACTTATGGAGGCCTGAGACTGAAATGCATTCTCCAAAGATTCATTGTTTCGATTGAACCTATTTTCATGGGTTAATAGAGATCCCATGAGTTCTTCCACTGTGAGGGTTGACAGGTATTTTGACTCTTCTATGGAAACTATGACCATATTAAAATTATCGAGAAGGCTACTAAGTACCTTCTCAACAACTTTCTTCTTTTGAATGTCTTCTCCATATGTGTGCAGCTTATTTACAATACTCATGAGGTGGGTCATGAAATGATCCACTTTATTTAAATCCTTCATCAATAGAGTCTCAAAAATCTTCCTGAGTGTCTGCAACTTTGCATTTTTTACTTTGTCTATACCCTGATATGCGATTTTGAGAATATCCCATGCATGTTTAGCATGATCTGCTACTACGACTTTGGGGAAAATGTATTCCTCTAACCCTTGTTGAATGAGCTAGAGGGCTCTGTTGTCCTTCTTCCTAAGTTCTCCAAGAGAATTTCTTTGCACCTTCATGATGGCTTGTAGATCGCCTGGATCTGGTTCCTTGAACCCCTTAACTACTGCTTCCCAACAATCTTTAGATCGAAGAAAATTTTTCATTTTAATAGACCAAACATCATAATTTTTACTTGTTAAAATTGGACCTCGTGCGAGCATTGGAATGTTGTTAATCTCCATGAATTTGTTGTTGACAGTCGACTCCCCCTTAGTGGCTTAAAACTTGACCAAGATGGATTTTTCTCTATCAAAACCGAAAACCCATAACGTTTTCTTCTCTTGTCAAATTTTCACTTCAGTGTGGGTGCGACTAGAAAAAACGGTGCAAGAGCTCCTTTTCTATCGCGGTTTATGTGTGTTCTAGGAGCGATCGGGTGACCGAAAGAGCTTGGTTGTAGATCATAAACTACCTAGGGGCGACCGAGAGAGTTCGGTCCCACTATGTACAAAGACAGAGGGAGATCGAGCTCTAAAATGTGATTTTTCATTGTTTTTCTTCAAATGTTTTGTACCAGAATGCCTTGAAACACCCCTCCTATTGTGGGTTGATCAAGCTTCAAATTTCTCTGTAGTAGCTTGCAAATTGCTCTCCAATCTTCGAAGAGTCTTACTCATGCTCTCATACCATGTTCATGTTCAAGCAGAGACAAGCATTCACAAAACAGAGTATGAACACACACAACAATGGAGCTCTTGAACTTTCCTTCACATTCACTTAGAAAACTGAAATCAAAATACATGAGATGAGATATTTCTCTAGAATTCTCCATCCTTCACCTACCTAATAAATGCAACTTCACTTATCTTATCTATGCAATTAATATGACTATCCATCTATCTTTGAATGCATTCATCTTTTTTTTTTCTTTGTATTAGAGCTTTTTTTTTTTATGTATATTAAAACTTGAAAAGATTTCCTTGAAGTTGACTGCAGCTTGGGGTATCTTTCTGTTTGAATATCTATCACACAACATATGACTTTGTCCAAATACTCGCAGACATCGATGGCTAAGTCTGGCTAAGTCTCTGCTTATCTCAGAGTTAGAGTGGATCCTTCTCTTCAAGGAAGACACAAAGGCAGGATGAGGTCAAAAGTTCGGAAGAGTGATGCCATGTACCTCTTCTAATAACTCTAATTCGTCAACATAAAAAATGCTTTCCTGATACTTCTCTATCTTTGAGCAGATCACAAAATAATAACGCTTGAACTTCCTGCTTAAGCAAGGAGAGCAATGCATTTCAGATTCATCCTCAAAATCACCTATCATAGTAATCTTACTTAATGGCATCCATCACTTTCATAAACTCAACCATTGCCTCACCAGAATTAGAAAAATGTCGAGGCAATGCGCCCATCTCTCAATGCCTCTTGGAAAGTGTCATATCAATTTTTTTCACAACATCTGGAAGGCTATCCGGATTCCCATTGGGCCATTGCTTGAATCCGCATCAGCTTTTCCGCCAATATAGGTATTCCAACCATTGATTTATCAATACGTGAAAGGCGAGGATTCGTTCTGAATAGATGACTTTCACTTTCTCTTGCTTGTGCAATAGATTCACACCCAATTCTAATTCCCCCACACACATACCCGTGATCAATATTCACTGCGTCAACTGTCACTTTCTCGAAGAGGCCTTCCGGAGCTCTATCGACTTTCGTTACAACAGCTAAAGCTCTTTGACCATTTGGATCAACTTCTTGAGACATTTTGATCGACTCACAAGTAGGGAAATCCACAGCAGCAGATAATACATTCAGAATTATGCGTTCTTCTGAACTGATATATTCCTGATTATATTTGTTATATGTTGATAGATGTCCTGTGGCTGCCCGTGTACGGGCAACCTCGTTATCCCTGGTAAATCTACCATGGTGAGGTCTGGAGCATCTGACTTGCTCACCTGAAGAGTTATAGGCGTGTTACTTAGAGCCTTGTCGCGTCCCGCGATCTCTTTTGTTGCACTATCGAGTACTTGTTTAATTTTAGTTTCAAATTGTTTTCTTATTGAGTTTGTATTCAATAACAATTTCAGAATATTCGGGCTTGCATCTCTGCAATCTTATAATAAGCCAGACTCTAGTGCAAATCCCTTGACCTGTTGGAAGGCTAATCCCTGCAAGGGACTCAAGTACACTTGATTTACCTGAAGACTGATCTCCAATAACAACAATAGTGGGCAGCCGGCTGCCCTCTTTCACTATTTCGAGTTTCCTAACTGTATCACGTTGGCTTACGTTAAAATTTATCTTCTCTCTTCATACTTATTTCAGACGACATTCTGTGCAGCAGGTTACTGCGGTGATCATACAAAAAAAGAAAACATGGTTCATAAAAAATAAAAAAAACATGGTTCATAGAATATATTTTATGACAGGAGTCTGCCTGTGAACCAGAATGTGACGTATACTTATCAAACAACAGCCTATAAAAATGAGAACACCGCAAATTTCCAAACAAAGAAATGAATTCCGACATCCCCATTTCATGGCGGAGAATCTGCCAGAAAACCAATCTCTACATGCTTTGAACATTTACCAACAAAGAAATTAATTCTGACATCCCCATCGAACATTTACAAACAAATAAATGAATCCTGACATCCCCATTTCAGGGCGGAGAATCTCGCAGGAAACCAATCTTTACCAATCTATGCAGGCTTCAAACAAAACCCAAAATTGGGGATTGCTAGAGAGATCAAGTTAAACGAAAATGGGGAGAGGACTGATCAAGTAAAACGGAGAGGCCTCATCCCTAAGTTGTTATTCACGATTGATTAGAAAATTAACAGCGCTTCATAAAGGAAGAAAATGCACTCGAACATTACTTATTAAACTCAATTCGTTGTTGGTTCTTCAGAAATTGACTTCTTTCCGTGTTCTGGGAAACTCTCCAGATGCCGGAATCGAAATTACAATGTCTCTTCTTCAAAGTATTTTGTCTCTTCACATCTATTTGAATATTTCTGATCAGTTTGTGTTCAGTGGCAGAATTGGTGCAACTATCGATTAAAACCATCATTATCTTATTTGTTTATTGTGTACGCAATCATTCTGCAATAACCACGAATTTAGTAGATTGTTCGGTGCCTCTATGTTATAACCCTAAATTGCTCTATACATGTATACATGGGCTTGGCTCTCTTACTTGCAATTTTTTTCAAAGCACTGTTGACCTACTCTTCTTAAAAGAACAATTTTTAGAGCACTGCTGACTAACTCTTCTTAAAAAACCAATTTTTAGAAGATGTATGCGCCCTGCACTATTATTGACCATGTATATATGCCTGTTGCACCACTACAACGCGCGTAAGTACTTATGTTGCACCATTACAATTCACGTATTACAACATGGAAAAATATGGAAGATGAATGGGATTCACTACTAACATCTTGTAGAGAGCATTGATAGATTCTCTACTAAAATCTTGTAGAACCGATCCTTGGCATCTTGGAAAAAGGCTTCGACAAAAATTAAACCTAATGGATAGTATCTACAAACATCTTGTAGAGCCCATCCTCGACTTCTGGTGGGAGACCGACATAGATTGATTTAAATTGAAATTCAATGAGAGTCACTCTATTTGGAGTTCATAGGTTTATGTATTTATATAGGGTTTTTTAAGTTAGGTTTATGTATTTATATAGAGTTTTTTCAGTTGTGAGATTCAAATTAGGAAAAAAGGCTGAGAGAATATCTCAGAAGAGAAGAAAGGTTGAGAAAATATCTCGGAAGAGAGGTTTAGAGAATATCTCTAACAAACGCAAACCAAATCTGATAATTACATTAACATTAACTCCAACCTATTTGAAATCCTTAATGCAGCTCTACACTTTGTTGGACAACTGAGAGGGCGGGGGGGTGAATCAGTTGTTACCATGCTTAAACAATTATGCTTCTTTTAAACTCTTTGATGAGGCACTAAATGATGATCACAATAAAGAAGGGAAGTAAACAATGGCACATTCAACATCAGTCACATATATATGAGAAACACAGAGACAGATATTTCCAGAGGAAACCCATACAGGGTAAAAACCTTTTTTTCTTTATATGATAAGTAATGGTTACAATCTTTACAGCATCATACATATGAGCACCAACTCATATTGAGGCTACAACCTCAGTTTTGCAAGCAGCAACTTGCTGAGAGCACCAACTCTCTGTTTTCTCTAGCACCCACTGGAAGGAAACACCAACTCCCTAGTTTCTCTAGCACCAACTAGAAGGAAGTAACAACTCCCTGAGTGTTTCCAGCACCAACTGGATGGAAGCACCAACTTCCAATCATACAAGCACCAACCTGTATAACAGAGAACAAGAGTTCTCCCTTGCACCACTCTGCCACCCTGGTTTCTCTGGCTGCAACTAAATGGAAGCTAAAAATCCATGTGTTCAAGCACCCACTTGAACCTCTAAGGACAACAGTCCTCCTGAGCACCTCCCAACCACCCTGAAATATAAAACTTTGCTACAGAAATTTATTACAGTGATATGGTGTTCAACGATGGCTTACTAGTCTTATCATTGTTCTGCTGCATTTCGTTGCTCTGTCTGCCTCATTGCCTTTCTGCTCACATCACTTGCGCTGTCTGGTCTTCTGCTTTTTATGCTCTGTGCGCCATCTCCATTCTCTGTACAGTTCCTCTTCTGTGCTATTCAGCTACTGCACTCTGATCCTTCTTCACATCTGAATCACCTTTACCAACAACAATCACAACAACCTCCAACAACAACAACAATCCCATCTCTTCTCTGTACCGTGTATTTATAGATTCTGTGCACCTTGTGCATGCAGTGTTCGCAATGCCTCTGCATGCTGACTCTGCACCGTTATCCTCCACCTCTCGAGTGCTATGTCTGATTACCATCTTGACTCTTCAGTTTCCCTGGCAGTTTTCCCACGCGTTCAACATCACTGGATGTTATGTTGAGATTCCTCAGCCTCTCTGGCAGTTGAGACTCTTCGTTTTCTCTGTGACAGTCGAGCTCACCTTCTCTGTTTTAGTTACAAGCTTCCATGCTCATCCATCTGTCAATCCCTTCTAAGAATAGTCTTTCTTCACTTGGATGAAGCTTGGAGCTCTTCATCTCCTCTGGCGATCACACAGGGGTCTCTTCGAATTCTCTAGTGGACGCCATCAATGGTTTCTGGTAGTTTCACTGTGTCGCGCATCAGTAGCCCTTCGATCAATACTTGATCTGACGGTTCAGATTACATCGCGATTTCCCCTATCGCGATATCGACATTCTTGTTGCATTGTGTTCTTTGCCTTTTTAATTCGCGATCCCCGAAACTCCGATATAGAGCTTATCTGGACTGGCTCCTTCTCTTCCTGTGACCAAGGGCTATGACCACAGCCTTATGAATAAGGCGCTTTTGCAATTTTGCATATCGCAAATTTTGCTTTGTTTCTTTTGTCTCTCCATATTGCGATTCACAAAACTCTGACACGGAGTTGAACCAACGGTCCTGATGTGAACTTGATTTAACGGCTGTGATTGAATCGCCATATCGCATATCGCGAAATTGACATTCTTGATGTCAAGTGTTTTTGTCACTTCAAAGTTCTGATCCCCCATGCCTCTCCATTGACCGGAATCAACGGTTCAGATTCAACCTTAATCTGACGGCTTAGATTACATCGCGATTTCGCATATCGCGAAATCGACACTCCTGATGTCAAGTGACTCTGTCACTTCAAAGTTCCGATCCCCGATGCCTCTCCATTGACTAGAATCAACGGTTCAGATTCAACCTTAATCTGATGGCTCAGATTACATCGCGATTTCACATATCGCGAAATCAACATTCCTGATGTCAAGTGATTTTGTTATTTCAAATTCCCGATCCCCGATACTCCATGAAGAAAATCAATAGTCCAGATCTCATTCTCGATTCAATGGTTGTGATTGCATCGCGATATCACATATCACAAAATCGACATTCTTGTTGTCAATGTTCTTTGACAACTTCAACTCGTGATCCTCGAAACCCCGACAAGGAGTCAGATCAACGATCCACATAACCCCTTGGGATGGACGGTCCTCCTGCTTTCGGGATTTTGTGAGCCCATTTTCTCCTTGCACTTTAAACACCGTGCAGATTTTTCCCGATCCAACGGTGGTTGGATCCTTCGCTCAAATCTGACGGCTGAGATCTATCCTCCTCTTCAGCGCGCGCTCTTCTTGTTTTTATTTAGATCTGACGGCCCTCATGCTGTCGAGAATTTTGGATGGGATCCAACGATCAACAATGCTTCTCCTAAAAGCTTACACATCCTTTTTACTTGGAAGAATTTCAACTCTGCGCTAATTCATCCTGAGCCTACGTTGTTCCTGTTTGTCCATCGATGCACATTATGATTCTTCCATCTTCACTATTGTACTTTCCATCAATGACAAGCATACACTACCTATTAAGTATTTGCCAACAATCTCCCCCTTTGGCATTGATGGCAACTATGGCACCTGAATTCTTTTCTCCCCCTTTGACATCAATGTCAAAGAAGAGACATGCTCCCCCTGAGCTATTGCAGTAATTTTAGGAGGCATTAGATAATCAAACAATACAAATCTCCCCCTAACAAGATGGACTCTTTTAGGTGTGAAACGAAATGACACCCAGCTTCTATCTGAGATATTCAAACGATGTCTTTGTTAGGGGCTTAGTAAAGATGTTTGCAATTTGTTCTGTAGTGGGAATGTAATGGACCTGAACAATCTGATTGGTGACCTGCTCTCTCAGAAAATGATATTTTATGGGAATATGTTTTGTCTTGGAGTGGAGGACAGGATTTTTAG
>ML796234.1:606245-632461 GCA_009831015.1 Picea engelmannii
AACAGTTTCATCTTCCTTCATCTTCAGCTGTTCAAACTGTATTCTGTAGGTTTGAAGCTTTGCATCCTTTACCTTCTCATTACCCTCATAATTGTTAATGAGTTTGTCCCACATTTCTTTGGCAGTTCCTAGGTGCATAACTTCACAAATTCTGCTTCTGCAAGCCCACTCAAGATAGCATTCATAGTCTTAGCGTTGAAGCTAAATTCTAGTTTGCCATCCTTATTAGCTAGCACAATTGGCTTTACATAACCAGTCTCTACCACATCCCAGACATCTACACCTAACGCCATTATGTAGGTTCTCATTCTAACTTTCCAGAAGGTAAAGTTTGTTCCATTGAACAGAGTGGCCTTATTGGTTGAGTTTCCTTCATGGCTTGACATGTTTAAGCTCTAGGATCTACCCTTAGATAAAAGGGGCTAGCTCTGATACCAATTGTTGGACAACTGAGAGGGGGGGGTGAATCAGTTGTTACCGTGCTTAAACAATTATGCTTCTTTTAAACTCTTTGCTGAGGCACTAAATGATGATCACAATAAAGCAGGGAAGTAAACAATGGCACATTCAGCATCAGTCACACATATATGAGAAACACAGAGACAAATATTTCCTGAGGAAACCCATACAGGGTAAAAACCTCTTTTTCTTTATATGATAAGTAATGGTTACAATCTTTACAGCATCATACATATGAGCACCAACTCATAATGAGGCTACAACCTCAGTTTTGCAAACTACAACTTGCTGAGAGCACCAACTCTCTGTTTTATCTAGCACCCACTAGAAGGAAGCACCAACTCCCTAGTTTCTCTAGCACCAACTAGAAGGAAGCAACAACTCCCCGAGTGTTTCCAACACCAACTAGATGGAAGCACCAACCTGTATAACAGAGAACAAGAGTTCTCCCTTGCACCACCCTGCGACCCTCGTTTCTCTGGCTGCAACCAAATGGAAGCTACAACTCCCTGTGTTCAAGCACCCACGTGAACCTATGAGGACAATAGTCCTCTTGAGCACCTCCCAACCACCCTAAAATATAAAACTTTGCTACATAAATTTATTACAGTGATATGGAGTTCAACAATGGCTTACCACTCTTATCATTGTTCTGCTGCATTTTGTTGCTCTGTTTGCCTCATTGCCTTTCTGCTCACATCACTTGCGCTGTCTGGTCTTCTGCTTTTTATGCTTTGTGCACCATCTCCATTCTCTGCACAGTTCCTCTTCTGTGTTATTCAGCTGCTGCACTCTGATCCTTCTTCACACCTGAATCACCTTTACCAAAAATAATCACAACAACCTCCAACAACAATAGCAACCCCATCTCTTCTCTGTACCATGTATTTATAGCTTTTGTGCACCTTGTGCATGCAGTGTGCACAATGCCTCTGCATGCTGACTCTGCACCATTATCCTCCACCTCTCGAGTGCTCTGTCTGATTATCATCATGAATCTTCAGCTTCTCTAGCAGTTTTCCCACGCGTTCATCATCACTGGATGTTATGTTGAGATTCCTCAGCCTCTCTAGTAGTTGAGATTCTTCGTTTTCTCTGTGACAGTAGAGCTCACCTTCTCTGTTTTAGTTACAAGCTTCCACGCTCATCCATCTGTCAATCCCTTCTAAGAATAGTCTTTCTTCACTTGGACGAAGCTTGGAGCTCTTCATCTCCTCTGGCGATCACACAGGGGTCTCTTCGAATTCTCTAGCAGACGCCATCAATGGTTTCTGGTAGTTTCAATGTGTCGCGCATCAGTATCCCTTCGATCAAAACTTGATCTGACGGTTCATATTACATCGCGATTTCCCCTATCGCGATATCGACATTCTTGTTGCATTGTGTTCTTTTCCTTTTTAATTCGCGATCCCCGAAACTCCGATATGGAGCTTATCTGGACTGACTCCTTCTCTTCCCGTGACCAAGGGCTGTGACCACAGCCTTATGAATAAGGTGATTTCACGATTTCCCATATCGCAAATTCTGCTTTGTTTCTTTTGTCTCTCCATATCGTGATTCACGAAACTCCGACACGGAGTTGAACCAACGGTCCAGATATGAACTTGATTTAACAGCTGTGATTGAATCGCCATATCGCATATCGCGAAATCGACATTCCTGATGTCAAGTGTTTTTGTCACTTCAAAGTTCCGATCCCCGATGCCTCTCCATTGACCGGAATCAACGGTTAATATTCAACCTTAATCTGACGTCTCAAATTACATCGCGATTTCGCATATCGCGAAATCGGCACTCCTGATGTTAAGTGACTTTGTCACTTCAAAGTTCCGATCCCCGATGCCTCTCCATTGACTGGAATCAATGGTTCAGATTCAACCTTAATCTGACGGCTCAGATTACATCGCGATTTCACATATCACGAAATCGGCATTCCTGATGTCAAGTGACTTTGTCATTTCAAAGTCCCGATCCCCGATACTCCATGAAGAAAATCAACGGTCTAGATCTCATTCTCGGTTCAATGGCTGCAATTGCATCCCGATATCACATATCGTGAAATCAACATTCTTGTTTTCAATGTTCTTTGACAACTTCAACTCGCGATCCTCGAAACCCCGACAGGGAGTCGGATCAACGGTCCACATAACCCCTTGGGATGGACGGTCCTCCTGCTTTCGGGATTTTGTGAGCCCATTTTCTCCTTGCACTTTAAACACCATGCAAGTTTTCCATGATCCAACGGTGGTCGGATCCTTCGCTCGGATCTGACGGCTGAGATCTATCCTCCTCTTCAGCGCATGCTCTTCTTGTTTTTATTCAGATCTGACAGCCCTCATGATGTTGGGAATTTTGGATGGGATCCAACGATCAACAACGCTTCTCCTCCAAGATTACACATCCTTCTTACTTGGAAGAATTTCAACTCTGCGCTAATTCCTCCTGAGCCTATGTTGTTCTTGTTTGTCCATCGATGCACATTCTGATTCTGCCATCTTCACTATTGTACTTGCCATCAATGACAAGCATACAATACCTATTAAGTATTTGCCAACACACTTCTGCTTAGTTGACAAATATTGTGACTTCTTGTGAGTTAATAGAAAATATGTAATCAACTAACCTCTGTAGAGTCTTTTCTAGCTGTCGGCGTTGCTTTAACTTTAATATATGTTTTAAATTGATTTTTTTTTTGTTTGTCTGTTGGAATTGTATCAAATTTCAATTGGAACAGGTAGTCAAGAGAATGTTGAAATAATAGTCCAGAGCATTGTATATATGTTTGACATCCTTGGTAGACTTCTCTAAACATGGAGAAGACGCATATGCAATATTATCCTTTTCCATTCATAGGCCTATCTATCATTAATATCTTGTTTGATAATACTGAAACTTTTTATGATTAAATATATACTCTACTTCCAAGTCCAATGTACAATAGTTTTCAAAATATTGTCGTCTAGAGTTTAATCTCTCGTCGCATTGTTTCCTATCCATCTATATATAGGCTTCATATTTTTTTATCTAGTTACACATAAATTTGTTCTGAGGTGGTTGAGGATGCAATTTTTTCGTCTTTAACTTGGAATTGAATTTTAATGCAAGTGCTCTCAAGTAATGAAATGAAGTGCAATGTTATCGATTATTTTCTTTCGTTGTTCTCAATTCCTGAAGCAGATGCCAACCAACAACTTGAAGTGATTTGTTGAAGAATTTGTTATATTCGTAAATGCAGAAACACAAATATCATAATCCAAGCATAGTCACACAGAATTAAAAGACACGGAGATTTACATAGCTCACCCAAACATTGGGCTATGTCCACCAAGCAAAGGTATCAGTTTTCTTATTATTCAGATCATGGAGATTACAATAGCTCACCCATTCATCTCACTCACGCTCATCTGCCTCTAGGGGATTACATGAATTTATATACATTTACACAGGAAAAACTGATTATTAAATGCAATCTCATCCATATTCTAACTTGGTCTTATTGGTTACAACCAACGCAGGACTATAGTATTATAGGATCTAAAATCCTAATCTTGGAGGAATTCGTTGTCACCAGTTTCCAACAATCTCCACCTTGACAACAATTAACCTGATACCTTGCTCCTTCCTTTTGTTCATCACCTTTTCTGCAAGCCAAGAGAAACCAAGCACCATTGTAGTTTCTCTAACAGTATTGGTTTTGTGAACATGTATGCGAAGTTCTCTTTTGTATGCACTTTCTCAAGAGAGACTCAACATTCATCGATGACCTATCTTAAAAAATGGTACTTGATAGGTATATGTTTTGTTTTACTGTGGTAGGTTGGATTCTTAGCTAAGTGAATAGCATTTTGACTATCACAAAGTAACTTTGCTTGTCCTGCATCCTCCCAAAATCACCAAACAAACCTTCAACCAAACTGCCTCTTTGCAAGCATGTGAAGCAGCTACGTATTTTGCTTCTATAGTGGATAAAGAAACAATGTTCTGTAGCTTTGGCATCCAACTAATAGCTCCACCTGCAAGAGTAAAGAAATACACTGAATTCGACCTTCTCTTGTCCAAATCACCTACAAAATCAGAATCAACATATCCACAGACTAATTCACAACCATTGTTATAAGTGATACAGTAATCACTTGTGCCTCTCAAATACCGAAGCACCCATTTCACTGTTGTCTAGTGCTCTTTACCTGGATTTTCCATATACCTGCTGACAAACCCAATTGCATGTGAAATGTCTCACCTTGTACTAACCATCACATACATTAGACTTCCTATTGCATTAGCATATGGTATTCAAGACATATATTCCTTTTTTTCTTTTGTACTAGGACATAAACTTGAAGAAAGATTAAAATGGGAAGCCAAAGGGTCTAAAATTGGTTTCACATCGTTCATACGAAACCTAAAAGGTATCTTCTCAACAAATTTATGTTGTGACAACCAAAGCTTACTATTCCTCCTGTCTTTGAATATCTCCATGCCCAAAATTTGCCTTGCTTCTCCTAGATCTTTCATATCAAACATCCTATCCATCTGAGCCTTTAACATGTTGATCTCAGTTATGATTTTTCTTGCTAAAAGCATATCGTCAACATACAATACTAAGATAATGAATATGCCATTATTAAATTTCTTAAAGTAGACACAATGATCATACTCACTCCTTGTATAATTCTGGCTCACCATGAACGAGTAAAATTTCTTGTACCATTGTCTGGGCAACTGCCTCAGACCATACAATGATTTCTTGAGCCTGCAAACAAAATTATTGTTGTGATTCTGAACGAACCCTTCAGGTTGTTTCATGTAAATTTCATCATCCAAATCTCCATGTAAGAATGCAGTTTTAACATCTAGCTGCTCCAACTCCAAATCAAGTAATGCAACTAATGCTAACACAATTCGAATTGAAATAGACTTAACAGCTAGTGAAAAAATATCATGAAAGTCAATACCTTCTTTCTGAGAATATACTTTCTCAACCAGCCTTGCTTTGTACCTTTCCACCTTATCATCAACACCCTTCTTCGGCTTGTAGACCCACTTGCAACCTACATTTTTTCTATCTCTTGGAAGTTCTACCAGGTCCCATGTAGCGTTCCTCTATAATGCCTCCATTTCATCTTTCATTGCTTCTTTCCATTTATCATCGTTATAACCCTTCACAACTTCCCGATAGCATGAAGGTTCATCATCATTAATACTTAAAGAAACTGATGAAACAAAATCATCATACCTTCTTGGAGGAATTCTGACCCGCGTAGACCTCCTTAGGGAAGTTTGTGGCTCATCCACATTATGTTGATTTCTATTATCAACCATGTCTTCCTCTGCAAGAAACTATTCATGAACATCTTCATAAACTTGTTTTTGTTCACATCCATCTGTATTTGAACTGGTTTCAAACTGAATCTGTTGATACTTAGGTACTTCTTCCTGTTTCATTTTAACATCTTCATATGATTTGATGAGAGATGATTCATCAAATATTACATATTTTTTAATGGTGATATTTTGGGCAATAGGATCCCACAACCTGTACCCCTTAATACCATCACCATATCCAACAAAGATAAGCCTTTTTATTTGGATCTAGTTTAGAACGTTGATGTTTTGGAATTAAAGCATAGGCTTCACAACCAAAAACTTTAAGATTACAATAATTACAAGGGTGACCTTTCCATACCTCTTAAGGAATATTGCATTCTATTGTTGTTGATGGATATCAATTCATGAGATAACAAGTTGTAGTTATTTCTTTTGCCCATAGTTCCTGCAGCAAATTGGCGTTACTGAGAATACTCCTTGATCTCTCTAGAAGAGTCTTGTTCATGCGTTCATCAACTCCATTTTTCTTAAGAGTATAGGTAATGGTTTTATGCATATAAATCCCAAAATCCTTGCAATAGTTCTCAAATTCCATTGACATAAATTCACCACCATTATCAGTTCTTAAGCATTTAATGGACCTACCAGTGCTCTTTTCAACTAAAGCTCTAAACTGCTTGAAAACAGTAAATACGTCATCCTTTCCTTTCAACATATAGACCCAAACCTTTCTAGAGAAATCATCTATAAAAGTTACAAAATATGATGATCTTCCATATGAAATAGTAGGGGATGGTCCGCAAACATCAGAATGGATATAATCAAGGATTCCTTCACTAGTGTGTCTTCTGGATTTAAATATCTGCCTATTCTGTTTTCCATAAATACAATGCTTGCAAAAATCTAACTTTAAATACTTTAGACTAGGAAGTAAATTGCGATCAGTTAATACCTTTAATCCTTTTTCACTCATATGGCCCAACCGTTGATGCCACAGTTGAACAGAATCATTGTCTTTCTCATATACCATTGTCACATGATCTGAATTAGTTCTTCCTTCTGATAGAAATAGGTTACCAACCTTCTTCTCTTTCAGAACCAGTAAGATTCCTTTGTAGACTTTCATAACTCCACCTTGAATAATACTCTTATATCCTCTAGTGTCTAAGACTCCCAAATAAATTAGGTTCTTCCTAAGCTCAGGTACATGTCTCACATTAGTTAGTATTTTAACAGTTCCATCAAACATCTTAATTCAAATGCTACCAATTCCCACAACTTTACATGAGATATCATTTCCCATGTAAACTATTCCATCATATATAAACTGGTAAGTAACGAACCAGTGTCTATGAAGATACATGTGATTTGAAGCACCAGAATCTAATAACCATTGTTGATCATGACGTGAACCAATAGTACTTGAAAAAACTTCATCAGTCATACCTAAACCTATTGTTGAACCTGTTTCAGTTGTGTTTTCTTCCTTCATTTCTTTTGGAGGGTCGTCTTTGGAGGCTTGTTGTCGCTTCCAACATTCCTTCTTCAGGTGTCCCGATTTGCCACAAAACCAGTACTTAATCTTGCTCTTTCTTCCCTTCGACTTTGACCAAGATAAACCCTCTGACCCTATCCTCTTTCTTTAGGTCTTCCTTTGACCATCATCGCCTCATATGTAGAGGTTTTTGAATTGGTTTTCTTCCTTGTTTCCTCAAACAGTAGTGCTCCAACAATAACATCGAACTTAATAATTTATGTTGTGCTAAAACTAATAGAGGTAACAAAGTGATCCCATGACACGAGAAAAGAACACAATAATGTAATTTCCTTGTCTTCATAATCGAATTTTACTCCATTGTTGGTCAACTAAACTAAGAGAGTATTAAAATTATTTAAATGATCAACTATTTTCGTACCTTCCTTCATGCACAAATTGTACAATTGTCTTTTTAGAAAGATATTGTCTGTGAAGGATTTCGTCATGTACAGGCTTTGTAGCTTCATCCATAAACCGATTGTTGTCTTCTTCACAACAATGTTGAACAAAACATCATCAACCAAACACAGGCATATGGCACTCAGTGCTCTCACATTGATTTCATCCCAGTCTTCATCTGTTATGGTTGCGGGTTGATTTGTTTTTCCCAAAATCACCTTCACCACGCCTTGTTGCATGATCAGATTGTGCATATTAACCTTCCAAATCTCGAAATCGTTCTTTCCATTGAACTTCTTGATTTCGAATTTAGCACTCTGAGTTTTCTCCATTAACAGAAAGAAAAATTCCAAAAAACCATTGCTTATGAAACCAAGCATTTATATGGAGGAATGATCTTACTCAATGTTGAACAATAATTTTAAAAAGTTTAATCCAAAAAACCTTTTAATAATATATAAAAAAGGCCACCTCAAATATATTTTACAAAGCACCCACCCATGAGATTAAACTATTCTTTATAAATATATTCACCTCACCTTCTATTAAATTATCCTCCACTCTTATGTGATTCTTTTAAAAGAATATCTCGTTCTTTCATGAAAGGTAAACATCATAACTTCGTACCTTGACTTAAAACAAACACCATTCGTATGTTTTCACGATTCGCACTTTATTTGCATCCATGTGAATGTTTCCATGCTAATGTTTTTAAGGAGTCATCACACGTCTCGATACAACTAGAGTGCGGCGATCTTTAAAGGGTTATTGCACTGTACTACATAGCTGGACCATGACGATTTCAGGTTGTTGTCACACTGTACCACATAGCTGGATCACGACAATTTGAGGAAATCGACAATGCACCCTTCGAGAGGAGGGACCTGCGATGATGTGGAAATCGACGCACCTAACACAGATGGAACTGCTTCTCCTCCTATGAAATTAGCCTCTGAAATTTGACGCCCTCGACAGCCTCTCCTCTACCCTACTCTGATACCACTTGTTATATTCGTAAATGCAGAAACACAAATATCATAAGCCAAGAATAGTCACACAGAATTAAAAGACATGGAAATTTAAGTGGTTCACCCAAAGTTTTATTAAATGAAGCAATGGTATGCTTGAGTGTACCTGCCCAGAACAAAGCAACAAGAAAACACTACTTTTTGCAAGTACAGTTTGATGTTAGTGCTTCATAAAACCTTGGACTTGTCAATGAAAGAAACAATTTGATAAAATATAAAAGAAAACACAAATCTATAACAACAATGTATATATGATAATGGCTTCACAATCAATGCCTTAAATTAGCTTCAAAATGACTGAAAATTATACTCGAATAATAATACTATGCTAGCATTTGTCGGAAGCTAAAGAGGCAATGTAAAAATCAAATTTATCAATTTATTTTAGGATCTTTTACTACTATAATATGTGATTGTAGCTTACTTTTGTAACAACAACAAGAAGGCTAGTAGATTAGTCTAATCTAGGGTTAGGAAGTGTTAGCAAACAGCTTGAGGTGTAACATTTAAAGGTTGTTCTCATCAATCAATCAAACGTAAGGTCTAGATCAATGTCTTTAGAGCTAATGGAGACACTTTTAGTAGTAGAAATATTGAAGAAATAAAATGATAATGTGTGAGATAAGGACAAGAGGAAGGATGGTGGAGGTGTTGGTAACACAAGGCCTCAACCAAAAAACCCTAGAAGGAAAACGTGTTAACTACCTGAGTAGATCTACAAATATAATCGCCACAAATACTAAATACACATTAGATCCACATAGCAATATAGAAGAAACCACACTTATTATAGAAACCATTGAGGTAGGGAAACACCATACAATGGATCCTATTATGGAAGGGATCCTCTCCTATTCACTTGCCTCTTCAAGGGAGAAACCTCCTAATGAGCTTCCGCTCCAAATACAATACTTATCTTCATATCCCATTACATTGTTAAACCCCTTTATATAGTGCTACCATCACTTAAGAACATTCTAGACGAGGAATCGTCTATAATAATAGCCTTATAAGAAGTCCTCTCACATTTATTATATCTAACTACCCATTTATTATATCTAACTACCATAGTGGGCCATATTTAATAATATATTGGAGCTAGTCTACCTTACATTGAATGGCCTCCACTACCTCTCTAGCTACCTAACATTTCATCCCCCTTATGAAAGTGTTGTCCTCGACACTTGTTATGAGGGTGGACAACCATATACTAGGGTCCCATGGATAATTGTGGACCATAATGTTGAAGAATATTGGAGAACCAAGGTCCCATGTAGAAAGGAAAGCCACCATGCTGAAGTAGTCCAACCACCATTTTAAACCTGGGTATCATGTCCAAGTGCTCATGTGAACTCCTCATGGAAGATATCGGAACCCAATAACCAACTGAAAATTATGCTCCAAAGATTGACACCTGCCATGTGGATCCAAATAAGAAGATCCATCCACATAGTGGAAAAGGGTCGTAGCAGAATCTGGAAGGAATAATACCACTGTAGAAGATGGAGGATGGACATTGGTAATAATCATTGCCTCCCGATTTGTCACATTGATGTTCTCTACAGAAGGTGGATTAGAGTCATCAAATACAATATGAAAGTGGTTGTCATCCCATAAATGACAACTATCCATATACATCACAATCGACCTCAAAATCATATCAAGCATATACTTCTAGATTATATTCATCCCTGATGTTTGTCATAATATATCTGTCATGCATGTTAGCTAGTGAATGTTGAATACTATGAAAACTATCCTTGAGGCCATCTACAAGGTCATGCAATGATTACTTGAGGCCATCACCAAGGTCATCCAATGTGTCAGACATTTGGACTTTGAATCCTTTAGTCATCTATATAATGTTTTTGAGGGTTTGAGAGGGAATAACCATTCGAAACGCCACATACAATATACCAAAAGAAATCTTTTAAAAATATTTATGCAATGGCATTGATTTGGTAGAAATCTGAGAAGCCTATGAAAACTTATGAACGTTGCAGTCCCCTCGTCGTCACGAAAACCCCAAAAACATAGTTGATTTTAAATCAATGATATCTTCACTTCCAGAGCTTCAATTTGGACAATTTGTTTTTTGAAATTGGGTGAAATTGTGAGAGGAACTGAGATATACAAATTTTTTTGAAAAATTCAGCCCCAACTGCTATAGAAATCATAAAAATCACGCAGTTGTCCGTAGAAAAAACCCTGAAAATTGCAGATTTTAAAATGCAAATAACTTGACTTTCCGGACTCTATTTCAAATGGATGTCTTTATTAACTTAGGTGTTTTTCTTAGAATAATTCATATCTACAACTAATTTTTGCAAATTTTTCACCAAAACTGGCAGAAATCGTCTGGAATGTCGCGACCCTTTTTTTTTTAAAAAAACAAAATCTACAAAAAATAAAAATATTTTCCCACACTTCCTGCCAAGGTAAGTGATCTGATACCACTTGTTAAGTACATGAGTGGATCTAAAAATATAATCATCACAAATATTGAATACACATTAGATCCACAGAGAAATATAGAAGAAACCACACTTATTATAGAAACCCTTGAGGTAGGGAAACACCATACAATGGATCCTATTATGGAAGGGATCCTCTTCTATTCACTTGCCTCTTCGAGGGGGAAACCTCTTAATGCGCTTTCTCTCCAAATACAATACTTCACTTCATAACCCATCACATTGATTGAACCCCTTTATATAGTGCTACCATCACCTAAGAACATTATAGAGAAGGCTTCTTCTAGAAGCAGAACCTTCTAAGAAGTCATCTTACATTTATTATATCTAACTACCCATTTTTTGAATGGTCTCCACTACCTCTCTAACTACCTAACAAAATGACTAATAGGAAGTAGGTAACCCTAGGCCCTAGCAGTTTTCCGTCTTCTTCAGCTCAATCTTGAAGTAAATAATGTCTTGATGAAGAAAATGATGCTAGAGTGCTACAATGGTAGGGCTCTAGCACAATGCTTCAAAGGATAGGCTTTCTAGCACAATCTAGTAGGTGAAAAGATAATAAGACAAATACAATAACATGTTCTTGATCTCCTAAGGTTTTAAGCTAGCAATTTCATAATCTTGGAAAAAATTCAAAGTAAATGTACTATAACCATTCAAATTAAAGAAGAATTGCAAAAATTCACATACATTCACCAAGAATAATCTATCAATTAGCCTAGTTGAAGACTTTCCACCAAGAAAAATGCTAAAAAACACCAACATAAGCCTCCTCCAATAGTTGCACACCACTTAATTTCAGCCAAAAAGCTTCAAAGGAGCGGAATTTCAGATCTCACTTGGTGAGTGAATGAATGATGAAAAAATACAAGGGAAAAATCCCTTATTTATAAAATGGAAATGACCTTTAATTACAAAATTAGGTCAAAAATGTCAACATGGTCAGTTTACATGAGAAAATCCAATTTTACATAAATTTGACAAATAAAACCCTAATTTGATCTTTTTAGGGTGACGTTAGCTTACTTTCTGGAATGTTGGCCCTTCAAGTGGAACGTTGGGGCTCAAAACCCCTCTGGAACTACCACATGTGCTAACCAATGTCGTCCTCAAGATGGGGGCATCAACTGGGTGACATCAAGGCTTTGAATGATGTTTTCAAAGGCCTTAAAGGGCCAACATCATGGTGGAAGGGAGAGACTCCCCTCGGTCTAGTCCTGCTAGGATGTCTCTGGTGGAACGTCCTCCTCTCTCTCCAGTGCAAGCCTATGATATTTGTCTTCCCCTAAATGGGATCTTAGCATCCATCTGATGGGATTTTATCCCTATGGAGGTATGAGCTAATCATCTCCCCATGTGTTCATGTCCATCAGGCATGGTCCTGCAACAACAACAAGTACGCCCTCTACGGGCTCATAAGTCACAAGTATCATAACAATGTCAATCACATCTAATAATCAAATTATCTAAACATGTGCATAAAACCCCCCTTTCCCAGACAAGTTCTGAAAGACATTGTGCTATTCTACAAGCCATCTTTGGAGAGGATTTCAGGATGTCCTGTTGGGATAATTCTCCTTAGATGTGGGATGTTTCCAAGTGAAGAACAATTTAGGTCATCTAAATGCATGATATGGTATGGGGATGTTTGGGCAATGGGTCCAGTGATGACAGGGAAATGTATGGCTTAACTGTGGGTGCCTTTGAAGAGGGTGAGTTTTACTTTGTCATGGATGCAAGTGTTTCCAAGCCCATTCAATTCATTTTTTACCTTTTTTATCTTATTTATTTTTCTTTCAAAAGAATAGCTGGGGAACATTGCGCTGGTGTGGGGACCATTGGTGGCAACATTATCCACAAGAATTTCATGGAAAAGAGAAGGTTGGCTCGTGATGAGACCCCCTTTCTCTTAGATATTCCACCAAGAGCCACTACCTTGGTGTGGTGACCAGTTGAATGGTAGTTTCATACTGTGATCCGGGATATTTTCATCAAGTGACTTATAAATAATTGCATTGAATGAGCATAAATTAAAGTGCACCATTAAAGAAGGTAAAGCTCAAAAATGAAGAGACATAAGCATCAAATTTGAACACAAAACTTGATAACGGAGTTCTTCCCTTATGGACTACGTCTCTAGGTTGTGCTCTCAAATGGGTAGTCTCTTTCATTAACTCAATAAAATAATTTCGCAAAATACATAAGCATACCTCATTCTGAAATCAAGCTACAGAAATAATACTCAGATCAGCAAACAGACAACACCATTGAATTCGTGGAGCCGAATAACCCAAAAATGATTGTCTCCACGCCTCGATCTGACTCTGGCACTCCTAGGCCCAAGAAGAAATTCATCTCGGTTTCCATGCCACTCAGTGACCTGCATTAATTACTAGACTGCATATATTTTTGTGCCCAAGTGGCTGTACCGTACGCGTGCCTCTCCCCTCTGGCTAGGCGAACTCAACATTTAATAATTCTTTGCGGCATTGGTTACAATGTAAGGCCTATGGCCTGTTGGTTTGGGTGGATTTATTAAGGTTCATATGGGGGAGGAGGTCCCGAGGTCAAACCCGTGGGCCTCCCCCTTTTGGGTTTATGTCGTTACAATTTATATATATATATATATATATATATATAGCATAATTTTGTTCTGCTAGTTTAGTGGTGGCGCTATCCATATCCCAACGGTTTAAGTTGTGGCTAAGTTTGGCGTGGTCCGCCAAATTTGGCGGACCTGCCAAACTATATATGTTTTTCTAATTTTGGTCATGAACTGTCATTGAGCATTTCCCTCCTATCACATGGCAGCCTCTAATTGGGCCACGTGGAGGCCTCTCATTGGGCCACATTGTCCCCTGCCCATTCATCATGCCACATCATTGTGTTGCATCTGTGTATAGACCGTACACACTGCCACGTGGAATGATCTGATTGGTCCATGAACCGACCCAAAAATGCCAAAACTGGGTGACACGTGGCAGCATCTAATGCTGCCACATCACCATGCTGACATCATGATGATGTCAGCATGACACAGGTCACCTTCCTGCTCCTACCATGTGTGTTGTATAGATGTTGATGTAATCCGTACAAATGCTAACATTAGTACTACAAATGTTTATGGAATCCATACAGATGTTGACGTCAACAGTACATATGTTGACTCAACCCCTACTGATTGGGCTAGGTTGACCAAAATTTGAATGCAAATAAATTTCAATTTGTAACTCTGTTTGATGAGTCGTTTGCGTCATTAGAAGGCTTGCGACGTTCTCTTTGCGATCATGTCATTTTCACTGAGTTTTAAGAACTTTGAATTTTTGCCCTTTCTTTGTCTGTTGAAGCCATTTTGAGCGTTCTTAATTGCCTCTGTAAATTCTGAGTTGTTATTAGCCTTCTCTAGATCCCTTTTGGATCACGCCTTCTAACTGAGAGATTTTTGGACCACCAAAATATTTCATCAATCAATAGGTAAGTGAGGGAAGAGTCCCCTCACTTTGTCCTTCTCTATTCACTTTGCCTTGCTTGGATGCATGCCCTTTAGGCCTACTCGAAGATAATCAACATCATCCCTGCATGAAGTCATCGTCCTCCTATCCAGGATGATATCTTCCTGTAACTCATCCAAGTACTCAGGTGCAAACTCATCAACTGAAGATATTGAAACTTCATCATCTTGATCCATGATCATGGGAGGCTCAAAAAGTTTCAAGTTGTCAACATTCACAACTAAGTAAATATTCATATAAGGTGGAAGATCCAGATGAAAAGCATTGGTACCACTTTTCTTCGAGATAGTGAAGGGTCCATAACGAATGGGCTTGAGTTTCTTGCCTTCACCCTTCAATTTCTCCTTGCTGATGTGAATCCATACCCGATCTCCAACCTAGAACTAATGATCAACCTTGTGCTTATCATGCTGAGCTTTATATTATCCTTGGATTTTCTCCAATTGTTCCCTGACTACCTGGTGTATATGTTGAATCCTCTAGATGAACTTGCGGGCTCTTCCCTCTGTTCGTTCTTCATTCACATCGGCATCTCTCTCATACATCAAGTCCAAAGGAACCTTGGGTAGGTACCCAAAACATGTCTCAAAGGGTGAACTATGAGTGGATGAATGTAAAGCTCGGTTGTAAGCATGATGTACATAGGGTATATGTTCATCCCATAAATTGGGATGGTTTCTGCAGTAGCCTCGAAGAAAAAGTACCATTGTTTGGTTTACCACCTTTGTTTGTCTGTCAGTTTGTGGATGGAAAGCAATGCTCCTCTTCAATTTGGTTTCCATCATCCTCCAAAAGCTAGTCCAAAAGTCCCCAAGGAATCGGGTATCTTGATCCAAAACAATGGATGTGGGTAACCTAAAGTGAACCCAAACATACTAAAACAAGATATTAGCAGTTTGATCAGCAGTGATCTGTTTTTTACGTGGAATCAAGATACACATCTTGATGAACCTATCCACTATAACATACAAATAGTCATGACCCCCTTTGGTCATTGGTAAACCCCCTACAAAATCCATAGAGATACTTTCCCATGGATGGGATGGAATAGGAAGTGGTGAGTATAGCCCCAGTTTTCTATTAGTGGGCTTACAAGTAGAACACATCACACACCCCTTTACATATTTAGTTACAATTTATTTCATTTGAGGCCAGTAACAAAACCTCTACAAATGAGCCATAGTTTTTCCTATCCCAAAATTCCCATACACAAGAGAAGTGTGAGTTTGTTGTATTACATGGAATCGTTCACTTGTAGGAATACATAGCTTTCCAAGATGGTAGAGTAGCTTTCCCTGCAGACAATAGTTCTCTACCTGTGCACCAAGGGTTATCTTCTCATATAATTATTTAAAATCTTAATCGATGGCATATTGTTCTACATAGCTATCATGAGATAACAAAGTATTCTTCAAAATAATAGAATCAACAATAAGAGGTCTAGAAAGCATATCGACTACATTGTTACGTGTACCCTTTTTGTACTTGATTACGAAATAAATTTTTTGTAGAAAACCCATCCATCTGTAGTGTCTGTATTGTTTCAATTTGTTCTGTGCTTGGAGATACTGTAATCGCTGGTGATCTGTATGTATGATTGTTTCCTTCCCTAACAAGTAGTGCTTCCATTTCTTTATGCTTTGGACTAATGCATACAACTCTTTATCATATGTAGGATAGTTAACAAGATCTTGTTTAAAATTTTTAGAGTGGTAACAGATAGGCTTATGATATTGCATCAAAACTGCACCCATGGTGTATCCGCTGACATCTCTCTTGATATCAAAAGGCTGTTGAAGATTCAACAGTGATAATACAGGTGTGGTACTAATCTTCTCCTTCAAGGTGTCGAAATTTTTTTGTTTCTTTCCTTCCCACTGAAAACTATTCTTCACATTGGTTAAGGCATGCAAAGGAGCTGCTATAAAGAAGAAGTTCGAAATGAACCTCCTCCAATATTGGACTGCACCTAAGAAGCTTCGGACTTTGGTTACACTTTTTGGCTTATGCCAATTTACAATTACATTAATTTTGGAAGGATCAATTTTTAATTTTCCTCCTCCTACAATATGACCTAAGTACAGAAGTGAAGTCTTGCGAAATTCACATTTAGACAATTTTACATACATATTTTACCTTTGCAAAGTATCTAATACTTTCTTTACTTGACTCACATGTTCATCCCAAGTCCCGCTAAAAATAAGAATGTCGTATAAATATACAATCGCAAAGTCGTCTAGGAAAGGCCTGAATACATCATTCATCACACACATGAAAGTTGTCAGAGCATTACAAAGCCCAAATGACATAACTAACCACTCAAACAATCATTGTTTGGGTTTAAAGGTAGTTTTCCATGCATCATGTTCTCCAACCCTAATTTGATGATATCCACTGCACAAATCCAACTTAGTAAAATAAACAAAATTCTTCAATTGATCAAGTAAATAATCTATACAAGGAAGAGGGTATCAATTTTTCACAATGATTTTATTTAAGGTCCAGTAATCGACACACATTCGCCACGTGCCATCCTTCTTTGGCACCATCATGATTAGAGAACCACAAGGAGATGAAGTTGATCTAATGACCCCTTGATCCAATAATCCCTATACTTGCTTCTTGATATATGTCATTTCCACAACTCACATCCTGTACATGCCCACATTAGGAAGAGGAGAATCCTGTTGAAGATGTATCTCATGTTGGATTTCCCTCTTAGGAGGTAATCCATCTGGTTCCTGAAAAATATCATCATATTTAGAAACAATATCAATTAATTATTTTTTATGAGATGGATCACATCCTTGGAAAGCGACAGATGTCCCGATATCTTTCTCTCTTACGACCATGAGTACATGTCTCTTATTAGTGCTTATGAGTCTTTTCATTTTTCTTGCACTAACAAGTATTGTATTTACTCTCATGTTGTGAGCTCTAACAATATATTCCACTCCCCCTTTAGTAAGGTGGTATTTGTTCTCATGACGAAAGAAAACTATTTTTTTGTCATAAATATAAGGACTTCCCAACACTATGCCACATATATCAAGTGGTACAACATCCAAATCCACTTCATCAATCAACTTTGAAGCAATAGAAAATATTTCCCTACATTGTTTGTTGACATTAAGTTTTTCTTTATCACATACCCAACCAAGAGGATAAGGCTTTGGATGTGATTTCGTTTCAAGACCCATTTTATGGACAAGTGCTTCAGATATTCATTTTACTTGGGAACCCAAATCAAATAATGTATCTATCTTAGTGTGTTTAGATGCAACTCTTATGTGAAATAATTCATTCCTCTTTCATTAATCGTCATGATATTCATTATTGGAACTTGAAATATCATGAAGGGAATATTTACCTTGTACTCCAACCGTTGTGATCTTTCCTTCATCTCCTGAATCAGAACCAAGATCTTGTTTCACTGTAGAAATGGTTTTTATCTTCCCCTTTCCACCAAACTGTTTTGGTTTCTTTTCTGGATGTAGTTTCCAACAGTGTTCTTCATCGTGAACATTTTTCTTGCAATGAGTGAAATATGGATTTCCTCCTTCTCTCGTTACTGTTGCGGTCTTCTTGTCCTTCCTTTTAAAATGTGGGAGATTGGAAGGTTTCTTCGTGAGATCTTATTGAACATGTTTCCCCCTATTCTCAAGGTGAGTAGCTTGCACACAAAATTCGTCAAGACTAGTGGGGTTAAACAAGAGCAAAGTATGACGAATATAACTGTGAAGTGAACCAATATACTTCATTAAAGTTTCATAAGAATCCAAAGGAATGTTCAATGCAAGAGCTTAATTCCTAAATTCTTCTGTGAAACTTTGTACAGTTTGACCTTTACTTTGTATTAAAGTTTGTCATTCCATCATTGCTTATGTAAAAACCCTAATGGATAAAATTAATTTCTTATCGTTGATTCAAATTTCGACCTTGAGGAAAGAAGATTACCACACTTACTTCTATCGGGAAGCTTTCTCTCCCACCATAACATAGTAGTGCCTTCCAACCAAAGAGAAGCCAGTTGCACTTTAACTTCTTCTTCATCAATATGTTGGACATGACAATATACTTCAACCTGTGGGATCCAATTATCTATCTTTTCAGGATTAACATCTCCATTAAACATAGGTAAATCAAATTTTACATCAAGCTTTAATAATGGTTTCTTAAAAGAGGCTTTATAGCTAGAATGATGAGAATGCTTAGAGGAAGAAAAACTAGAACTTGAAGGTGAGGAAAGAGGCTCAGGAGGATCTCCTCCATCCCCTTGGTTTACCAAAGCATCACCATATGCATGTGCTTCATTTTTCTTCCCTTTCTTCTTCATCCTCTTCTCGTAATCTCCATACATTCGTTTGACCATTTCTGACATGTGATAAAATACCATATGAAAGTTTTTCTCTTGTTCATCACGTTTGTCCTCTTCTGCCATTTTCTTCCTTCGAGATGCATGACCAACTTCGGGATTGAAAGTCTTAAGAGTTCCTTTACCCTACTTATGCTTGGCCCTAGTAATCATTCAGACTCAACAATTCAAGTCAAAGACAACTACTATGATACCAACATGATTCGGGATCTTTCAATCGAATGACTTATAAAGAATTGCATTAAATGACCATAAATTAAAGTGTACCATTAAAGAAGGAAAAACTAAAAAATGAAGAGACATAAGCATCAAATCTGAACACAAAACTTGATGACAGAGTTCATCCCTGGTGAAATACGTCTCCGGTTCCTGCTCTCAAATGAGTAGGCTCCTTCATTAACTCCACAAAAGAATTTGGCAAAATACATAAGTATACCTCATTTTGAAATCAAGCTGTAGAAATAATCCTAAGATCAGAAAATAGACAACACCACTAAATTTGTGGCATCGAATTACCCAAAAATGACTATCTCCACGCCTCAATCTGACTCTAGCACTCCCAGGCCCAAGAAGAATTTTGTCGCAGTTTCTGTGCCACTCTCCAACCTGCATTAATGACTGGATTGCATATATTTTTGTGCCCAAACAGTCATACCGTACGCGCGCCTCCCCCCTCTGGCTAGGTGAACTCAACATTTAATAATTATTTGCGGCATTGGTTACAATGTAAGGCCCATACCCTATTGGTTTGGGCAGATTTATTAAGGCGCATGTGGGGGACGACATCCCAAGGTCAAACCCATAGGCCTCCCCCTTTTGGGTTTATGTCGTTGCAGTTTATATATATAACATAATGTTGTTCCACTAGTTTAATGGTGGCGCTATCCATATCCCAACGGTTTAACCTATGGCTAAGTTTGGCGTGGTTTGCCAAATTTGGCGGACCCACCAAACTATATATTTTTTTCAAATTTTGCTCACGGACAGTCATTGAGCATTTCTCGCCTGCCACGTCGGAGCCTCTGATTGGGCCACGTGGAGGCCTCTCACTGGGCCATGTTATCATGTGCCAATTCATCATGCCATGTCAGCGTACAGACCGTACAGACTGCCACGTGACACGATCTTATTGGTCCATGGATCAGCTCGAAAACACCAAAACTAGGTGACACGTGGCAGCCTCCGGTGCTTCCACATCACCATGTTGATGTCAACATGATAAGGATGCTGACATCAGCAATACGGATTATGACTCATTCCCTTTTGACTAGGCTAGGTTGACCAAACTTTGACCATGAATATCTTTCAATCTGTAACTCTGTTTGACAAGCCATTTGCGTCATTAGAAATATTTCGACTCGCTCTTCATAATCATGTCATTTTCATTGAGATTTTGGAACTTTGAAGTTTTTCCCTTTCTTTGTTTGCTAAAGCCATTCTAATTATCCTGAGTTGTCTCTGTGAGTTCCGAGTTGTTCTTAGCCTTCTCTGGATCCTTTTTGGATCATACCACTACATGCCCATGGACCTAATAGGCTAGCTCGTGATGAGACCCCCTATCTTCCAACTAGGTCTTGAGTTTATTTATTTTATGGGTCCATCATTTTTCTTACTGAGAAGCCTTTTATTGTTTTCTCTGGGATCCCTAGGCGAAGCATCTGAAGGTTTTGTTCTTTTGGATATTATCTTTTGCTACCTACTTTTACCCTCTGGGCCTTTAGCCCCTTCTTCCCACAAGGCAATGTACAACCCTTTTCTAGCCTGAAAAAGCCAATGCCCGAACCAATGTAGGGGGTATATGAGAGGGAATATGATGAAAAGTGATAAGTATGGTGGGAATGGACAATGGCCTTTCATAAACCCACCTAGTGGAGATTCATTCCTAAGGGAACCAACTTGCTAGGGAATTTTGTTATTCCCCCAGGTATGGACAAGTCAAAAGGAATAAGGTCCAAGCACATGTCATGGATTAAAAGAGAATTAAATGCACATACTCAAATGTTTTGAGAATCGGAGTGACACATACCATGATACCCAGACTCATTACCTCATGGAGCAAGACCCATAGTTGCTTCAGGACCAGGAAGATGGATGGATGTTGCTGCTACTGACGGGATGGAGGTGTTGAAGAAGAAATATGGGCCCTCTAGGGCCAAGCTCAAGTCAATATGGCTCTTGGTACTCCATGTCTAAGACCTATGGTCCTCGAGACATAATATCCTTAGTTATCCCTAGGCTAGGGGATAACGTGTCCTAGAGAAGACATTGGTTCCATGAGCGAAGCTTGATATGTCTTAGACATGTGTTCCACAAGGGAACCACGAGATGTATAGTATGGACACAGTTCATGAGTGAAGCCTAAGGTTGGACACTTCCAGATATTTGGGTGTCCATTATACATTCATGTACCCAAAGTGAGAAGGACCGAGCTAGACCCTTCAAGCAAAAATAGTACATTTGTGGGGTACAGTGAGTCTTCAAAGACATCCCTAGTCAGAGACATATTGAGGTGATCAGAGATGTTACCTTTGAGGAGGAGGTAGCCTTCAAGAGATATAGAGTATCTTACATGGAGATTGATAGTGAGAGATAGGAAGAGATGGTTCCTTCTCCCCCTCACCCTCCAGTAGTTCGAAGGGAGACAATTGAGCTTATTGATCCAATTGATCTCGTTGATCATGTAGATCCAGCTGATGTTCCCAGAGATATTGCAATAGGTCAGAATATACCTGCATGGGCTCATCCGCTTCTGCAGGAGGTAGAAGGACATGTAGCTCCTCGTGGTACCTTCTGAGAGAGAAAGATACCTCAGAGATATTTGTGCTATGTCACAACTATGAGCCACATCGTTGATTATGAGTCTTTCTATTATGAGGAGGCATCTAGTCAGCCGGTATAGAGAGATTACATGATGGAGGAGTATCAGTCCATCATGAAGAATGATGTGTGGGATATTGTTCCGAGACATGAGGGTAAGTCTATAGTGACTTCCAAGTGGATTTATATGATCAAACAAAAAGCTAACAGAAGCATCGAGAAAAACAAAGCAAGATTTGTTTCTAGAGGATTCTCTCAGGTGGAGGGAATATATTATGATGAGACATTTTCCCCTGTTGCTTGATACACTCATATCTGGATGATCATTTCCCTTGTAGCATCCATGGGTTGGAGACTACATGAGATGGATGTGAAGACAATATTTCTCAATGGATGGATTGAGGAAGAAGTATACATCGATTGGCCAAATGGTTTCGTGATACATGAGAAGGAGTCTCATGTGTGCAGGTTAAAGAAGGCCCTGTATGGACTCAAGCAGACACCTCAAGCTTGGTATGCAAGGATTGATGGACACCTAACGAGTTTGGACTTCAACAAAAGTGTTGTTGATCCCAACCTGTACTACAAGACTATTAATGGTGAGTCCCTGATTTTGGTCCTCTACATTAATGATTTATTCCTCACCGGTACAGAGAGCCTTATTGTTGAATGCAAGTATGTGTTGGCCTTTGAGTTTGAGATGAAGGACCTTGGTATGAAGCACTACTTCTTGGGACTAGAGATATTGAATAAGTTTGGGATCTTCCTGAGTTAGGGAAGTACACAATTGAGATATTGAAGAAGTTTGGGATGTTGAACCATAAGCCCATGGCTACACCAATGGTGACGAATCTGAAGAAACTAAGTGTGTCTTATTTTGATTCCAACGAGATTGATCCGAACCTTTATAGACAACTGATTGGATCATTGATGTATCTAGTTAACACCAAACCAAATATTTTCTATGCAGTGAGTGCACTTAGCCAGTTTATGAGTCAGTCGAGACAAACACACTGGATTGTTGTGAAGCATGTGTTGAGATACCTGCGAGGCACAGTTGGACATAGTCTAAGATATCCTTCCATTATTGACATAAGATTGCAGGGATATACTGACTCTAATTGGGCAGGGAGCGCAGTGGACAGGAAGAGCACCTCCAGGTGTTGCTTCACTTTGGGATCTTCCATGGTTTCCTAGTGTAGTAGGAAACAAACTTGTGTGGCTTTGAGCACCATAGAAGCATAATACATTGCATTGAATGTGGCAGTTCGTGAAGTAGTGTGGCTTCGCAAACTCCTTTCATATTTATTTGGACATGTGTTGGATTCCACAATTATTCATTGTGATAACCATAATTGTGTTAAGATTTGAGAGAATCCATTGTTTCATGACAAATAAAAAAAAATTGAGATCAAATACCATTACATCGGAGACATGGTGCAAAGAAAGGAAGTACTGGTGCAATACCTTCCTATAGATGAGCAAGTTGCTGATATTCTTACCAAACCCCTTACTAGGACAAATTTCGAGTAATTATGTGACAGAATTGGCGTGGAAGAGAATGTCTCCCTCGCTGAGAGGGAGTGTTGATGTTTTCATCTTCCTAAGAAATTCTCCAGATAGTACTCCTCTATGATTGAGTTGACTTGATCTATTAGGACACTTCTCCAAGAAGGAATAAGTGGGTTTGGGCTTATCCATGAAAGGGTAAGCGAGTTGATTTGTGAGGACACTTATCCGAGAAGGAATAAGTGGGTTTGGACTTATCCAAGAAAGGATAAGTGAGTTGATTTTTTAGGGTAATTATACGAGAAGGGATAACCCAACATACCTTGTGGAGAGCGCATGAAGACATGTCAAGGGAGTTGACCTTGACCTCACACACTATGGGGAGTTGACCCTAATGTTTCTAGAGGGAGTAGCGTCTAGAAGTCCACATGAGAGTGCCATGTGTGACAAACATTCTCCAGATCTTACTCCTCTATGACTGAGTTGAGTTGATATGTGATGACACTTATCCAACAAGGAAAAAGTGGGTTTGGGATTATAGCCCAAAGTCCCTTATGGAAAGCACATGAGTACATGTCAAGGGAGATGACCTTGATGTCACACACTATGGGGAGTTGACCCTAGTGTTTCTAGAAGAGTAACCTTTAGAAGTCCACATGGGAGTGTCATGTGTGACAAACCTTTTGATATAATGTATTGAGTAAGCATCAAATGGACCATCTCCTAGATTAAGTTGCAGACCAAGGGAGATAGGATGCATTTATCACAAAGGTGTACTTGTGGTAAATGGGCCCATGTGTAGTCCTTCCTTGATCATGACAAGGAATAATATGGACTCGAGGTGCTTTCCACATGTCAATTAGCATCGAGATGACATTCACTCACAGGTGTGTACCTGTAGTGAACGACCCTGGTGTAGTCTTTGTCCTAGTCATGGTGATTTGAAAATGAATGATAAAAACTCAAGATGCTAGATGCTATCACATGCAGAACCAAAGTGAGTTTGATATGAGAGAGAGTCAATTGGCTCAGAGGGAGAACTGCATAAGGAGTGTTTCCTCGGTTTAGGTGGAAGAGAGACATCCCCCAAAAATGACAAACAAGTATCATGAGTCTAGGGTAAAATTTGTATACTTCAGAGACAAGCTTTGGCATGATGAAGAATGTCTCCCTTATTGAAAAAAAATATTAATGTTTGACAACATACCAAAAACATTCTTCTAAAATAATAATTAATAATATAAATATTAAATAATATATATAATAAGTAATAATAACATATCGATAATATATTATGTCATATAGAAAAAATCAACACACAATAGGAAACTTTGAAGTAGAAAAGAATCTCCAAGATAGGTGGAACATAACCGAAAAGAAAGAGAAAAAAACATAAAACACTACATCTAACAAACCATTTCAGACTAGAAAAACTAGGAATATCTGCTACGAGCATAGCTGACGTATCCCTGCTTTTATATATATTAAGTGTAGACGTATCCCTGCTTTAATATATATTAAGTGTAACTCCAGGTTTTTATCCCTTGGCGATTCACTAGATTAAGAGGGGTAATGGTATTCACCTGCATGCAAGTCTCTCTGGATATGTTTTATAGTCAACAAGCAGCCATCTCAGGTTGCACTCAAGGATCCACTGGAAAGCAAACCAGAGCTCGCAGGCGATGGCTAGAATCCAAACCCCCTAATTTTCATCAAGGGGATTCAATAGACGATAGCCCAAGAAGAATAGCATAAGCACCAAGTGAAGGAAAGAATAAACTCGATATCGTTTCGGATTCTTTACAATTTTTTCATACAGAGGAGGATCAATGACATTTAATCCGTTCTCCATTCTCAGAAGTAGACTGCTATCTGTTGAGTACAGCAACCAGCCAATGTAAGCTATATGCATGCATATAAATTGAACAGATAGGTTTGATTATGGACATTGTCACTGATTGATTTATATATGGAATTTCAATTGAATAATAGCCTTATATCCACTTCAGAAATTTTCATTGCTTGTTCAGAATCTCAAATAAACGACAAAATTGCTCGTTCAGACACTCAAGTTTACCTCTGTGGAGGACACTGGGTGGCAGAGAGTCGAGAGGACACGGAAATGAATAATATGTGAAACCGCCAGAAAGCCTTCGCTGGTACAAGGACTTCCTGGAAAGATTCCGTGGAAGATTTGTGTGTACCGTTTTGTTTTTACATATATAAGTTGTCTGCTCGTTGTTCTCTAAACATTTCAGAAATTACAATAATGCAGTTGCAATTGAAAGATTCTATAAATTTCTGCAAATTGCCGGTAAAGGCATTGTTTGTTTGTTTTGTTCGTTGAAAATAAGTTTCGTTTGTTTTGTTAGTTGAAAATAAGTTACATGGGCACTGTGCTATAAATGCCCTGAAACTCACCAAATAATGAATGCTCTGCACTTATCATCAAACTACCAAATAATGAATGCTATGCACTTATCATCAAACCATGAATAGTACTTTGACATAAATGTTTTGTAGCTTATTTTGACTTTTACTGATGAATGGTACTTTGAGATAAATGTTATGTTTTGTAGCTTATTTTGACTTTTACTCGAAACATGCTTAACAACCGAAAACTTAATACCAAAACACTTGGAAATAATGGAGATATTAACTAGTTGATTAGCTTCAGTAATAAGCGCGTGTTGTAAGCGCGAGTTAGCTTAGTTAAGAGTCAGTTCTCTGGTTGTCTTTTGGTTTGCATGTAGCCGACTCCGGAGAGTCTTTTCCTAT
>ML796234.1:632561-657155 GCA_009831015.1 Picea engelmannii
AAGAATGAAAAGGTTGCTTGTGATGGATGTGCATTAGGAAAGATACACAGAGATGAATTCCCCTCTAATCTTGATAAGAAAAAGAGAGATGTGTTAGATCTTGTGCATACTGATGTCTGTGGGCCTATGCAGACTAGGTCTTTAGGAGGTGCATTTTACTTTAGGAGGTGCATTTTACAAGATACACATGGGTGTACTTCCTTAGACGAAAAAGTGATGTTTTCGAGTACTTTAAGGAATTCAGAACCATGGTGGAAAAGCAGACCGGAAAATCCATCAAAATCCTCCGTTCAGATCAAGGGGGAGAGTACAAATCAGGGGACTTCAACAAATACTGCAAAGAGAATGGAATCGTACAGCAGTTTACAGTACGTTCGACCAACGTATCTAGCAGCTCCAACTCCTCGCTAGTTAAATGAAATAAACGGAACTAGTGAGAAACAAACTTCTAAGCCTATATATCAAACATAAAATACTACCATATCGAGAGAGAGGAAAGGTTGAGTTCTCACCCATTGCACGCCTGCTCCAGCTCGAAACCGCTATTGTCTGCAACCATAGAAAGTACATTTCCCCATTTTTCAATAGTGTTCGAGTCATATCGCAGCCCCCCTTGATGATTTGTCTTCTCTGCCAGTCTTTTTAGGGTTTGAGCATATTTTCCATCTTTGCCCTCCGTCCATCGAACCTCAGCAGGCTTGACACCGTAAAACACAGGAATGATGGGAGCCTTTGACTCCAACATCAGTAGGAGTTCATTTAGGCACCAATCTGATTCAGCATATCTAGGGGAGAAGATCGCCACATGGACGGAGGCGGTTCTAATAGCATTTTTTAATTGCAAAGGAAAATTATATCCCGGTCGCAATTCATCTTGATCCAGAAAGGCCCTCAATCCTTTTTGGAGAAGGCGAAGGTAGAGATACCTAGCGAAGGTTTTCTTAACATCAACTCCGCGATGGTTTATGAAGACATCGTACCACTGAGCAGCGGTGGAGGCGGAGGCAGCAGTGGAGGAGGATGCAGCGGTGTAGGCAGAGGCAGCAATGGAGCAGCATGCACCCATTGCCAATTGGTAAATAGAAATGGCAAAGAATAGTCGACACAAATTTCAAAGGAGGAGGATGAATTAGAGTTTCAGAAGAAGGAAGAAATTATGTTCGAAATTGAAGGGGAAGAGAAGAGGACGAATTAGGAGTTTCAGAAGCCTGGGAAAGAATGCTTTGAAACCTTGAAGAGGATCGTGTGCATATATGTGCATACAACATTAAAACAAACCCTTCACCCGTGGTTAATGCGCGGTTATACACCCAGTGTAGCTCTGTCGCTTTGCTGTGGCCCTGTGGCTTTGCTGTGCCTTTGACACATTCTGCACTTCAAGTATCAAGATTAGTGATTACGTTTTTCTGGGGTCCCTTGTCCCATAAATCAGGGTATTTCATACACTCATTTGATGTTGGTGGTGTGGTTATTATTATTATTATAATATATTTGAATTTAAATGATAATTATAATAAAATATATATCAATTTCAATATAATAATTATAATAAAATATATATTAATATTTAAAAATTTAATAATAAAATTGTTAATATGCCGGAAAAGAAAAACGTAGAATTGTTTTTCGTGATCTATTAAATGGAATAATAATGACCACGAAACAAAACTAGAATTGTAATATATGTACAAAAGATTGACCAAATCTCATGTGAAGAGTGTTGGACACGAAACGAAAGATAGACTTGTTTTTTCGCAATTTTTTGAATGGAGTAATGACGACAGAAGACGTTGGGGGCCGTGAGTCTAAACAGGCCCTGAAGGTACCACTGGGGAAGATCCACTATTCTCAGTAGCAGGATGGCCTCTCACGCTCTTTCAGTTCTTTTTTGCAACTGCTCGGGAGATGGATCGGATCTTTTTCCTTATTATACTTGTCGATAGGCATGATATATAGCATTGAGTTAGTGTTGACTAACTATTAATCAATGGTTGATCATAAAATATGTATCCATTTTACCAAAGTTTTATCAAAGTTTTGATAAATAATATTTTTAGTAAAATTATTGCAGCCTTCACTCCTTCCAATGCAATTGTAATGTTATTTATTATGTTTTAGACTTTTATGGATAAAAGTGGATACATTCAATAATATTAAAATAATATTAAATATCTCTTTTTATGTTTTTAGCTCCTTACATTTCATTGTCCATCTATCAAAGCAAAGGAACATGGAGTGTAATATTCACTTTCTTTGAGGAAGCTTAATTGTAATAAATTAATTTATATTAATTTTTAAATAATAAAAAAATATTTTTTATTTTCTTTTGTTTACCAAAAATGTGTTGAGTTTTTCTATAGTTTTAGATTAACTATTAAATTTTATTATTTTTTTAAATACTTATATTTATTTATTGGTTATGTTATTAGCAAATAAAATTGAGGTCTTATTGCACATTTACTGCGACCTCTCGAGAGTAATAAAAAGAAAATTAATGTTTCATGTTTTATTAAAAAACATATTGTCGGTCTAAACTAGGCTTAGCAAGTTACATAAATGCGTCCTACAATCCATGCACTTGAGTGGAAAAAACTTTTAATGTTTCATTAAAAAAAGCTTACTATTGACAAAATAAATATTTATAACTTCATTTTAAATCAAAATAAAATTAAATTTAAAGTTTGAATAATCTACAAATTTCATATTTTTACTACAAATTTATTTAAATAACATTTTCATTTTATATTCATATCTTACTATGTGAATATAATTGTAGATACCATTAACAATATATTATTTATACTATTTTTAAAACATTTTAATTTCTTACTATGAATTACTCTCTTGCATTGTTTTCATGTATTCAAACTTAGGCAGATATTTGCTACCATGTAGCCTTGTTCTATATAGATCTATAGATTCTCAATATTATTATATTTCATGGAGGGGAGCAGGCTTCCTATGTTAGTTGGTATTATTGGCTTTCCCATTATAGTTAGTTATTTTGAAAACTATTCCTAAACACTTTTTCAGAATATATCTGAGTAGTCATTAGGAGGAGAATTTCATCTACTATCTAATGTAATTTGGAGAACTACATGTATGGAGAAATTTTCATTATAAAAAAAAAGAAACGTACTCCTTAGCAGGGCATTCTCCGTGGAGCTTTGTGAAGTTTCTTCCATCGCTACACTCCTCTTTCATTCAATGGTTTGAGGTACTCGTATATGGTGAAATCATCCGTCACAGCAAAGGACATGGTGAGTGGGTTTGACCGTAAAAGACTTTTGTCCCATTTACAAATTTTGGTGAGTAGAGATTTTAGAATAAAAATAAGTGAAATCAATGGTAAAGCTGTTTATTCTTATTTTTTTAAATGTTTTTTTTTTTAAGAAATGTTTTAATATATTAATGGTATGTAATTCATAATAAAAATTATAATAATTATGAAATATTTAATGTATTATTTATATTTAATGTAAAAGTAAAATAAAAATATATATAACAAGTAATAATCAATTTATTGTGTGAATGTATAAATTCATGTAAGCTCGTAGAGGTAAGATGATTGAGTGTATAAAAGATTTGTAAATCTGATGTAATCTCTATGATCTAAATAATAAGACAACCTATACCTATGCTTGATGGAAATAGCAGTGAACTACTTGAAATCTGTGTTTATATGTATGTGATTGTTATTTATCATATTGTGAATTATCAAAAAACCAGAAGTGAAATCGATACGTAAATTTATACATCCATGCAAGTCCCTCCTCTCGAAGGGTGCAAAGACTTATTACTTACCCTTACACTCTTTAAAAATTCCAGTGCGAAGACTTATTACTCAACCTTAAACTCGTTCAGTTGAGTATGAGGAACAGTGAGTAAATTTCATAAGATTTCCACACTCCAATGTTGCGTCAATGCGGACTCCCCGCGATTCAGTGGCAGCTTGAGGTGCGGCTGCGACTCCATTAAATAAAAAGGAAAAGGACACACAGATGTCATTTTAAATAGATTGGCATGGTTTTTTAGTTTGAAATATAAAACATGGTCATGAGATTTTAAGGTATGAAGGAGTTACTTAAAAAGTGTACAGTCGTGGGTGAGTTGAAGTAAAAAGGGTTTAATGTATGATGTCATAAGGCATAGTTAAATAATAATTTAACTATTATTTTAAAGAGTTGGAGTTTCTTGGTGGACTTAATAAAAGGCTTTTTATTAAGATATAAAAATATTTTTTTAAAACAAAAATCTTTTTTCACCATTAATTTTTTGGGTTCAACCTTTTTGAGTATAAAGTTAATACTATTATTCTTTTATTTTTAAAAGGTCTTGGTTATTATAAGTTGTGATTTGGGTATTGGGAGAATATTTTGTGTTAATGGGTAAGATGCAGAGTTCGAAGTTTGAAGTTGAAAAGTTCAGCGGTAAAAACAACTTTGAGCTCTGGAAGCTCAAGATGCGGGATTTACTGGTGCAACAAGGGTTGCAAAAAGCATTGGCAGACAAGTCAAAGAAACCAGCGGCCATGACAGAATGAGAATGGGAAGATTTGGATGCAAAAGCTCTTAGTACCATTCGTTTATGTCTGGCGGATGAGGTTATGTTTAATATCATAGGAGATGATACAACATCAGGCTTATGGAGCAAGTTGGAAAGTCTATATATGACGAAGTCCTTGACAAGCAGAATCTACTTGAATAGACAGTTGTACACTTTGCAGATGAAAGAAGATACAAAAATTGTTGACCATTTAAATACCTTCAATACCCTTATAGTTCAATTGACTAGTATGGAAGTTAAATTCGAAGATGAGGATAAGGCTATTACACTATTGTGTTCGTTCCCCTAAGTTTTGGGATAATCTAGTCACCTCTATTAGTTTTAGCTCAGCAGATATTTTATATTATTACTGTTGTGGGAGCTTTGTTGGCTGAGGAGATGAGGAGAAAATCTAGTAAAGAAACCTCAACTTTAGAGGCAATGTTGATTAGAGGTCGAACCACAGAGAAGAATGAAAGAAGTTATTTTCGATCTAAGTCAAGACACATAAAGGGTAAAGCAAAATGTTGGCACTGTGGAAAAACATGGCATCTCAAGAAAGATTGTTGGAAGAGAAAGGAATATGAGGAAAACTCTACGAAGGAAGCAAATTTGGTTGTAACAAATCCAGGTATAATTGATCAAGTTTTATCTATTTCTAGTAATTTACAATATCAAGTAGAATGGCACTGAGATTCAGGTGCCTCCCACCACATGTGCTCACATAGAAATTGGTTCATTTCTTACCAATATGTTGATGAGGGTGTAGTGTTTATGGGAAACGGTATTCCCTGTAAAACTGTTGGGGTTGGCGGTATTAGAATCAGGATGTTCGATGGTATTGTTAGGGAATTAACAGATGTTAGATATGTACCTGAGCTTAAATCAAATTTGATTTCATTAAGAGTGTTGGATTCTTGTGGATATAAGTATACAGGTCAAGGTGGAGCTCTCATGGTGTCGAAAGGTAGTTTAGTAGTGATGAAGGCAACAAAGGTTGATAACCTTTATAAGCTAGAAGGGAGTACTGAAGTGGCATCTGAAGTGACAGATGTGTCTTCTTGTTTATGGCAGAAGCATCAAGGTCATAAGAGAAAGAAAGACTTGCAGGTACTGGTAAACTATAAATCATTTTCAGACTTGAAATCTTTGTTTCCAAATTTCTGCTTGTTTTCTATCTCTGCAAGTCATGATGGCAATATAAAGGGATGTTGTGTGTGGGATCCTACTTCTCACAAGGTCATCATTGACAGAGATATAGTATGTATGGAAATTCCAAAAGGGTTGATTCAAGATCGTAACGGTAAATTTGTTTGCATGCTAGGTAATTCATTGTATGGCCTATTGGTACCCAGGCAAATATACAAGAGGTTTGAATCCTTCATAGTGAGTCAAAATATTTCAAAGGGTAGGAATGACTATACAATTTATAGTACATTCACAGTCTTGATGTTCTTTGTTGATGATATGCTCGATGCAAGCTGGAGCATGGATAAAATCAGTAAAAAAATGACTCAGGTGGACAAGACAATTCATATGAGGGATCAAGGAGCAGCAAAACAAATTAAGGGCATGGAAGTATAAAAAGATGGTAATGGTAAGTTGTGGTTGGAGTTCAGTATGAACATTGTAAAACCATTTTTTATCCCTCTTGCTTTCCATTATACGTTTTCTTCAAGTATAGGTACTGTCTATAAAGAAGAAAAAGGTTATGTCTCGTGTAAGTTCAGTAGGAGGTATGTTGTATGTGATGAAATGGTTAAAACGAGATGTTTCACATGCTAATGATGTTGTCAGATACGTGACAGATTCAGGTGTTGCAGTGAAATGGGTGCTTCAACGTTTGAGAAGCACAAATGTCACCTATAATGGTTACACTGAGATGGTCTGTGATAATTGTAATGTATATTTTACAGGGGTTTTGGATAGAATGAGATCTATCACTAAATGTGCCTCACAACACAGTTGTGGAAGACATGTTGGAGGTGGAGTGACCCCTCAGGAAATCCAAACTCGTGCAAGTCACACAGGCGAGATCATGAAACCAGTTTTATTAGAGAAGTTGCAGTGGTGCTTGACTTCTCTTGGCTTGCAGAAAATGTGATGAACAAAAGGAAGGAGCAAGGTATGAGGTTAATTGTTGTCAAGGTGGAGATTGTTGGGATTTGGTGACAACGAATTCCTCAAAGGATGGATCTAGATCCTATTATTCTATGTTGGTTACAACCAAATAGACCAAGTTAGAATATGGATAGGGATTGCATTTAATAATCAATTTCTTGTGTGAATATATAAATTCATGTAAGTTCGTAGAGGCAAGATGACTGAGTGTGTGAGAGACATGCAAATCTGATGTAATCTCCATGATCTGAATAATAAGACAACCGATGCCTATGCTTGGTGGACATATCCCAACGTTTGGGTGAACCACATGAAATCCTTGTGTTTATATGTGTGTGATTGTTATTTATCATATTGTGAATTGTGTTTTCCTTATTTGTAATTCTAACAGAAATCACGTGAATACTCTATATTCTTAATAATCAAAGAAGCACAACTCACTCTATGTCTTTAATAGTTAAAGAAACACAACCACCTTAGTAGTGGTTGGCCGGTGAATACCCATAGGTATCGGCTGCTCACTGTTTTTCTTCTCCCTGCATTAAATTTGTTCCTCATATCAAACCAGTCTCAATACTTTCTCCATAGAACTGTAGCTGTGTGTTAAAAAATGTGATTTCATCTGTAGCTTTTGCTAATACAAGGTGTCTGAAGATATTTCCAAACACAAATGACAATGTCTCAAAGTGAAAATAATTCCACAACTTCAAATATTTTATCAATATCTTAGAATAATTTCGAAACTGCACTGATTGAACATGAAAATACCTTAATCCAGAGCAGTGCGACTAATTGTAAAACACAAAGTTCTATTTGTTTCTGTAACTCTGAAGTTTGAACCAACCGAAGCCCACATTTTGGGAGTGACTGGATTTCTGAGAATGTCCATTAAACCCTCAGCGCGACTATTGATATGAGCTAAATTAATCTACCTGTACAACACGAACTTTAAACCATAGCATGTGGATCATTATCTAATAAAGACGACTACGAATATTCCACACTAATGCAACTCGTCTATCGATTAAACATTTTTAATTAAAATTAAAAAAATTATAAATCTGACAACCCCTTTTTGATAAGGACGCCTATAGGCGTAATGACATTGAAAATCTCAAACTCCAAACACCATTAGACATAAGAGTTTCTCATAGGATCCCAACCTCTCATATAATGTTTGTCAAAAGAATCTCAAAATACAATTACAATGATTAGACATAGAGAAGGGAGCTGGCCAAAAGAAGTTCGAAAATATGCACATTTCTAATTATTATGGGTTTCGAAATTAACAAAAATTCAAATATGTCAGAGCATTAAGTTTCCAAGGTTGAAAAGTTAAAATGATTATTTAGTTAAAAAAATATTTTTAATATTGAAATGATCAAAGTTTAAATATAAGTTCATATTTATTAAAATTATAAAACTTGTTTTTTAGTTTTAACATTGAGGTGATCCAAACTTAAATCTAAGTTCATAGTTTTTAAAAGCAATTTTAATATAGTTTTAATAATTTTAACTTAAAAAACTAAAACTATTATATAAGAGGAAGAAGAAGGTTGAATAATTTAATTTAAAAAAAAACTAAAACTACTATAGAAAGAAAGGAAGGTTAGTTTACACAAATCTAATCTATAAAACAATAAAGTTTGTTAACAAAGAATGTTAATATGAGTATTCAAATAAAAAACAATTAAAAGTTAAATAAATTGTCTTTTTAAAATGTGGATACTAATTTATAAAGTTCAAGCATTAAAAAAATGTGTTTTTTTTTTTTCTTTAAATTCAAAATAGTGAGATGTACAATAATGATTTTTTCTTATAATATATTAGTAGCAATAAAAATTTAAAAAATAGGATTTAAAAAAAAATTAATGTATTATTTGTAACATTTTTATTTTGATTTTTTTTTTTGAATGTTTTGAATTAAATTATCATGTGCTTAAATGATGTAAATATTTTATATGAATTTTTAAGGATATAGTTTTATGTAAATATTTTATATGAATTTCTACGAATATAGTTTTGATAATTATGTTTTCTATGTCATGTGGTATATTTCACTTGATATTATCAAGATATGTAAACATTATTTCAAAATTTAGTAATACGTTCAATGTCAATTGTGGAAAACAAAAGGACTGTGAGTTCACTAGAGGGGAAGAGGAAAGGGGGTCTAAAGACATGTCAAATAATCCTAAGTTCCCTAAACATCAAGAGTGTAAGAGAATCCATCCTCATATGGATTTGAACCTCATCGAAATTCAAACCATCTCTATTCTCATGCTATCTCCTTCCTTGTGCTAATTCAAAATGACTCATCCATTATGTCATGCATTCCATGATATGCACTACCATCCTCCTTTGAACTCTCCAATTTGAACTAGTCTCCATACCCACACACCTATAAAGTTCTATAGATACATCCTTATGTTGAGGATTCATATTCAAACATATTGATTACCGAATTGAGTTGAGGAATAGAAAGGTGTATGGATGAGGAGCATAGAGGGTGGGTTCTATGAAATTATCCCATCCCTTCAAATTGATCATTGAATTATGAAGAGTGAATATTTAACTTTGTTGGGTTATTTATCAAGGTAGACAACAAATTAAACTTCTTTTATACACACTGAAGAGAAATCAAAGGAAGAAGATTCCCGAGGAAATATCGCATAGAGAAGGTAAATATCTTGTTTATGTTGTGTTGGGTAGTGGAAGAGAGTACCATGGTTGTGTTGGTTGAATGGTTTCCCACGGTTTTTTCTGGTGAACCTCTTGACTAAGCCTGAGAAAAATTAAGTTGGATGAGGGACCTAAGAGTCATTAGTCTATTTCCTTCACCCTAGTGGCCTCATATTGTAGCTTGTGGGAAGTATCTGTAATGGATGACTATGGCCGAGTGGAAAATAATTCATGAATATCTGGGTTCCTTGAACCATTATGTTAAAAGGATAAGTGTTCCACCTCTTTTATGAATTCCTTGTTCAAATTCTATGGTTGAGCTTATATTTTTCTTATATATGAATTTAGAAATGGAATTCCTATTTATATGATATTGTTAGGGTGTTACATTAGTTAGATGTATGCATCTATATTCAAACAGATTTAGAGTTTATTTGGCTTCAAATATAAGTTTTTTTTTCAAATTCGGATTATCGATGGTAGAGATAGTTCAAATATTTTATTCATATTGGCTTGGCCATAAGACAAACACCAATATGAAGTAGGTTTCTTAGAATAACCTTTGAATATTTTAAGCTCGAATGCTATTCGAGGTTGTGAGCCCTTTTTTAATTATTGAATTGGGCGCTTTATATTAAGTTCAAAGTAATCTTTCGAATAGGCCCAAAATCCTTTTTGTGTTCTATTGGTGTATTCTTAAAGGAAGTCCCGGTGCCCCCTTTTATCCTTGATTTTTTCAAAGTAGGGTCATCCTTTTAAACGGTTGAACAACTTTTGTTTTCTTCAAAGTGTTTCTTCAAAGTAGTCCTAATGGACCGTTTGTATTCAAAGGTACGATTTTCTTTAGATTTCCCTTTTGTCTAAGTTCAAAGCATAACTTTGGAGTAGGCTTGATGGCCTTTCTCCTTCAAATTGGATGAATATTCGAAAAGTGTTTAATAGCCATTTTTAGCAAGGATTGATGGCACTTTCCTTTGAATCGGGCATCTTTAAAAAGTGGCCATTGTTCAATTTTTAAGAAGGCTCAATTGCCTTTTCTTTTGAATCTGGCACATCTTTGAAAAGTTGCGAATGGATAATTTTGAAGAAATCCTAATGATATTTTCTTTCAAATTAGGTGCATCTTAGAAAAGTGGTCGATGGACTTTTTCATAGTTAAACAATATTTGATATACAAAAAATATTAATTTTAAAATTTAATTTTATTCTTTACATTTTATCTTCCTATACAATCTTCAAATTTGATGTGCATATTATTACCTCAAATCATGACATGTAACCAACCCCTTCTATAGCCTCATTAAGGAATTGGGGCACTTTGTTTTTGTTTTTTTATCCAAACATGATCTTTCGGGGTTTCTTACATCATTTTTCCTTCAAAAAATGACTTTGTTTCATGGTTCAAAGACCACGTGAAACCTTATTTTATGCTCACATCAACTCATTTGAATGACCATATAATGACCATCTTCCCTCTTTGAGACATTCTTGTCAGGTTGATTCAAAGTGAAAGGACAAAGGGGTGTGTGCAGTCTACTCTGTGTAACACAATTAGGAATATTGTGCACCAAACAAGCTACACAACAGAGTTCTCAAGTCCATTGCGTAGTGCACAAACTGCTTAGATTGTTGCGCGTTGTGAATACACACACTTAATAAAATGATTTACAAATGCAGAAATTAAAACAGTGCTATGCTTAGCACATAAACTCAAAAATAAGACAGAAACTTGAAAAAACACAAAATACTTGATATTAATGAACTTCGTCGTAGTACGCGCGGTTTACAGAATACAATGACAAAATGAGCTTCGACTCTAATAATTCTTCTTGTCAATTCTTCATCTGTTGCTGGTTCTTTCTACCTCTCTGCTTTTTCTCTATGCATGAACTGCTTCTCTTCAATATCTACTATGCATCCTTCTCTCTCTATCGACTTACTAAAATGACTCAGACTAATATAGACTCCGACTGTGACTTCCTACAGAAGCTTAGACTGACTCAACATTAAACACTACCATAACTACGACTGACTCTTCAACCACTTAATTTAATTTGAGAAGATAAAATTTGGCTCCATTTATAGCTCTCTTGTTTGCAGACTAAATTTTGAGTAGACATGCGACTTTGCACTTGTAGACTGTTTGACTGACATTTCGGTTACTGACAGACAAATCAATGGAGACATGAATATCTCACTGACTTGTAATTACAATTTTCAACACTCCCCCTTAATTATAAGTTCGTGGAATTTACAAAAGAAGATTACATCAAAATTTGAGTTTTCAATTTACTGTCACTCATTTGTTACTGCACGGACTCCTAGACTACTGCGTAGATGCTGAAATGCATCTCTTGCTAAAGCCTTTGTACAAATGTCTACAATTTGTTCTTTTGTCTTGCAAAATTCTAAGCAAATCTCTTTGTTATTCACCAATTCTCTGATGAAATGATACCTTGTATCAATGTGCTTGGTTTTCTTATGAAACACATGATTCTTTAATAACATGATGGTTGGATTTTTGTCACAAAAAATTGTAGTCGGTTCTTGTTGTTCTTGCAACAAATATTTTAACATCCTTCTCATCCATACTACTTGACAACTTGTGCTTGTGGCTGCGACGTACTCTGCTTATGTTGAAGAAAGTGTCACTATGGGTTGCTTCCTTGATGCCCATGATACCATACCTATTCCAAAATGAAATGTGTACCCATAGGTACTTTTCCTGTCATTAATGCTGCCTCCAAAATCACTGTCAGTGTATCCAATGAGTTTGAAAACTTATGAAGTGGAGTACTTTATGCCAAAATCTTTTGTTTCATTCACATATCTCAGGATTCTCTTTCCTGATTTCCAATGTGATTCTTTTGGAGTTTCCATGAACCTTGAGATTAGGCTCACTCCATACATAATATCAGGTCTTGTCGTTGTTAGATACATAAGACTGCCTACCATTCTTTTAAACAATGTTGGATCCACTTTGGACCCTTTATCTTCGTTGCTTAACTTTAGTCCTATTATGACAGGTGTTGGTGCTTCTTTTGAGTTCACCATATTGAATCTCTTCAATATTTCATGCGCATACTTGGACTGCGAGGTAAATATACCAGTTTTGGACTGGTGTACTTTTATTCCCAGAAAATATCTCATAAGCCCCAAATCAGTCATTTCAAATTCATCTTTCATGACTGACTTGAAATCTTCTATGCCATAATCACCTATAAATATGAAATCATCCACATATAAACAAACAATTGACACATTACCTTGCTGATTTGATTTGATGTACAGTGTTGGCTCATTTTCACTTCTCTGAAATCCATTCTGTGTGAGATAGGAATCTATGCAACTGTACCAAGCTCTCGGAGCTTGCTTTAATCCATACCGTGCTTTCTTTAATCTGTATACTTTGTCATCTTGTCCTAGAACCTCATAACCTTGTGGTTGTTCCACATATACTTTTTCTTTTAAGTTTCCATTCAAGAATGTTGACTTTACATCCATTTGATAAACTGGCCATTTGTACTGTGAGAAAATTGCTAACATTGTTCTGACTGTGTCCATGCGTGCAACTGGTGCAAATGTTTCATTGAAATCAATTCCAGATTATTGTGTAAAGCCTCTCACAACTAATCTTGCCTTGTACTTCTACATCTTTCTTGGTTTTATAAATCCACTTGACACTTATGACATCCTTATTATCAGGTACATCTACCAATTTCCATGTTTGATTGCTCTCTATGCATCTGATTTATTCATCCATGGCTTGTGCCCATACATCCTCTTTGACAACTTCTTCAAAAGTTAATGGATCATCTATTTGTGAAAACAGAGCAAAAACTGAGAATGGATTTGCTGCATCTTCATTATAGATGTTGCATAGACTTCTTGTCTTTCTTGGTAACAGACTTGCTAATGTTGGATCTGGAGATGTAGAAGTACTCGGACTGCTTGTTGGTGTTTGTTGTGCTCTAGGTGTATATTGCGCACTTGTTGTTCTTACTGGAGTATTCTGCGTGGTAATTTGCGTTGCAGTGCCAGGTGTAGATGAAACTGTGCACTGTCATGTGTATGGTGTTTGCACCACTTCATCCTCTGTGTCATCATGCTTCATTGCATATATTATATTTACTGTCTTTTCTATGGTTCCATCTCATGCTTCATTCTCTACGAACTGAACATTGCAACCGATTATGACTTTTCTTGCAACAGGGTCATACAGCTTGTATCCTTTTGTTTCTTCAGAATACCCCAAAAATATAAATTTATGTCCTTTTTTGTCCATATTCCTCCTCATTTCATATCGAACATGTGCGTATGTGACGCAACCAAAAACTCTTAAGTGTGCCACATTATGCTTTAATCCTGTCCATGCTCCCTGAGGAATTATATTCTTCACATTCTTTATCAGACATCTGCTCAAGATGTATATTGTAGTTGTTACTGCCTCAACCCAATACTCATTTGACAAATGTTTGACTATCATCATACTACGCGCCATTTCCCCGATGGTTCTGTTCTTTCTCTCTGCGACACCATTATGTTGTGGTGTGTACCGCACAGTAAATTGCTTGTAGATGCTATGAACTTTACAAAAGTTTTGAAATTCTCTTGACATGTATTCTCCTCATCTGTCCGTTCTTAGACACTCGATTTAATAGCCACTCTGTTTCTCCACAAGTGATTTAAATTATTGAAAACAACCCAATGTGTCAAATTTATGCTTTAGGAAATAAATCCATGTCTTTCTTGAGAAATCATCAATGAATGTTAGAAAATAAGTACTGCCTCCTATTGATGGAGTTTGCATTGGTCCACATATGTCAAAATGTATTATTTCCAGTGGAGCTTTTTCTCTGTAAGACTTTCCAACTGGAAATGATTCTCTGTGTCGCTTGCCAAATATGCAGCCTTCGCATATCCTTTCTGGTTTTTCAATCAATGGTAAGTCTTTTACCATATCCTTTATGTGTAGTAGCTTCAGACCTCCAAAGTTTAAATGTCCAAATATGAAATGCCATAGCTAGGATTCATCCTATGTTTCAGATTGGAATGTTGCTTTCATTTCTGCGCAATTTTATTCTTTCTTGATACTGTGCGCACTATTTTCTTCCTTAATATTGTGCACACTTTCTGCTATAAATGCAGTGTCTAACTACGTGCTTTTTATTTTGTCAACAGTTTGTGTTGTATTTTTCTTCTTGGCCAGCTTTAATGTCTATGGGAACATTATGTTACTTGTCATCTAGATTTTTTGCAACAAGTAAATTGCTTGGGCATTTATCCATAATCACATAGTGATTATATTCCATGTAGATTTTGTATCTCTTTTGTAACAATTGTCCTGTACTCATCAGATTATTCTTCAGACCAGAAACATAATATACATTAGACATAACTCTCTCTTCTCCTTGTCTAGTTACAAATTTTATACTTCCTTTTCCTAAGACAATAACTTGGATATATGTTCCAAGTGTAACCTTGGTTTGGACTGAATCATCCAAACTAGAAAATAGTTCTATGTTTCTTGTCATGGGGTTATTGCAACATGAATCTAAATACCATATGTCACATGGGCTTTCTTGAGAAACATTGCATTCAACTGGTGACACAATATTACTGATTTCTTTTGCACTAGGCACAGCTACAATTCTCGCCATAAACATAGGTCGGGTTTGGTTATTTGCGTTGTGTGACTAATCTTGACTTTGTTTGTTCTGATTATACTGTCTCTTTCTTCACTCATATGCATAATGTCCATACTTTTTACAGTAATGGCATTGAATCTTTGACTTGTTAGTTCATTGACAAGTTGACTGGTTGGTACTTGGATTTTGACCTCTTCCACCAATATTTCCAGGATTGCTACTGCATCCACTTCTATCATAACTTCTTCCTTTGCCTCTAGAGTTATCTCTCCCCCTTCCTCTTCCACGTCTTATAGATGACTGTGTGGAAAAATCATTTTCTAATGAAATATTTGTCTTGTTCAATCTATTATCATGATTGATGAGGGAACCTTGCAGCTCATCTTGGTTGAACTGACATAGATATTTTCCTTCTTCTAGAGTTACAACAAGAGTATCAAATTTAGGAGGAAGACTTTTAATCACTTTCTCAACAACTTTTCTATCATCTATGGTTTCACTGTGAGACTTAATCTGATTTATCAGTCCAATGACATGTGTGTAGAATGAATCTACTGTGTCTGAATCATTAATTGACATGGTTTCAAAATCTCTTCTAAGAATATGAAGTTTTGCAGTCTTTACTTTGGCCATACCTTGATAAGAGGTTTGTAATATGTCCCATGCTTCCTTGGATTGTTTTGCTGATAAAATCTTGGAAGTATGCTCTCATGCAAGGCTTGATGTATGTAAACCATCACCATTGCATCCTTCTTTCTTTGATCTTTCAAGACATCTTTCTCAGCTTGTGTGAGGACATTATATATTGCCTGATCTATTGGTTATACATATCCATTCTCGACTATATTCCATACATCTTAACCTTGGAACAAAGCCTTCATGGTCAAAGACCACATCTCATAATTCTTTCCTGTAAAAGTGGGAGGTTGCATATTTGAGGTAAAAGCCATAATTCACTTTCAACAGAGTTTCTTCTCTGACAAACTTGTTATGATAGAACCTGCACTGATACCAATTTGAAAGGACAAAGGGGTGTGCACAGTCTACTTTGTGTAACTCAGTTAGGAATACTGTGCACCAAATAGGATACACAATAGAGTTCTCAAGTCCACTGCGCAGTACACAAACTGCTTAGATTGTTGCACACTATGAATACACACACTTAATAAAATGATTTACGATTTCAAAAATTAAAACGGTGCTATGCTTAGAACATAAACTCAGAAATAAGACAGAAACTTGACAAAACAAAAATACTTGATATTAATGAACTTCGACGCAGTACGCGCGGTTTATAGAATACAATGACAAAATGAGCTTCGGCTCTAATACTTCTTCTTTTCAATTCTTCAACTACTACTACTTCTCTCTACCTCTCTGCTTCTTCTCTGTGCATGAACTGCTTCTCTTAAGTATCTACTATGCATCCTTCTCTCCCTCTCTACTTACTGAAATGACTCAGACTAATATAGAATATGATTGTGACTTCCTACAGAAGCTAAGACTGAATCAACATTAAACACTACCACAACTACGACTGACTCTTCAACCACTTAATTTAATTCGAGAAGATGGAATTTGGCTCCATTTATAGCTCTCTTGTTTGCCGAATAACTTTTGAGTAGACACGCGACTTTGCACTTGCAGACTGTCAGACTGTCTGACTAACATTTCAGCTACTGATAGATTTTGACTGACAAACAAATCGACGGAGACGTGAAGATCTCATCAACTTGTAATTACAATTTCCAACACAAAGGACACACATGGTCAATCCACCTTGTTTTAATAATATCCCATTAAGCCATTCAAAAATTTCATACATTGGGCATTTAGACCATGTTCGGATGTTAGCCAATCAATCCCATTTGAATCATCATGTGATAACCATCAAGCTTCTTTGAAACAAGTACCTAATCCCAAGAGAAAGGACCATCAAGCCCCATTTGAAGAACTACCTTGACATGAAGGAAGAAAGGGCCATCAACCATGTTTTAAAGATGTGCATGTTTATAAGAAAAAAGGCCATCAAGCCTTTTTCAAAATTGGGCATAGACCACTTTTTGAAGATACACTTTATTCAAAGGAAAATTCCATTGGGTCTTCTTTGAAATTGGCCATTGGCCACTTTTCAAAGATTCAAATTTGATTCAAAGGAAAATGCAAGTCAATCTTCTTCAAAATTTCCCATTGTCCGCTTTTTGAATATGCACCTGTTTTGAAAGAAAAGGCCATCGAACCTTAATTAAACTTGACCATCAGCCACTTTTTGAAGATGAACTGACTTCAAAGGAAAAGGCCATCAAGAATTCATTGAAATTGGTCATTGGCCACTTTTTGAAGATGGACCTAATTCTAAGAAAAAGGGCATTCATCTTTATTCAAAATTAGCCATCAACCACTTTTTGAATATGAGCCTAATTTGAAGGAGAAAGACCATGAAGCCTACTTCAAAGTTATACATTTTCAAGCTTATACAAAAGGGAAATATTAAGAAAATCCTTCCTTGAAAAAAAAAATCCACATTAGGCATACTTCAAAGAAAAGGGAAGTTGTCTAGCCGATACAAATTTGAAGCAAAGGGAAGTTGTTTGGATCATTCAACTTCAAAGCAAAGGTAATTCGTTGGATCCATCCTTTTTAATGGTCCCAACAACTTCCCTTTTCTTTAAAGTGTTTATTCGAAGTAGCCTTGATGGGCCTTTTGTATTCAAAGTTGGGTTTTTCTTCAGATTGCCCCTTTGTCTACTTTCAAAGTATAACTTTTAAATAATCTCACTAACGTTCTCCTTCAAATAAGACAAATCTTTGAACATTGGCCCATGGACAATTTTGAGGAAGGCCCAATGAAATTTTTCTTAGAACCAAATGCATCTTTGAAAAGTGGTCGATGACCAATTTCAAAGAAGGCCCAATGTTTTTTCCTTTCTTTTGAATTAGATGCATCTTCAAAAAAGTGGTTGATGGCCAATTTAAAAGAAGTGAAATTGATGTAAGAAAACATGAAATTTTGGCTAAAAAAATGAGCCATTCTCTCGATGAGGCTACAAAGGGGTTTCAATATGTGTCACCATTTGAGACATTTACACATCACATTTGAACATTGTGTAACAAGATGAAATGTTAAAAATTGAATTAGATTTCAAAATGAATAATTTTTTATTTATGGAATTTTGTATAAGTATGCAAAAAAATTGGCGGCCATTTGTTAAAGAACTTGTGAGAAAAGGGAAGTGTGACATCCTTTGGAGTGTAGTCATAAAATCATCTACATTAGCTCTGATTTTGTGCTGTCCCTAGAGAAAAACATAATTAGCAACATTTGAGGTGTATTATGATTATTTTAGAGTCCATATAGCACCAAAGGACAGACTATGTAAATATTATTTAACAAATTAATTACATATACACGTCTATTGGGGAAAACTTATGAACAAAATTAGTTATATATAGTCTTGAAAAAATTAGTTATGTATACTTTGCTATTGGGTAGATTCAATCATGATCCAAGTAATTACATTAATTGGTTACTACAAGCATCATATCCTTAGCATGGTTACAATTAAACTAAAAGGACACGGTAGATAAAAAGGAAGCAACACACATGAAGAAATGGAGTAAAACGCAAGCATTACCAATCCACTAAACCTGAAAATTCAAAATGTTTCAAGGAGGCCTCAATGGGCGTTTCTTATATAAAAAAACATATGGTGCTATTCCTTTCTCTAAGAGATTAATATTACATGTTAATCTCAATATTAGTTGGGATTATAATGAATTTCACAAGATATTTTCTTTGGTTTCAACTTCAATCCCTGCATGAGATTATACAATATCTATTTCTCATATCCACGAAAGCTTAATCTTTTTCACTTCTCCACAAATATTACAGTGGTCCTCCTGCTCGGATGTTTCCAAATTGTCTTGCAAGACATTAAATTTATAGTCTACTCAACCACCAACTTAACGGCTCCAAATTTCTATTTATTTGTTTTATTTTTATTTGTGCCCAAACCTTATTATTTGTCACACATTATTCATTTAATTTACTTCTTTTAATTGATTGAGGAGAGGGTCCCTATCTTAAAATGTCGAGACTCTCTTTGACTCCACTTCATTTCTCGGGAGAGGATCCAACAACATATGTACACTCAACTAGAACTTCCATGTTAGTCCCTCCCAACTATGCATGCCATTGATATGATGTAGACAAAATGGTCAACACATCTCCCCAACTTTGTCACCTCCCTATCATGAAAACAAAAGGTTAAAGGTGTGTAGTATTTTGTAGTTGATGGGGAGGGTTCTCTTGCATTAGAATCCACAAGAAAAAAAATAGTGAACTCCTTTTCATGCGATTTGTAGAATGTTTATGCATTAACCACCTAACTCAGTTTATCTCTTACTCTTAAGCCCATTTGACATTTTTCTAAGCCTTAACATAATTTTCATTGTGCCAAGTATTATTTTGTCTTCTGAATCCTAGTTCTATCTATAACTTATCCTCTAATATTTATAAAACTTCTTATTTTTCATTCTCTAGAATATGAAATTTCTAGTTGATAATCTACTCATCTTGACCCTCATGGTACTTATACAAATGAATCAAAATTAATGTTGGAAAGTTATCAAAACCTTTGGTTAATTTCAACACATAAGAATTGCCTAAAATTCTATTTAGGATCCTACAAGGGCCTAGATTCTTTATCTTAATATTTGTATATGTTCCTCTTGGGAACCTTTCCTTCTAAATATGAGCTATAATTATGTATCCTTCCTCAAATATATTCTCTCTTGTTTTCTTATCATCCCTTTTCTTTTATAGTCGGTTGTTTTATATAGTTTTAATTTTGCATGCTCATGCACTTCCTTCATATGCTTTGCAAATGACCTAGAATTTTCACTTCTTTAGATTGATTCAAGCAATATTTAAAGCTATAACACTCCTCTCAATGATCCTCCATTCACAATTTGAAAATGTTTCCTTCCCATTGATTTATTCATTGAATTTTTGGCCCCAAACTCTACTTGAACCAACACCATATCCCATTCTCCTGGTTTCTCTCCTATGAAACATCTCAATAGACTCCAAGGCCCTTTTTAGCTACCTCAATTTTCCCATTACTTTGTGGATGATATGTAGGAATGAATTGGAATCTCATTTCTAACTTCTTCCACGAGGTCCCTTTAAACTGGCCAATGAACTTATTGTATCTACCTAAGTTCATGCTTCTTGGAAAACCATGCAAATAAATTTCTTCTCTAAAGAATAAAACAACTATATTTCTTACATAACTAGTCTTCTTGCATGGAATAAAATGTGTCATTTTCAAGTCTATCTACCACTACAAATATAGAATCATTACCTCTCTAGGTTCTTGAAAATCCTAGCATGACATCCATGTTGATATCTTCACGAAAAACCCATGCTATCAAATTATACAATATTCAACCCATATATTCACATCTTTGGCAGCTCTAGGCCAATAGTGGTGCTCTCCTAGTATAGATCGGGTCTTGTCCATTTCAATATGACCACTTAATCCACCATTGTGAATATCTCTTATCATGATCTTCCTCATTGATCCTCTTGGGATAAATAATTGTTGATTTTTGGATATATATAATCCTTAGACTTGTATGATACAAATATGGAGTTCATTCTCCACGACATACTTCTTTGTTGGTTTTCATGCTTCAATAAAATATATATCTATCTCATATATATTTTTCATTTCTTCCAACCCTACCATATCCATAGTCATGGTAGTGAACGATGTGTCATTCTACTCAAGGAATCAATAAACCCATTCAATATTTGGATCTATTATTAAACACAAATGAGTACCTTTAGAAAAAATCAATCATTTCATAAGTCACTCGCTTAACTTCAATTGGTTATTTATGTATTGTGTCCCTTGATGATTAGTGTACAAAACAAATTATTTGGGAAATAAGTAGTTCCTCCACTTCTTCAATGCCAGAGTGTTGGCATAAAACTCTTCATCATACATTGAGTACTTCTTCTTTGCATCATTCATCTTCTCACTAAATAATTCAATGTACTTACCTTCCTAGATAAGCACTACTCCAATTTCTATTTCATGGGCATAACAAACCACTTGTAACACTTTGGGAAAATATGGCAAAGCCAATAGTAAATTCTCAGGTACCTTCTTATTCAACAACTAAAAACCTCATTGTGTTGTTGTATTCCATCATAATTCTTCTCTTCTTATGCATATTGTTAGTGTTGGACATATTCCACTAAAATTTCAAATAACTTTCCTATAAAATCTTGACAAATCATGAAATCTTGACACCTCAAAGGTGCTCTTAGGTGTTATGTAACCTTCTTTGAATCCATCCTCAGTCCATATTAATATATCACACATCCCAAGTACACAAGTTATTCCTTCTTGAAGGAATACTTTTATATATTTATCAACGATTTCTCCTTTCTCAACCATTCTAACTGTTAGGCCCCTGCCCTAACCTCCCTGCTTTGAGGTAATTAAGATAGAAAAATTAATATACAAGGTTATACCATTTTGGAAGACCTATCTCAAAATATTCCTTTCATGAAATTATTCACATTGGTATATCTCTTAGATAACATTTTTTGTGAGCCCAACCATACTATTATGTGCATCCTATCTCAAAAGACTTGTCCTACATTTTTCACATAGGTATAACTCCCCAAAACCCATTCTAGTGGACCCAATGACTCCATGACATCCACTTGAAACAAAACCACGGAGAATAGAGTCACCCATCTACACAACCATATCACTTAGATTGAATATAATCTTTATGAGATCAACTCATGAAGAATCAACACACAAGTTGCTAAGATTGAATCCTTGAAAAATTATGTTGGTTCACTAGAAAACATGAAAACATAAATCTCAACTTGTATCCCACTTCCTACCTAACATGGCCACTAGAAAGAGCCATAGGTGGAACCAACCTATAGTGAATCATCCATGGTTGGAGGGAATCACTCTAGGCCACCCTTTTAGGATAACCAACACAATATGTGGCACATCTTTTCTAAAGTATATTTGAACAAGTTTGATTGTTCCATACCAATAGGTTAGGTTATTGTTGGCATGCAGTGGGAAGACCTGAGGTTTAACATGTATTCACCAACAAAACCCTTAATATATTGGCCCTTTCGGCATCACCCGCAAGTAGGTGAAGTCTCACCCGAGGTATCTATGGGGACTACAGGAACCATGTTTCTGCAGTCATGGAAGAATGTGAGGAATTCATTCAAACCATCCTACTTAACATTCATTCATTATACCATTCATTATGTGCACAAAACCATAACAATATATAACAGATTCATATTACCCAACATACATTAAGCGCACACAATAGACAAAACAATAAACAAACACACCACAACATAACATAGAGACACCATATTTTAACGTGGTTCACCCAATATGGGCTACGTCCACAACGACATGATTCTTATATTATGATTCAACATCATTTCTAACCAAATTTTCACACTGTTCTCATACATAATATCTCATTTATACCAAAAATTCCCTTTTTGTTCGCGCATACAGTGCGCGCTTAGCTCATTCTCGCCTTGCATAAAATTGTTCATCACACATGACTCACCTCAAATTTATCACCACTTCAAGAGATATTTTCTACCCAAAAACCCTTACATATTTATACATTTAAATTAGGGCTTATCCTATTACAAGATGGACCAAAATGCTTAACCAACTTCCTCCTTTCTTGTGTGTTAACCCAAAATGAGCTAACTTCCTTCCTTTCTTCCATGTGCACTGCTCCTTAGTCAACATGTCGTATAGTTTGCTATTACGTGATTCCCAAGATGGTCCCAAAATATCTCGCTCCAACAAGCCCCCAACACTCACATGTGGCTCGTCCCAAGCCACTTTGTTGTATTCTATCAACAATGCTTCCTTATCATTTGTCACTTTGATCAACTCCATCCTCGTCGACTCTGTGTGTGAATTTATCTCCTACATAAAACCTTTTTGCAAACCCTTTAATACATTCATCACCAAGTGTGACAAGATTAAGTAGATATGACTTAATGCTTGTGCTTTCTATTGTGTCTCTGTCGAGGGGAAATATGTATCCCCTGGTGATATCTTTATCATCCGATGCTTTGTTGATTCTTTTGATGGGAGAGAGGTCATCGGTCTTTCTTCTGTAATATTCATTGTACTATTTGTATGTTCTTCCTCTGTCCTTTGTTCCGGTGATACCTTGGTTACTTCCAAAATATGACACAATGAAGCTATCTACTCCTACACATACATGTGTAACACCTCTTGTTTCTGCATCGCACATTGAAACACTTCATCCTTCACTTCGTTTACTTAATATCCTTTTTTCTCCAGGTCATCTTTTGTCAGGGCTTGGGTGGGGACTTCCTTGAATGTTTTCCTATTGTTGCATTGGTGTATTGATTTCTCCTTATCATGTTATTTCCTCTTCTCTCCAGGGCACGGTACTATTTTCTGTGTGTCTCCTACATCATTTCCTTATCCTTCCTAATCTTATTCTTCTTCTTTTTCGGGATCGTTCTCTGGCAGTTGTGTTTCTGGTGGCTTCATTTCTAGTACTAGGGTTTTCCAGTCTTCCTACCATTATTCTATAATCTATCCAACCTCATCTCTTGTCAACCTGTATCTGGTTGTCAAACACTATTGATTTGGGTCCTCTTGGCTTGGATATGCATATGGTATCTTCCTACTTTAAAATGTGTAGTCTCCTTGTATGCTTCCACTACCTGTGGTAGTTTACATGATGTATCATAAATTCTTTGTCGAAGTATCTCCTTGTAAACATAGAAAGTGATGTTATTATCCAATTGTTTTTCCTTGTGCACATCATGCCACAAGTTCAAATATTTTGCTTCTAAACATGATTTCCTCGTAACTCCCAGAAATGGAGTGTCTTCTAGATCCCTCCAAGCCAATAATGAAATCAATATCAATAGCCATGAATAATGGAATTATGTTCCTTTATCTTGTACCTATCTGCAATCCATCAAGAACTAATTTATCAGAAACGTCTCCCAGTTCGTTTGTGCTCACATGATGCACTTATCAGTTGTTGTTATTACACCTACTGGTACTTGATATTTATGACATTTCATCAACAACTTACAAGACAACACCTATGTCGCAAACCTGACAATATCATCATTAATACTCACAACATCCAAACCACACATTCCTTTATTTATGTCATACTTGTCCTTCGTCTTCTCTGCTAAGGCTTTCTTCTTAGATTTATTTGTAAATAATGGTAGTGAGTCTTCCCTTGTTGATGGTGTTAACACTCCAGGGAACTACTTAGGGCTGTATGCTAAGTATGCCTGGTAACTTAGGAATTCAATATTTTTATAGCAAAATGGATCGATGGGATATCATAATAGCTTAATGGAAAGGTTACTTATCAGATAGTTAAATAAACCAGTGCTCTTAGGAACTGTGAATCAGATGATAAATAACAGAGATGGAATGCAGAATATTTCTGAGACAACCAAGTATATTAACATGCAGGGTTTATCCAACCAGATACATGCATAACATCA
>ML796234.1:664088-680134 GCA_009831015.1 Picea engelmannii
ATATATATATATATATAGTTTTATAATAATAATAATAATCTATTTATAAGGTCATGGTCAAGCCAGTTACCAAATTAGTGTATGAGACCCCCTCCGCCCAGTGATTTGACTAGTAAAGTCTATGAAGGTATACATACCCTACTATTAAGTTCACATGACCTTTCATTTCATTTTCGTTGCGTTTCTTTTCTCACATTTTGAAAATGAATATGTGAGCATTATAGAGATAAGTTGAACAGACTCATGAGTCATCATTTTCTCCCTCAGGAAGTTTGCAAATCATATTCATTTAAAAAGAATCATTGATTATGTCCATTGACGTTATCTTTTGTTCCTCGGAAGTTTCTAGGTGTTTTTGGCTTTGCCCTATTGAATGAAATCATTATGTTTTATTCCCATCTTTCTCATCTTTCCATCGAGCTATTTCTGGCTCGATTTTGTTGCCTGTAGATTGAGATATATTTTTTTAAAGTCTGCATAGTGGGTTCTTCATCTAAATTTGGGTTCCTTCTGTGATTTTCATTTTCGGACCTTTTCTACTCGACATCAGCCAACACTTGTTATCCTAGCCTATTATTCTCTCCTCCATATTTCCATTGAGCCCTCTTGGGCCTTATTTTTTTACTTGTAGCTCCAAATACGATTGTTTGAAGTTAGTATGGCCAATTCCCCCTCCCACAAATATGTGGATGTCTATTTTATTCATTTGATGTCGTTTTTTGTCAGTTTTTCCAACATGGATACCTATACCACTATGTTCATCTGTTTGATACCTTTCCAAAGAGGTATCACATACCTCATTCTGACACCTATAGGAAAAGTTATGGTCATTTGAAAACCGTCACTCAACAAGCATTGATCGAGCCCGTGGGTTAATCTAGACCATTGATTCTTGAGCCTACAAAAGAAAATTCCACCTGGATGAGATATCCACACTTAGCGATGATTTCGCTTAGACACTATGGATAGTTGGAAGAGAACCTGAGTGGCATGGGACCCACGAATTATAGCATGATTTTTTCCAATTTTTCTTTTTCTAAAATTACGAAAATAAAAAATAAAATAAAAAACAAAAAATAATAAAATTATTTACATTATTTTACACACAGCCTAATTAATAAAAAATAAAAACATTCAATCCTAATTAATAAAAAATAAAAACATTACCAAAATTACCCTACGCCCTCTTGGATTTGAACCTATGACCTCCAAGAACAAAACACATGTTTTTAACCATTAGTCCCATTCAGGTTTGTTGTTCATCTAATTTGCAGGAAACTATAAATTCATGAAAAATTAAAAATGAAATTAAATAAAAAATAAATTAATGATAAAAATAAATAAAAAGAATACAAATTATTGAATAAAATTGATGAATAGATGAAAATATAATCAAATAACAAATAAAATTAAATAAATGAAATAAAAATATAAATGAATAATCAAATAACAAATAAAATTAAGTAAATGAATAATAAAAATATTATCAAATAAAACCCTGCCCATACGATGGACCTTACTTACGACTACTCGCATGTGCATCAGTTATATAGTGGTTGCTTAGCTTCTTGACTTAGGTGCCACATAGGTTACGTGTAGGGGTTATTCTGCAGGTACCTTGGGTTAGATAAGGGTCGAACAACACACAACCTTTATGGAGGATTAGCTCTCCGGGGGGATCTGATCGACTGATTGTTAAGCCCACGAGTGCCCTTATAACTGATTATGTTACCTCTTATATTTAGTAGGGAGTCTTAGGCCCCTCTTGGGCGAGGCATCCCTACTTTAGGGAGGGAGGCCCCTTTCAACCACTTTATCCTGTTTGTGTGCATATTGGTCGTTTGATTATTTTTGGTGTGTTCTTTGATTACTAGTTGGACTTAGGATTTGTTTTTATATCTTGAGTCTTAAGTCATCATGGAGTCAGACCAACTTCCTTGCCAGTCCCGTCGCTTGTTATAGTTACCACCGGATTTCAAGTCTTTGCCTTATAAAAGGCGTAGAGTTATTAGACATGGTTCACACACCTCCACTTTTTAGACTTGTGATTCTACAAGGATGAGTACTAAACTAAGTCATCAGAATACTGGGAGCCCCTCGACTCCCACACCTACTATAGTTAATGGCACCCCTTCGACTCTTACAACCATAGTGGTTGTAGTGTCAGAGGCACCTATCATCATTCTTTCCCTTCCTATAATGAATGCTCAACCTATTTCCATGAACCCATTTGGGTCTCTTGGTCACTCACCAGGCTATAATGTTCAATCCATCCCTCTGGCTTCTAGTCATTTTTCCTATGGTATGTCGAATTTTACCTTGTAGTTTTCAAACTCCATCCCAGCTGTTGGCCCTAATGATAGCATTGTACTTGGGGGCACACAATTCCTCCTTATACTCCATTCTCATTCGGTGGCTCTCATATCCCTCAAACGACTCCTATTATGGGAGGCATTCCATATCTTAACCCTGGGTCCAATCTTCTTGCTTCTAGGTGGAACAACCAACCTGGCAGACAAGATTCTTCTCAAGTTCCATCCTATACCCTCACCTCCTCAGTGTCGATTCCGACCAACATGTTTGGCATGACGAATCCACCTGTGTCCTCTAGATTCACACCTGGAGGAGGTCAGTTTCACACCTTGGACAACCCCCAACTCAGAGCCACTCCGGCAGGGGGAAATTTTTATAACCCCCATCAGAACATTCCTATTGGAATGATTCCCAACCAACCTCTTATGAATCATCATGGAGGAGGGTCTTACAATCCTGGACAGGGCCATGGTGCTTACCGGAACTTTGAATGGGCTGCAGTTCCCCAAACACAATCTTTCTAGAGAGCTTTGGGTTAGATGTCGCAACCCCATCTCCCTTTTTTGGCCACACTTAATCTACCATACTTGTCTAAGTTGATGAACAAAATTGTGTCTCATGATCCTACATGGCCCCCCGTCCCCCACAAACTTCCTTTGGACATTCCAAAATTCGAAGGTAAGAATGGCGAGGATCCTGGTGATCACGTCACCAACTTTCACCTATGGTGCTCTTCGAATTCCCTTAATGACAATTCCATTTAGTTAAGATTATTTCAACGCACCCTCATTGGGGTTGCCACAAAATGGTATATCGAGATACCTAGAGGGGCATATGGGATCTTTAGTCAGATGGTGCCAGTCTTCCTTAACCACTTCCAATTGTTGGTTCGTTACGATGTTGGCCTAGAACTTTTGTCGACCTTACGCTAGGACACTGCCACTCATATCTCGGATCATATCCAGGAGTGGCATAGACGAAAGAGGTTGATGATCAAGACCTGCATTCCCTTGGATTTCCTCTTAGAATGGTTCCTTAAGTCTTTGCAGCCTCCTATCTCGAAGGATGTTTCTACATCTGGGGTTACATCTGAGGAAGAAGCAATATTCAAAGCCTAGTAGTTATATCTTATATACGCTTAGTCTGGGATGTTATACCAGATTCTTCCGAACGCACCGAGGTCAAACTATGACCCTAGACAAAATCCTGGACCTCATGCCGACGGCATTGTAGGCTCCGCCAATGTGAAATACGCAGACTCGGTGACAAGACATTTGAAAGAGTTGTCTCTAAAACAGTGTGCAGGAGGGATAGCTTCATATGTGTCTTCCAATCCCACTCAGTCGGTGGATGTATATTCCGTGCAAACGTCGACAGGCCCAAATGGTAACCAACAACTAGGTGGGAATAAGAATAAAGGACGTAATAATAATCGTATGGGTGGGAAGAATAATAATAAACTCAAGGACAATGGTAATAATGAGAAGATGAATAATAATGTTGGTGAGGGAAAGAAAGAAAGACGTAAGGTGAAATTTCCCTGTAATCTTTGTACAGATGATCATACTACTCATTTATTCCCTAAACTTTCGAGGCTCTTATCTCTACCACCATTCATGCTGACAAATCCTTTCCCACATAACCAACACATGGCCTCGAGCTCCTCAAATGTCGGAATGTGGCCGGTGGAATTCAAAACCCACCGACACAAGATTGTGATCATTTGTGCATCAATATGGTCAATTCTTAGGTTAATGTAGCCACCTAGTCTTGCGATTACAGTTCTTCACAGACTGTACTTGATCTAGAATCTCCTCCTTCTCCTCCGGAGATGCCTTTGCAGATAGAAAAACCATAGCCACCGCCTCGTATTCCGAAAGGAGTACTCAGGCACTCTACCCACAATCCAAATGCTAGAGCCGCCTAGAATTACTCTATTGTTGAGGACCTGGGTCAAACCCCTTGTGCGATGTCGGCCGTGGAGGTACTCCAGATGTGTCATTCATAGAGGAATGACTTTCTATCTGTGTTAGGAGCTCTAGACCCCAGTGGCTCAAAATTTATCTAGTTTGATGTCATAGATGTGAAGCCTCACTTGCCTTACCATGTGGCATTACAAATCCACATGGGTTACTCAAAGTATACCATCAAACATGTCATTGTTGATGAAGGTGTTTCTATGTGTGTGATGTCCCTGATTTGTTAGAAATCTCTCGGCTCTCCAACTCTCTCTCAATCTCTGACCATGTTGGCTACTTTTAACGGTCGTTCCTTCCACCCTCACAGTATTCTTCTTTCCTTTCTGGTATAGTTAGGTGGGAAGACGGTAGAGGTGGATGTCGAGGTTGTTGATGCGCCCCTCAATTATAACTTGTTACTAGGATGCAATTGGACTTATTCTATGACTGTTGTCGTATCGTCTGTCTTCTGCACTCTTTGTTTTCCTCACGATGGGAATATCATGATGGTCGACTAGTTATCCTTTTCCTATGATAGCCCCAATGCATCTATTGGACCGTCAATCCTCGTGGTCGAAAATTCTCAGCCGACAACTGAGAATATCGGTGTCATAATGTATTCATCCCTTATGGGTACCTTCAACTTCATGTCATTGATTCACCATGTTTACGCCATGTCCAATAGGCCCGTTTCGTTAGAGATGTCATTTCCTTTCCATACTTCCTATTTTAATGATCCGTGGACCCTATCTTCCTCGAATACATTTTGTGAAGGTATGTCGCATGCTAGAATGGCCATACCACTATCAACAATGGAGATAGCGTATCAAGTTGTTCATGACTCTTCCATTGATCCCAATCCTATTACCTCACCGACGGACAAGAAGGATCTTGTTCTTAAGCCCATGTGGGCCACTTCATTGTCTTTCTCACATGATTTCCTCGATGAGAATTTACCCTCGGATGAAGCTATCATTGAAGCCATGAATGGTTATGACAAACCTTGGGATGATATGCATCATCGCTCTTATTTTCTCCCAGAGCTTGCCATAATCGAACAAGATGACTTTTGATCTACTTTGAGAGAGATAGTCGGTCATGTTGTAGTTGCAATTGATATGCATGGCATTTATGCCGAAGGAAATATGGAAAATATATCTCCTACCGTCATGATCGATATCTCTCGTACCCCTGGAAAGATTGAAAATGTACACATTGGTGCAGATTGTTCACTAGAAGAAATCATGATCTACACCGAGCTCTTCAAGGAATTTCAAGATGTATTTTCTTGGTCATATGAAGAGATGCCAGGAATCAACCCTCGAATTGTCGAGTATGATAATAGAAATTATCTAGATGCTAAGCTTGTTCGACAACGTCTTAGAGTTGTCAATCCTCGGAAGGCCTATGATATTAAGTTAGAGGTAGAGAAACTACTTAACAATGGATTTATCTACCTGGTTCCCTTGACTGAATGGGTATCCAATCCTGTTCATGTGAATAAGAAGAAAGGAACCATCCGTGTATGCATGGATATTCGTGACCTGAACAAATTTTGTCCTAAAGACAACTTCCTGACACCTTTCATCGATCATATTCTCGATGAGTGTGTGGTAAGTGAAGTGTTTTCGTTCATGGAAATATTTTCAGGGTATAACCAAATTCAAATTAAACCTGAGGATCAACACAAGACCACATTTATTTGTCCTTGGGGTACTTTCGCATACCGGAAGAATCCTTTCAGCCTTAAAAACTCCATAGAAACCTTCCAACGTGCTATAACCTTCACATTCCACGATCTTAAGCATATAGTCGAAGCTTATCTTGACAATCTTGTTGCTCACTCTCGTAAGAGAGTGGATCACTCTAAGCACCTTCGACTAGTTTTTGAAAGATGTCGTCATTATAGAATCCGGTTAAACCTTCATAAATGAAACTTTTGCGTTAGTTTTGAACGTCTTCTGGGATTTTTAGTCTCTGAGATAGGGATCATGGTATATATGTTAAAGGTTGAGGCAATACTTTGATTGCCTCCCCCACGCACTATTCGACAACTTCAAGGTTTACATGGGAAAGATAAATTTTTACGTCGGTTTATAGTAAAATATGTCAATATTATGAAGGGTTTCATGTGTCTCTTGGAGAAGAACACCCCTTTTATCTAGGATGAGGGAGCCCAGGAATCCTTCGATGCTCTAAAGAAATCCTTGGTATCAATGCCTCTGCTGAAGTCTCCTCACTATAGTAGGGATTACTTGTTTTATGTCATCGCGTCCGAAGAGACGATTGGCATGGTTTTGGTTCAAGAGGATGATGAGATCCATGAGCACGTCATATACTATCTTAGTAGAAACTCAGTCAGTCCTGAGCTCAATTATTCTCACATTGAAAAGATAGCTTTGGATGTCGTTCACGTAGTCCAACGATTACACCATTATATATTTCTTTGCAAGACTACTGTGGTTTTTGATGTCAATCCATTTCAATACTTCCTTACTAGGCGTATCATAGGGGGAAAATGTAATAAATGGATTGTCATTTTACAAGAATTTGATCTCGATTTTGCTTGTGCGAAATCCAAGAAATCACTAGTCTTTGTAGATTTAATATCTAACTTCCCACGATTGGACGAGGATGTCATTCATGTTGATTCATTTGTGGATGAACACATTTTCCTTGTCTCGTCATCCGACCCCTGGTATGGAGACATTGTTCTCTATCTTCAAAATTTGAAGTTTGCTCAACATCTCTCGTGAGATGACCAACGACGTATACGACACCAAGCTAAGAATTGCATTATTGTCGATGACACTTTGTATTATCGAGGAATAGACAATATCTTGCATCGTTGTTTAACTCATGAAGAAGCTGAGTCATCTCTGAACGGTTTCCACAGTGGGGCTTGTGGTAGTCATCTATCCGGGTATGTGACAACCCATAAAATTTTGCAAGATGATTATTTCTAGTCATCTATCTTTAAAGATTGCGTTGAAGCAGTTAACAAGTGTCACCCCTACCAGGTGTTCACTCGGAAAATGCACTCCCATCCAGCCCCTCTTCACCTAGTCATTACCGTCAATCCCTTCATTAAGTGGGGGGTGGACTTCTTGGATTGCAACCCAACTTTGGCTGGGGGGCATCAGAAAATTATCGTGGATGTAGAATACTTTACTAAGTGGGTCGAGGCCATGCCTACAGTTAAATCTGATGGGAATACTTCCACCTTCTCTGTCTTCAATTAAATTATCGCTAGGTTTGGTATCCCAAGTTAGATTGTCACTGATCATGGAATTCACTTTCAGAATGAAATGATGGAAGAACTAGCATCCAAGCTAGGGTTTAAGCATGATCATTTTTCCCATTACTACCCCCAGGAAAATGGAAAGGTAGAGGCCGTCAACAAGTCTCTCAAGACCATTTTGCATAAAACTATCAGCCAAAGTAAATCTGACTAGCATATTATGATATAACCCACACTTTGGGCATACGAAACCTTGGTCATGACTGCCACAGGATTTTCTCCTTTCCAGTTAGTACACAGTGTGGAGGTTATATTAACTATTGAATGTGAAATCCCTTCTCTTAGATTGGTAGTAACGCTCTTCCTTGACACTTCTGATCTCGAGCGACGCCTCGTACAACTAGAGAGTCTTGACAAGTAGCGTCAACACGCCTCTACGGATATCAAGGTGAATAAAAGACGTGTCAAGGTCCAATACGATAAGTCTGTCTATCCTCAGTTGTATGTTGAGGGTGACTTGATCCTTTTATATGATCAAGCTAAAGAACCGGTGGGGGAAGGCAAGTTCAAACCCATGTGGCATGGTCCCTATATCGTGTGAAGTGTCTTAGAAAAAGGAGCCTATGAGTTAGAATATTATGAAGGGAACATGTTGGTCTAGCCTAGGAGTGGGATCTACTTGAAAATATATTATTCTTGAGCCCCAAGCTTGGGCGTAACTCTTTGTATACTAATGTAATTTAGTGTATATATATTTTCCCTTTCTTTTTCATCTTCATCTTTCTTAATCGAGTTTTCCCTTGGTTGGTAGATGTCAATGGAGTCTTTGTTCTACTTAGGATTCACAGATGGAGCCAATCATCATACACGAAACTTGGCTTCCACCGCTTGGGTGGTTTACTCGCCCGAGGGTTTACCGGTGTCTTTAGGTGGTGTATGCCTAGGAACATCCATGAATAATGTGGCCAGATATAGCATCGTTATAGAACTTTTGCGTGATGCCATTTCACATGGTATTTTCTCTTTGGAGGTTCACCTAGATTCCCAGTTAGTAGTATGTCAGTTGAACGGTCATTACCGTGTGTGCGATCCTACATTACTCCAACGATTCCTATGGGTACGTATTTTAGAGTGACAGTTTGATTTTATTACTTATCATCACATACTTAGGAGTTCTAATTATGTATTCGATGCTTATGATAATTTTGTTTTAGATTGGAATTTTTCACATAACTAAAGAAAAGAAAACAATCTCATCAATGTACACATTTTAATATAAGTAAAACCGAAGAACCCTGTTTTATATATATTTCAAAAAATATGGTGTTTATAGTACAAAATTGGGGCCAACATCCTCAATACACATATACAACCGATAATACAAAATCCATGGCATCTATGCTTGTGGCACCATATGTGTGTCATGATAACAAACTACGATGTTTGTAAGACACTGAAAGAGTCACACCCAAGCTATGGGCACACCAACCACTTGCCGATGCATGGCCTCCTACAGATCCTCTACCGGAACCTTCAGAATCCTATGTGTCAAACGAGACAGGTTGCCCTATAGGTTTTGAAGGATTCTTTATGCTTCTCCTCCCATCGCCTCATCTCCCCAGTGCCTCCGATGATGTCGTGGAAGCCCGTCTGGCCGTCGCGGATCTATGTCTATGTCACATAAGTGTCTAGTTAGTACTATACAAAAATACAAAAAAATGAAATATTTAAAAACTTTGACATACCTATGTCCCTGTAGGCGGTCCCTAGTGGAAGTGGCATGTCAGGGTCCCCTCTGAAGTCAATCCCTGCATAGTGTTATTCATCCAGAGAAATGACCTTTCACCTCCACCAGTAAAAGAAATCCTCATTGTAGGGTTTGGGCACCCTATCTCCACCCTGTCGTCTCATTACCTTGATCCACCGTACCATGGCTGGATCACGAGGTCCTTGAGGAATGATCTCGACTCTAGGTCCCAAACCTGGAACCCGCTCAAAGAAAAATCTACACAGGATAGATGCAAACCTGAAGTTCCTCTTGTCACCATGTTTGCATTCTGTCAACTGGATCTTCATATTAGCTAGTAGTGAGGTGCACCAATCGTACACCGTGGGTCTCAAACACTCAACATAATAGAACATGAGCGGTCTCAATTCTTGGTGCAACGAAGTCGATCCTGTGATCCTAGTCAAAACGAGGAAAATAATCTTGATACTGATATTGTTTATCGCTCGGATGGGAATTTGACTCCCGACCTTCTCGGTCCTTGCTATACAATGAGCATCTATGTACTCTTCTATCTTCATACCGCTCCCAACTCCCCAGGATTTGAGGTTCACCACCTCACCCCGACAGGATAACCCAGTAAATAAATATATATCCTTGACTTCAATCCTCAATGGTTGCCCATCGAGGTTGAAGCTCTCACTGTCTAGATCCCAGTAATCCATGAGCAAGTGAAGCAACCTCACCTAGGCCCTCATCCCTTTGACTGTCCAAAATTTGTACAACCCACATCATTTCAAGGCCATTTGGGCCCCCGGATCTCTTTCCACAACAACATCTACCTCATAGTGTTCCCTTTCCCTCCATTCTAGCACCATCCTACCAGAGAAACATCAATTTTTGAGTTAGCAACCATAAAAAACCTTGTTTACAGACTTGTACGCGGGCTACAACATTCACAATCATGTATAGGGATGAGTACACATGGTCTGTATTTTACATAGTCGTGTATAACCTCGCGTATACACGATCCAATGAGTGGTATCCTGTGTACACCGAAATACCTAATTTGCGCCTTAGTTAAATCGAATTTTGAAACATAAATAAAAAAAATGTAATCCACTAGAAAGAAAGAGGAGCAGAACATGAATTACCTAGTCCATACGGTCTTTGATTCCGTCACTCGACACTCCCACAATCACCAGTTGAAGATTAGAGGTAATTTGGTCCAACTTTTACTATTTGAGTAAAAAGTCAAATGACATAGTAAAATTTGGTTTTTGTTACTATTTATAGCAGTTTTTATCCACTTTTTATAGCTTCAGATCGTATTTTTGCCTAATGGACTAATACAGCAGTGGATTGAATTTGTTTTTGTAGTTTTCGCCAGGGATTCTTGTGGTTTTTAGCATTATGTTGACCATTCATAACTACGGGCAGGTATTTTCGCTACCCAACATATAGGATAGGTATCCATTCCATCATGCACATTTTCATTGTCCTATAAATTTCACTCATATGCCTTAGGTACAAACCCATTTTTTGCGACACAGAACCTTACATCTGCTACAAGACCTGTTGTTATAAAATGGTAGAGACTTACCAAACATGGGTAACCTAGTTAGATCCTCTGCTCCATTTGGTGCCCATGCAGAGATTTTTCTATAGGACCGTGAGTCCCTTATAGTTAATACATGACTTTATTTTGAGCCTTATTTCTCAATCATAAACATGCTGACCTATATCAAGAGGACTCCCAATCGAATTTGATTTAAGTTCTTTTCCAACTCGTTTTCAAAAAGTGAAAAGATTGACGAGTGAATTTGTCTCTTTCACACTCATAAATTGGATTTGAAAGGATGTCTATTTGGTACAAGTTTATCCCTTTTTCAAACCAAGTAGACCATGATTATGAAAAAAGGACATTTTTTGGCGTTAAGTTTTGATTGCATCTCATGCCCTTGCTTGCAGTATTGAGCCTATAGTCGGTTCTTTCTTTGCGTTATAAACCGTTTGCCTTAGCAGTTTTGCATCATCAACCAAGAAGAGCCTCATTTATATCCTTCACAATTTGACACCCTATAACCAGGAGGGAACATTCCCCCGAGTGTCCATCTCCTGCATGCACCTCCTTGCATTGAGCATAGGTATGTTCCACTGCTGGAACTAGTTTTGATTACTTGCAACACTTGTTTCCTCCTTTGTATCATAGCATTCATTTGACCATGAAAAAACAAAAAAAGACAGGCGGGAAGGGAGTATTATCTTATATTGGCAGCAGTCGTGTCGCCTTTGAACAAAGCACAAAGTTATTGAGTCCACTTGTCATCATAATTTTGGGCTTAGCATGGCCTTAGGAAGTTGATCTTGTTACAGAGATTTTTCTCCGCCGACTGGTTACTCTTCCAGACCCTATGGAGAACTTGATTGATGCCTCCCGCATCTCATGGTTTCATCATTAAGTCTATGCTGTCAGAGTCTTCCATATGTCTCATGCTCTTGTTCAAAGGAATTTTATCAACCCATGCCGACCATTCCTCAGAACTCTTAACTTTGCATGTCATCCATACACTCATTTTGTCTCAGAATCACATGATGTTGTAGTCCTATTACACACCCTAGTCCTACTTTCCTCATTAGTAAGTAACCTTGAACCCAACAATCAACATTTCATCATTGGTTGTTGACTAGGTGGTTTCCCTTGTGTTCGACGACAAGACATCTATTCACACATTGAGATTTGTGCAGTGTCTTGGCGGCCATTAGCCTTATTGGTGGTTTCATCACCTTTGTCAGCAGTTTTCCTCATTGGTTTCTATTCAGAGGGTCTTTTTCATGTGCTGCTTGCACTTGGAACACGTAAAAGACGCCCAGGGTTGTTGGTTCGTGAACATGTTCTTCATTCGAATTCCTCAAAATCATGAAGCTCCTGCTTTGTACCTCATGCTGAATGATGAGAGATGCATTAATTCTCTCCTTTCAGTGCCTCTCCTTCCATCGACTTCAACTCATCCATTCTGGAAACAAGACCTAGAGTCCTATGAGTACCTTGAGGCTTGCAGTCATTAGTGGCAGGTTCTCTTGCCATCGACAGTTGGGAATACATCAATGTCTCTTGATCGATGGATTCTTCAAGTGTTCGAACCCGACTCCTTTATTCACACTTGTAAGAATGTAATCGGTGCCTTGATACCTACATTCATCATTGGTAGGATGTCTCACGTTTGTTAACGGTATACCTCAATGATCAGTAATCAAGTGAAGTCTCATTGTGTTTGACCTCAACTCCTTTATTCACACGATGTAGAATTGCACCTTTGGCAGATTATGTAGAAGACTTGAATACATCAATATGTGGCCACAACTTTCTTGAGTTGTTGCTTCCTTTTCATTGTACCAGTACCTATGCAACTTCAATGATCATGGGAGATCATATTGTACTCCATTGTATACATATATCTTCATATTTATTTTGAGACTGGTTCTACTGGGCCTTGTTCGTGACTATGGTAACCTTTGGCATGTAACTACATTCGCATTTTACTATTCATGGCCATAGATAGTTGATTGGTATATTTTCACATGGATCTGTAGTGCAATTCAAATTGGCAGACATGTATGCAAAGTCAATACAGATTGTAATGAGCAACTAGTTCTTCCAGCTGGTTCCCCATCACTCCACTTCTGGGTTCTTATAATTTATTTCGACCATTGCAGATACTCCTCTAACCTCACACATTAGAGGGCATATGTTATAGCAAAATTTGCCTCACCCCATGCAATCTTGCACATAAGGCCTTTTTCCATTTCCCCGCATAGACTTTTAATCCCTTTTGGTAAATCCCAGAGATAAAAATACATTTTTTCCACATATAAGCACCTTGCCTACTATACAACATGTGTATACAGAGGTTGCACCACTACAACCCACATACATTGAGAAATGTGCCAAAAAATGAAAAATAGTGTCGAGTTTCCATGTCACGACAGGAGATCAATGATCCTTGGCCTTCCATATACTGGAAACATTTTGACTCGACCCTTCAATTCCACTTGAAGGCTATAAATGGGCCAAATCCGAGCTATGGAAAAGAGGAGAAAGAATTCAACTTTGAGAGAAAAGTTACTCTGGAGGAATTATTCACTTCACATTGAGTTTGCATCCCTTTATTTTTTAAGTAAGAACATAGTGTTCAACTCCCAATCTCTTCCCTTATTGATTGAGAACTTCATTGTCTCTCTTCTATGAACTTGTCTTTGATGGAGGATTGAAGTGGTGGAGGCCCAACTGGAAGGAACTTAGTTTCTTGGTTCCGAATCGTGCCAACACAAAAGTCTGTAACTTATTCACTTATGTTGATTATATCTTAATAGAAATACTCTTTTCTCGTTCAATTGATATCTTACAAATATTTGAATTATTATTCCACATGCGTATTTGTTATGAATGTTAATGGATTATGATATTGAATGTGCTAACATCATATATTATTACCATATGCTTGCTTTTCTTTGTCGTTGAGGACTAGTTGCAGGTATATTGCTTTGGGTCAAGTGCTCAATGATGGACTTCATTGAACATCTAGACAAAGTAGTCCTTTTATCTTGTCTTGCTAGCATATTTTTTTATATCATACTTGAGAATAGATTTGATTTATGAAGTCATTTCCTCTATTGTGGTTTTCCCCTAGCCATAGAGAGTTTTTTCTCATAATAGTTGGCCTGCAATGGGTTAGGAATACAATGCAACAACATATATAATCTCTGATAATCAATTTAAAAGTCTAAACATAGCTATAAATGCTCAAATTAACAAGAACATGTAAACATAGGGTTTTGGGACAATGATAATCTCTTTTATTCAAATTCAAGATAAAAAAGGATTACAACCTTTGTTGGAGACCGCTATACCAATGAAGTTCGGGCTCATTTGTTGTGGCTCCAAGTGCATCAATGCCATATTATCTTCTCACAACCAATGTACTATTAAGGGAAGGAGGAAGGGTTGCATAGGGAGAATGGTTGGAGGGGAAAGCTGAGGCTAAAATTCAGAATGGGATGCAAATCTTGGGCAAAGAAAGGGAAGGGATTTTGGTAGAGTTTTCCTATTCTCTTGTTCATGCTCCTAAATGACTCCCCAATACCTCTTTTTATATGAGGAAAAGATGGTTATTTGGTTTGGGGACGGGCTACAAGGGGTAAAATCGTTTGGAAACCCTGCATAGCCTGTAAACTCCGCCAAATTTCGTGAAATTTATATTTTTTTCAACTTTTGGAGGTAAATGTAGGCTAACTAGCATGAAACACGCGTGTGTACGCGGGATAAATAACATGCAACACGCGTGTGTACGCAGGCTATTAGTGCAATAGGATGCGTACACTATGAAAAAAGGGTTTTTTAGAAGGAAGCCTCAACAATATTTTTGGCAAAGTGTGCAAATGGATGAGCCAATGTCTTGTATGCACAGATATGACATTTTTGGACTATAACACTGATACTCCCCCAATATAAAAACACATTGATTCTCCCCCAACAACAAATTGCACTACTGCTTCCACATAACAAAGAGCACTAGTGATCCCCTAGTAACAAAGCTCACCAATGTGCCTCCAATAACAAAGTGCATTGGTGCTCATATAACAAATGCACCAGAAAATCGATTTTTAAGCAAAAGAAGTTAATTTAAAAACCATAAACCTTCCATGGTGTGCTTAGAAACCAATATAGCCCCAGTGCGGTCTGGTAAAAAAATGCATCGACATATATTACTGTTGGTTGCATCGTTAAAGGGTAAAATTTAAAAAAATACCAAATCAAATCAATGCACTGAAACATACAGTGGACAAATGAGTAGGAATTTTATATTTTCAAAATATTTGTGTTTATAAATGAAAACCCTAATCATTATTTCATTATTTTGTTAAAATTTAGAAGGAAGACATGTGCAAGGGAGATTTACAAGCAAAGCCTTTGGTGTGGGAATATTTTTTTGAAGAGCCAAATTTACATACAAATTTGTAGAGGAGAAATTTCAGGTATGTGATTTTATTCTATTCATCATCTCAAGCTTTTCCCTTTTTGATTCAAACATATGCATTATAAAAAATAAAATAAAAGGGTTTTACAGTTACATTCAGTATTGAAAGCCTTAGCTTCTAGGTTGTTTCTCTTTGTTTTCCTCTCTATATTTCACAAGTAGGTTTTTTTTAATATATTTTTATAGGGTTTGTTTACTTCTATATGGGGCATTTAGTATCTGTTGCAATGAGATCACTCATTGCATTGGATCCCAAACCATGTCATTGTAAATTTTCTTTAAAAAAAACGATTATGTGGTTCACAGTGCACACTATACATTAATAACACGCCCATGCACATTTTCATGTCAAGAATACCGGTGCTTCTAAGTCGACCATGCACACTAGTGCTGATTTGTTTTTATTTAATAAGAACTAAAATTCATCATGGTGCTCCACAATAACAAAGCACACAAGTGCTCCCCCAATAACAAAGTGCATAGGCATGGAGGGCCAAGAAACTGATAGGTATTTTAGAGCTAGGAAGCTGGCTAGACTCCTAGTTGGTTGGGAGGATTTCGTTGTTAGCATCTTCCTAAGGACAACATTGGAAATGGTCATCTTCAACATACTAGGGAGGATGTATTTTACTTGGTATATTTTGTTGTGTTTCTATTTAAATATTTTAATTGTAAAGTTAACTTCTTATTTATCTCATCATCTTATTTAGATTCATATGTTTGGATTCAGATTTGGAATATTTAACATTGGAAAAATTGTAAAAGAGTTG
>ML796235.1:0-11809 GCA_009831015.1 Picea engelmannii
TAGATATACCACACAACCCAGTGTTTGAACCATCACTTAGTGGAGAGACATCACCACCACCCTACAAATTGTTTGGAGACATGGCAGAAGAAGAGGGAAATGCATCTCATGAAACAGAGACATTTGGATTCCCCATACTGGACATCACCGGAGACGTTGCCATGAAGAACATTCCATTGTCCTCACTGCCTCACTTCCATGGTATGTCAATAGAATATATTGACTCCTTCTTGTTTGAATTCAATATACTATGTAGAAGTTATAATTACATTGATAATGCATGAAAATTAAAAATATTTCCAGCTGCACTGAAAGATTCAGCACTGAGGTGGTTCATGAGCCTAGGAGAACACACTATCTTGTCTTGGGATGGTATGAAGGAGGCCTTCCTCCAGAAATACCAAGATTATTGTAGACCTAGGGATGCTAGGAACGACATATTTAAAATGCATCAATCTGAGGAAGAAAGCTTGGAGGATTACCTAGAAAGGTTCATATACAACTACCAAAAGACTAAGCAATTTTCCTTAGACACAACGACAATTAGGACTATCTTCCTAAAGGGTGTGAGGGATGACTGCATTGAAGTACTAAAACTCATGGTTTCTGGAGATGTGTACCAAAATACATTTGCAAACATAGCAGAGTATTGTAAAATATACTCCCGCGGTCAAGCCAAAACTGGAAAAAGTATAAGGGGTCCTACAAACAGAGTTGTTAAACCCACATCAGGAGGTGTTAGTAGGATTTAATTGAGGAATTTATTAGAAAAATTCAAAACATACATCCTAAACACCATCAGTTCCCAACTTGATACCATAAAGATTAAAAGGAAACAAGAGGAAGAAAATGTTGCTTTGGCAATGTTCTGTCTTCGATGTAGGAAAAATCATCCTAAAAAGTAATGCCCTCTTAATGTAATTGAAATCTATGGCCTCTGTACAAAGGATCACCCTACCAATGAGTTCCCTTCTCTACCTGGACTTAAATCCATATTCAAAGGAGGAGGAGAATCTCATGAAACATCCTACCCCCCTAAGAGGCCATGGAGACAACAAAATCCCAATATGTTTACAGACCCTACTTCACAATACTCACAACAGAAATGGGTGCCTCCCATGTCTTATCCTCAATGGTCACCACAAAAGCCATAAATCCAACCTTGGAAACAAGGATGGAGAGGGCCTGCATATGGGAATGTTTCCTTTCATCCAACAAATTTTCCCACGTACCCACAATACCCTTCAAATATTTCTCAGTTGCTCCCAGGATTTAATCCTCCTACTCTTCTTCCACCTCCACAGCTGAAACAACAACTTGCAATGCCTATGAATACAAATATGAAGCAACAAATGCAAGCTACACCCGTTCAAAATCCTCCTCGGCCTACCCCTATTCCTGACAACCTATCCCTAACCCGAATAACAGGCCTACACAACCTGTGCAAAACCTTGAAGTACAAAACTTCCCCACTTATGTAATAACTCCAACTCCATTTAATGGAATTGAATTAAGATCAGGGAGGGTTGTAAATAAAACAAATCCTATTGTGGTTATTCAATAAGAAGAACAAGAAGATAATCACACAGATCAAGAAGAAGAACAAATAGATCAAAGAGAAGAAAATATGGCTAATCCATTAAATGAAGAAAGAAACACCCATGTACAACAAGAAGCTCCTCCTCCCAATTCTCATGCAGCGGAAACATCTCAAAAAACAAATCCCCCTTATCCAGAAAGGTTACTTGTAAATAAATTTGAGGAACCTCTAAGACACAATCTAGAGACCGAACTTAGAAATATATGTGTGAAGATACCCCTACTACAGGCCATCAAGGATATACCTATTTATGCTAAAATTGTAAGGGACCTTTTCATTTCGAAGCCAGCGAGAAAGAGGAAGGATCCTTCTGTCATACAAGTGGTTGGACAATTGTCAGAGTTTATAACAGAAATTCCATCTAAGTACAGTGATCCAGGGAACCCAGTGGTAACCATAGAAATTAATGGTATTACTTTTCCAAACACATTGATTTATCTAGGGGAAGCAATAAATGTTATGTCAGTAAACACTATGAACACACTGCAACTAGATCACCTAAGACCAACAAAAACTTTAGTGGAGCTTGCAAACAAATCATTCATCACCCCAGCAGGAAGTTTAGATGATATAACAGTTACCTTGGCTTCGTGGGGATACCTTGTGGATTTCTTAGTAATTCATCCCAAATCCTCAAAACTAGGACACCCAGTAGTACTCGTCCAACCTTGGTTGGTCGCTACTGATGCATTTATTAGTTTTCGATCTTAAGAGATGACAATTTCTAATGGCACTCAAAGTCAAAAACTTATCCTTTTTCCCTCTACCCAACCAGCCATTGAAGTTCCTCTCTAGTTGGAGAATCCCTATGGGGAGGAGGACTGTACTCAGCCCTTGTTGACACTTGAACAAGTAAAAGGAGTGCAAGAGCAAACTGAAGAACAAATTTTAAGTCTATTCTTGGTTGGTTCAACATGCATTGAATATCCTCAATATTTTCCTAACTATACACATATCTTCAGCTCTGAATTTCAAGAAATCTGGCACCCTTCCACCTCTACAGTAGCCATTATTTCACAAATAGATGAAGGAAAAGAATCAGTTGTTCAGGCTATTGAAATCAGTCCTGGGAAATCTTTGTATATCAATGCTAGCTTAGAAACAGATCAGCAACAAAAGTTGATACATATGATTCAAAGGCAATTTGGTGCTTTTGCATGGGATTACTTTGACATGAAAGGGATCCACCCAGACACCTGTATGCATAATATTTACACTAACGATCAAATCAAACCTATTAGGAAACCCCAAAGAAGAATGAATCCAGCCTTGAAAGACATAGTGAAAGAAGAACTCCAGAAACTCTTGCAAGCCAATTTCATTTACCCTATATCAGATAGAAAGTGGGTCTCCCCATTAGTTATTGTACCTAAGAAAAAATGGAAATGGAGGATTTGTGTGGACTTTCGAGAATTAAACAAGGCCACCTATAGATATTACTTTCCCTTGCCTTTCATAGATCAGGTCTTAGACACTTTGTCTGGGAAGAGGTATTTTTCTTTCTTGGATGGGTTTAGTGGTTACAATCAAATCCAAATTTCACCAAAAGACCAGGATAAGACCACATTTACCTGCCCCTGGGGGACCTATGCCTATAGGGTTCTTACTTTTGGTTTATGTAATGCCCCTGCTACCTTTCAAAGGGTTGTCTTGGCTATTTTCTTTGATTTGACCCATGACTGTGTGGAAGTCTACATGGATGACTTCACAGTGTACGGGGATGATTTCCAACAAGCATTGGACAATTTGGAGAAAGTATTGGTTAGGTGTAGAGAGACCAACCTTTCACTCAGTCATGAAAAGTCTAGAATGTTTCTCACTGGAGGAATTTTTCTAGGTCACCGCATCTCTAGTACAGGAATAAGAGTAGACCCTGCCAAGATTGACATTATTTCCCAAATCAAAATCCCTAGCTCACAGAAGGAAGTCAGAAGTTTCTTAGGGCATGCTAGTTATTATAGGAGGTTCATTCAAAACTTTACAAATCTAGTTGCCCCCTTATTCAAACTATTGACAAAAGATGTTGAATTTTGTTGGAATGAACAATGTCAGATCTCCTTTGAAATCTTGAAAACAAAGTTGTCAAGTGCCCCTGTTTTGAGAGGACCAAACTGGTCTCTTCCTTTCCATATTTGCACAGATGCCTCAAATACCGCTTTGGGGGCTGTCTTAGGACAAAGGGAAGGATAAATTCCTTATGCTATATACTTTGTCAGCAAGAATCTCTCACCTTCTAAAGTAAATTACATTGTCACATAAAATGAATTTTTGTCAGTAGTACATGCCATCAACAAGTTTAGACACTATATAACAGGATATGAAGTTGTTGTGCATACTGATGATTCAGCCATCAGATTCTTAATGAACAAGCCTGTTACAAATGCCAAAGTGACTAGATGGCTATTATTACTACAAGAATTCAATATTACCATCATTGATATACCTGGAAGAGACAACTTAGTTGTTGATTTCTTGTCTAGAATTATTCATATAGGTGACAATACTCCACTAGATGATAATTTATTTGCTATTTCTACTTACACCCCTTGGTATGCAGATGTAACCAACTAGCTTGTGACAGGAAATCTACCTCAAAATATGTCCTCATAGGAGAAACAAAGAATTGTAAAGCTGAGTGCCAATTATATGTGGCATGATGATTTCTTATACGGAATTGGACCTGACTTAGTGATCAAAATATGTGTTCGGGAGGACGAGATGCAGGATATTTTCAGATCCTGTCATGATGGCCCATGTGGAGGCCATTTTTCTGACAAAAGGACAACATACAAGATTCTACAATCTGGTTATTATGGGCCAACCATTTTTAAAGATGCAAAGAAATATGTGGCCAGCTGCAATGATTGCCAAAGAATGGGAAAACCTACTGCAGTCGATGAAATGCCTCTCCAAGCCCAAGTAGTGATCGAACCCTTTGAAAAATGGGATTTATATTTTGTAGGACCTATCAACCCCATGTCTCGCAAGAAAAAGTACATCTAAGTCTGCACAGATTATGTAACGAAGTGGGTAGAAGCCAAGGCTTTGTATTCAACCAATGAACAATTTGTTGTAGACTTTCTCTTTGAAGAAATTTTCACTCGTTTCAGTGTACCTTGGGAAATATTCACTGACCAAGAAACACAATTCACCTCAAATTTGGTCAAGGCTCTTACTGAACAATACAGGATCAAACACAGAAAATCTTCGCCCTATCACCCCCAAGCAAACAGCCAAGTGGAATCAACCAACAAGGTGATAAAGGCTATCCTCACCAAGATTGTTCAGTTGCATCACAAAGACTGGGCTGATAAGTTGTCTGAGGCCTTATGGGCCTATAGGACATCTTGGAGAAATACAATAGGCCATACACCTTATGAGTTGGTGTATGGGAAGAAAGTACTACTTCCCATAGAGTTTTAAGTAAAAACCTTTAGAACTGTCATACAATTAGGGATGGATCTGAATGAAGCTAAAAAACAGAGGCTATTACAATCAAATGATCGTGATGAGATAAGACAGGATTCTCTACAAAGAACCACCCTTATACAAGAGCAAAGGACCAAATGTCATGATAAGTACATCAAAAAGAAGTCCTTTCAGTCAAGTGATTGGGCCCTCCTATATGATAGTAGATTCAAAAATTTTAAAGGTAAATTGTCTACTAGATGGTTGGGGCCCTATGTGGTTGATACAGTTTATGACAATGGTTCAGTAAGCATAAAGACCATCGATGAGAATCAAACTCCCTTTGTCGTAAATGGGCATCGACTAAAGGTTTATCATAAGCCTTTATCAAAAGAGTATTTGTCAAAAATGTTCTTCAAAGTTCTGAAATGAAACTGGTAAGCAAGAGGGTCTCTCCTCCTGCTGACCTACCACAGTAAGTTCAATTGCATGAATTAATTTAGCTATGTACATAAGTGTGTCATTATATAGAACTTTTCTTTTATTTTTCTGATATAACTAACAAAAACAAAAAGTTGGTTGTGTTCTCATGTAGACTAATGAATAAGGAGGGCATTTACCAGATGGAGTCTTCTTTAAGTTTTTCAGACTCTTTAAAAATGAAAATACCTGCAAGAAGGAACTAGCCCAGGCTCGAGAAAAATCCACGGGACAGTGTATAGAATTTTCTTTAAGTTTTTCAAACTCTTTAAAATTGAAAATATCGGTGAGCAGGAACTACCCCGGGCTCGAGAAAAATCCACGGGACGGTATAAATATTTTTCTTTAAGTTTTTCAGACTCTTTAAAATTGAAAACATCAGCTAGCATTAACTAATCTGGGATCGATAAAAATCCACAGAAAATGAGTAGTTAGTATTATTATTACTATTTTTGTAATAAAAAGGGAGTGCCAACAGGAGCAGTGATCAACCTGGTTCTAAAATCTCAACAACTGGTCATTCAATTCCAGAACACCCTCTTGTCACAGAAATTGGAGTCCAGCCACCAAATTATTTTTGCCTTCTTCCAATGCAAACTCAGAATTCCTAAGTAATTGGTATTTGTTCCATCTACATGGTTTTTCAGTAGAATCAGATGACAGAACACCAGATACTTCTACAAGGCACTGCCACCAGGTATTGTGTCAAAATCTCTTCAAGCACCAGAATACAATGATTGCCTCTATGTTTATCTGGTACCAATGGTCATTGTTGTGCTATTCCGGTACTGAACCATCTCGCCATGCTCATCCGGTACTGGACCACATCCGGTACTGAAGAAGGGACCCTGCATTTTTTGATATTGAACCAGCTTGTCGCGCCCATCCTGTACCAATGGTCATTCTTTCACTCATCCGGTACTGAAGAAGGAACCCTCTGTTATTCTGGTACTGACCATAACTCTACACTCAAGTGATCTGGTACTCAGGTGATACGGTACTGGTAATAAGGTGACTAGTGGCTTTAATCATATTTCCAAGTTGTTGCTCGATTTTAGTACTAGGACATACAAATTCAACATTTTTTCGTTTTATTAAATAAATTAGACTGAATATGCATTAAAACATATGGTTACTCTCAAATCATGACACACTCCCTCCCCCAAACTTCGGTAAAATCCTCGTCTACATTTTTGTATGAAGAAAACGTCCCTATTTCCCGAAATGTCAAGAGTATGAAGTCATTATGTCTCTCACAGGATCAAATTCATGCCTTTCTGTTTATCCGGTAAATAAACCTCATAATCCCATGATTCAGTAACGTGACCCGAGCCACATATTTTAAAACAATTATCCTGATGACGTCAGCCGATTTCACACTCACGAGTCCCGATCATAACGACCACGTCCCTTATCATCATTATCTAACACTCTCGTGAATATGGTCTGATGACAAGTCTATAAGTCGTTAGTGGATTCAACCTGCCTTATTGAGTCATCATTACCGCCAACGTGATTGTTGTAAACTAAATCTCCATTTATAAATGCTCCTTTGGATGGCTCTACCATCCAGGTGAGCGGTATTTACCATTTTACTATCACACCACCTACAATCACACTGTGATCATGTGCCTTTGTATCTTCACATATTTTTCCCATCTGGTACTCCATCACAGTTTGTGTCTATCTGGTACTCCATCACAGTCTGCGTCTATCTGATACTCAACCCTCGACCCTCTATTCGTGCCTCGTACGCCCTAAAGAATCATTTTAAGCTAGCATGGGGGTTGACAAGCATGAGCCCATATTTCAATTATACAGGGAAACAACAGAATATCAAGCTTGTAAGGAAAAATATGAACAGGTCGGTTGGGTGCCATTTTTGGAAAAGTTTAAAGGCCATCATGAAGGAGTCTCTCTTGATTTTGTGCAGAAATATGATGGATAAAGTGTACAGTTTGGAGACATAAATTTTACAATTACACAAGCCACTATAGCAGAAGCTAGAGGCATCCCTGTGGCTGGAGAAAAATACTTCAAGAGGGTGATCGTCAACAGGAATATTTGTTAGAAATTCCTCAAGCCAGAACATCAAGACCCCAATTGGACTAAGGGCATCCCTCGAAGCTACATCAAAGAAGAATATTGGACGATGCTCATAATTTTGTATAAATTTCTCACCTGCGAAGGAAGGTATGCAGTAAACTTCATTTATCACTTGAAAATTTTATCACATTTTGAGGGAGGACCACAAATTGATTTTCCTCACTTCCTATGGATGAGTTTAAAGAAGATGGTGAGAGGAGTGAAATCAATTTCCAAGAAACCTGAAACTAGCCTTCATCACCATGGATTAATAAAACTTTGGTTGTCCATGCTTTGAGGACACAAGGTGGTAGTTGGAAGAAACTACTCCAACAGAATTTTTCTCAGGAAGGAATGTCCAAATCTGTAGAGGCACAGGAAGTAGGAATACACAGTGAGGGGTCAAGCAAAAAGGTAAATACAGACAGAAGGAATGCATCATGGAGTAAAGAAGACATTGTTACACTTAGCTCTACAACCTATGTAGAGATTAGAAACAGAAAATTATGTTGTAGGGGAACCTACTACATCTAGAAATAAGAAAGCCACCCAATCTCAGAAAATAAGTCCTATCGCGATTCAAAAAGCTAAAAGACAAAATAAAGACTTGGAGCTAGAGACACGATCAAGAAGTTCTCCTGAAGCCATCATTGGGTTGTCACCAGAACCAACCAGCCAAGTGGAAAAGACCCCTGACCTCAACATGTAGAGCAAGAAAAAGCCTGCCCAGTCTAAAGTATCTAGCTCAGTCCTGAGTCCTAAAGATCAATTGTCACAAACTAAGAAACGAAAGAAGAAGAATATAGATCAACAGGAGATTTCACATGTTATCTCTGAAGCAATTGTTGAACCCCTTCCAGAATCAGTTAAGGAATTGGAAAAGATCCCTGAGGTAGTTACTCTGTCTTCCCAAAAACCGGTTAGTGAGTTGAAAGAAACTGCTAAGATGTCAAGTGGAAACAAAGGAAAGATTGAAAGGGGAAGGCACGAAAGAAACAAATTTCAGAACCTACACCTCAATGTTTCAGGATAGAAATAGGGATTGGTTAGCAAAGGCAGACTCCAGAACCCACACCTCGAGCCTTCAAGATAAAAATCAAATCGACATAGGAGAAACAAGTGTCCAGGCCTCCAACTGTTATTAAGATAAAGAAGAGGAAGTTGTTTGAGGAAACTTCCACCCCTATCAGAAAATCTGAGGAAGTCTCACTTCCCATACAAAGGACCATCAGAAGCATGGCCAAGCAGATAACAGTTATGTATATTCCTTCTCCTCTACGAGAACCCATGGATATCCCGAATTCTCTAGAAAAAGGAAGTGGCTATGGAGCTACAGTTAGTGAAACAAAAGGGTTGGTGACAGAAACTTTGAGGGGTCTAAGAAAGGAAAAATAATCCTGAGAGGAGGTGACTAAGAAAGTAATCACATCTATTTCGGACAAGTTCCTGAACAAACAGCGATTGACAGTAAAGATTGGGAAGATGAAGCAAGAAATTGAAGAGTACCAGGTATTGGATAGGCACATCAAGGCAGAAAATGCACAATTAAAAGAACAGAATGAAGAGGTCTCTGCTAAACTCAACAAATTTTTACGATTGATCCAATACACTAGAGTAATTAAGAAGGAACTGAGGAGAGAAGCTTATGGCTTTAACATCCTGTAGCCAAAGAAATGACAGAGAATGGTTCAATCTTGCAGAAAGTTTTTGAGTATCAGTTTTGATGTTGTTGCATGAGGACATGCAATGACTTCAGCATGGGGGAAATGTTGAGTCTCTATTTTGACACTTATAATACTCTATATTACCATGTATCTGAGCCTATCTTGCCTATGTTATAAGCCTATACTTGATTGTTTCCTCCATAAACATACATGATGACCTTGTTCATGTACATAAGAGGTAACTTGTGATTAAGGCATGTTTTGTTTAATTTTCTTGAGTTAATCTGATTAAAATGTTTGATTTTGTATAATCCTAATCGTTTGACTCTTGAGCAGTCTATTCTGGTACCTCAACATTCTGGTACTACAAGCTATAGTCTATACCAGTACCTCAGCGTTCCGATACTACAAGTTGCAGCGTAATCCGGTACCAAATCTATTCTGGTACCCAAAGCAATTTTGATCTGGTATTTTATGCTCCACATATATTCTGGTACCAAGTCAGGCGCTATTCTAGTATTGCCCGTGCATCTAATTCGATACTCAGATTTCCGACTGTGTGTATTTCGGTACCAAAACCCTGTTTCAAGAATTCATCTATTGAACGAGTATGTCGATGGAGATTTCGAGAAGGAAGTTGGACTGAAGCCTCCAAATCATTTTTCCAGATCACGATAGACTCCATCACTCATGCACTTCATGTCTTGAGGATGGAGTTCATCCCTAGAAATTCGATGTAAAAACCAATTGTAATATTTTTTAAAATTGTTTGATGCTTATCCTTAGATATTGATAGTATCGGCTCACCTTCTTTATAAGGGATGTTGTATAGGTGATAGTGTGTGGATGAATAAGGAATGTAATGAAGAAACTTATCATAACCAGATGATACATATTGTTTCTATGTACGAGATGATGAACTGTTGATTCAATTTACCAGTTGAAGTAATACAAATGACCTATTGTGCAAATTCCTGAGTATGATTAGAATGTTTTAGTCTGTTATCTTTTTAGAGGTTCCATTGTTGGTTCGGCAAGGGCCCACTGCCCCAATCAAGGTAAACCTCCCTGTATATGCTTTGTGTGATTATGTGAATATTTCAGTGTGTTGTCAATTATTTCAAATCCATTTCAAGATTTCATCATTAAATCATTCATTGCTAAATTGGTGTGAGTAATTAGATACTATATCGAATAGATATTTTCCTTTTCCAATATTGCAAGTTGACATTTAATTGTTTGAAGTGTGGAATTGTTAAGAAAATGATATTTTGAGTTTATGAATTGTGGTGTTCTTAGTATGTACAGGAACCAGAGGAATTTATATCTCATCTTCGTGTTCCATAATAAAGTATCTCAGTCATGTTGAATTGTTCCTTGTACTAAAGAAGGTTTTCTCGACTAGAACAGAGTGAGAATTGATTTTTGTTTCAAGAGTGACTGGAGTTGATTGTTAATCATTGTTTTGATTGCTACAGGAAACAATATCTTAAGTTCATCTCTCTAATTCATAAGCCTGGAATGAATAGACTTGTCATCTAAGAAAGAATCCTTCAATTGATTGTTTTGCTTGAGAAGTTTTATTATCAATTTTCTCTTCTAAGTTTGAAGTTGTATGAAGTCTTAAAAACAGAGTGTTATGTTATTAATTATTTCTTTTTTAATCCATATACTATATACATAGATGGTTTACCTATTCTCAGCACATATAGTGTAGCAACTCTTTTGATTATGAATCTCGGATTGACATATAAATGAGTGTAATATATTGAACACATTTATACACCAACACTATTCCTGAGAAAGAATTTGTATAACCAGAGGATGAGAGATGGAGACTCAGTGGAAGAGCATTTGAATGCCTTCAATACTGTGGTAAGTCAGTTAGTATCTATTGAGATTAAAATTTCAGATGAAGATAAATGTATCATATTATTGTGTTCTTTACCAGACTCATGGGATAGTATGGTTGTGGCCATAGGTAGTAATACAACTTCCTTGAAGTTTGAGGAAGTGGTCTCATCTTTGTTGTCAGAGGAGATGAGACGGAAGAATATGGAAGGACATAGCACAAACGCATTATTTGCAAGAGGACGTTCCCAAGAAAGAAATAGATCCAATTTATCAAGTGGGAGATCTAAGTCTAAGGGTAGATCTAAATCTCCCAAAAAGTTTGTAAGGGTATGTTGGAGATGTGGAAAATAAGGGCACTACAAGAAGCAGTGTGGATCCAAAGTTGAGAAAAAGAAGGGATCTGAAGAATCTTCTTCTACAAAAGAAAAGACCTCCAAGGAAGAAGGAGGGGATGTGTACTTGGCCTCTTCAAGCACACATGAAGATCATGAGGCATGGTTGGTTGACTCTGGTGCATCCTTTCATATGACTCCCCATAGGGAGTGGTTCTACGAATATGAAAGGTATGATGGAGGTAATGATTCGACAACTAGAATCATAGGACGAGGAAGAGTCAATTTGAGGCTCATAGATGGAAGGATTAGAACACTCCCTGGTGTTATGCACATCCCAGGTTTGGCCAAAAATTTGATTTTTGTAAGCAAAATGGATGATGCAG
>ML796235.1:11909-33744 GCA_009831015.1 Picea engelmannii
ACATATAGGATCCAGCGGCATCCAAAACCCTAACCCAATGACCTGGATTAGTCCAAAACCCTAATTCCTTAACCGGAAATAGAAAACCATCGGCAAAAACCATGTGCCGAAAACCACCTAATATCATGTGGTCGTGGAAATATGTCGTCCCGGAAATATGTCGGCCCAGCGATAATATGTCGGCCCGAAACCGGCGAAAATATGTCGGCCCAAAAAAAAATTTCTGGGGGCGCTGCCCCCAAACCCCCGCGCAGGGGGCTCCACCCCCCTGCACGCCCGGCGCAGGCGCTCAGACACTACTACTCGTGCAAAGAATATAACACATACCCAACATCACTAACGTGACCCGAGCCACATATTTTAAAACAATTATCCCGATGACATCAGTCGATTTCACACTCACGAGTCCCTTATCATAATTATCTAACACTCCCGTGAATATGGTCTGATGACAAGTCTATAAGTCGTTAGTGGATTCAACCTACCTTATTGAGTCATCATTACCGCCAATGTGATTGTTGTAAACTAAATCTCCATTTATAAATGCTCCTTTGGATGGCTCTGCCATCCAGGTGAGCGGTATTTACCATTTTACTGTCACACCACCTACAATCACACTATGATCATGTGCCTTTGTATCTTCACATATTTTTCCCGTCTGGTACTCCATCACAGTTTGTGTCTATCTGGTACTCCATCACATTCTGCGTCTATCTGATACTCAACCCTCGACCCTCTATTCGTGCCTTGTACGCCCTAAAGAATCATTTTAAGCTAGCATGGGGGTTGACAAGCATGAGCCCGTATTTCAATTATACAGGGAAACAACAGAATATCAAGCTTGTAAGGAAAAATATGAACAGGTCGGTTGGGTGCCATTTTTGGAAAAGTTTAAAGGCCATCATGAAGGAGTCTCTCTTTCTTTTGCGCAGAAATATGATGGATAAAGTGTACAGTTTGGAGACATAAATTTGACAATTACACAAGCCACTATAGCAGAAGCTAGAGGCATCCCTGTGGCTGGAGAAAAATACTTCAAGAGGGTGATCGTCAACAGGAATCTTTGTTAGAAATTCCTCAAGCCAGAACATCAAGACCCCGATTGGACTAAGGGCATCCCTCGAAGCTACATCAAAGAAGAATATTGGACGATGCTCATAATTTTGTAGAAATTTCTCACCTGCGAAGGAAGGTATGCAGTAAACTTCATTTATCACTTGAAACTTTTATCACATTTTGAGGGAGGACCACAAATTGATTTTCCTCACTTCCTATGGATGAGTTTAAAGAATATGGTGAGAGGAGTGAAATCAATTTCCAAGAACCTGAAACTAGCCTTCATCACCATGGCTTAATAAAACTTTGGTTGTCCATGCTTTGAGGACACAAGGTGGTAGTTGGAAGAAACTACTCCAACAGAATTTTGCTCAGGAAGGAATGTCCAAATCTGTAGAGGCACAGGAAGTAGGAATACACAGTGAGGGGTCAAGAAAAAAGGTAAATACAAACAGAAGGAATGCATCATGGAGTAAAGAAGACATTGTTACACTCAGCTCTACAACCTATGGAGAGATTAGAAATAGAAAATTATGTTGTAGGGGAACCTACTACATCTAGAAATAAGAAAGCCACCCAATCTCAGAAAATAAGTCCTATCGCGATTCAAAAAGCTAAAAGACAAAAGAAAGACTTGGAGCTAGAGACATGATCAGGAATTTCTCCTGAAGCCATCATTGGGTTATCACCAGAACCAACCAGCCAAGTGGAAAAGACCCCTGACCTCAACATGTAGAGCAAGAAAAAGCCTGCCCAGTCTAAAGTATCTAGCTCAGTCTTGAGTCCTAAAGATCAATTGTCACAGAATAAGAAACGAAAGAAGAAGAATACAGATCAACAAGAGATTTCACATGTTATCTCTGAAGCAATTGTTGAACCCCTTCCAGAATCAATTAAGGAATTGGAAAAGATCCCTGAGGTAGTTACTCTGTCTTCCCAAAAACCGGTTAGTGAGTTGAAAGAAACTGCTAAGATGTCAAGTGGAAACAAAGGAAAGATCGAAAGGGGGAAGGCACGAAAGAAACAAATTTTAGAACCTACACCTCAATGTTCCAGGATAGAAATAAGGATTGGTTAGCAAAGGAAGACTCCAAAACCCACACCTCGAGCCTTCAAGATAAAAATCAAATCGACATAGGAGAAACAAGTGTCCAGGCCTCCAACTGTTATTAAGATAAAGAAGAGGAAGTTGTTTGAGGAAACTTCCACCCCTATCAGAAAATCTGAGGAAGTCTCACTTCCCATACAAAGGACCATCAGAAGCATGGCCAAGCAGATAACAGTTATGTATATTCCTTCTCCTCTACGAGAACCCATGGATATCCCGAATTCTCTAGAAAAAGGAAGTGGCTATGGAGCTACAGTTAGTGAAACAAAAGGGTTGGTGACAGAAACTTTGAGGGGTCTAAGAAAGGAAAAATAATCCTGAGAGGAGGTGACTAAGAAAGTAATCACATCTATTTCGGACAAGTTCCTGAACAAACAGCGATTGACAGTAAAGATTGGGAAGATGAAGCAAGAAATTGAAGAGTACCAGGTATTGGATAGGCACATCAAGGCAGAAAATGCACAATTAAAAGAACAGAATGAAGAGGTCTCTGCTAAACTCAACAAATTTTTACGATTGATCCAATACACTAGAGTAATTAAGAAGGAACTGAGGAGAGAAGCTTATGGCTTTAACATCCTGTAGCCAAAGAAATGACAGAGAATGGTTCAATCTTGCAGAAAGTTTTTGAGTATCAGTTTTGATGTTGTTGCATGAGGACATGCAATGACTTCAGCATGGGGGAAATGTTGAGTCTCTATTTTGACACTTATAATACTCTATATTACCATGTATCTGAGCCTATCTTGCCTATGTTATAAGCCTATACTTGATTGTTTCCTCCATAAACATACATGATGACCTTGTTCATGTACATAAGAGGTAACTTGTGATTAAGGCATGTTTTGTTTAATTTTCTTGAGTTAATCTGATTAAAATGTTTGATTTTGTATAATCCTAATCGTTTGACTCTTGAGCAGTCTATTCTGGTACCTCAACATTCTGGTACTACAAGCTATAGTCTATACCAGTACCTCAGCGTTCCGATACTACAAGTTGCAGCGTAATCCGGTACCAAATCTATTCTGGTACCCAAAGCAATTTTGATCTGGTATTTTATGCTCCACATATATTCTGGTACCAAGTCAGGCGCTATTCTAGTATTGCCCGTGCATCTAATTCGATACTCAGATTTCCGACTGTGTGTATTTCGGTACCAAAACCCTGTTTCAAGAATTCATCTATTGAACGAGTATGTCGATGGAGATTTCGAGAAGGAAGTTGGACTGAAGCCTCCAAATCATTTTTCCAGATCACGATAGACTCCATCACTCATGCACTTCATGTCTTGAGGATGGAGTTCATCCCTAGAAATTCGATGTAAAAACCAATTGTAATATTTTTTAAAATTGTTTGATGCTTATCCTTAGATATTGATAGTATCGGCTCACCTTCTTTATAAGGGATGTTGTATAGGTGATAGTGTGTGGATGAATAAGGAATGTAATGAAGAAACTTATCATAACCAGATGATACATATTGTTTCTATGTACGAGATGATGAACTGTTGATTCAATTTACCAGTTGAAGTAATACAAATGACCTATTGTGCAAATTCCTGAGTATGATTAGAATGTTTTAGTCTGTTATCTTTTTAGAGGTTCCATTGTTGGTTCGGCAAGGGCCCACTGCCCCAATCAAGGTAAACCTCCCTGTATATGCTTTGTGTGATTATGTGAATATTTCAGTGTGTTGTCAATTATTTCAAATCCATTTCAAGATTTCATCATTAAATCATTCATTGCTAAATTGGTGTGAGTAATTAGATACTATATCGAATAGATATTTTCCTTTTCCAATATTGCAAGTTGACATTTAATTGTTTGAAGTGTGGAATTGTTAAGAAAATGATATTTTGAGTTTATGAATTGTGGTGTTCTTAGTATGTACAGGAACCAGAGGAATTTATATCTCATCTTCGTGTTCCATAATAAAGTATCTCAGTCATGTTGAATTGTTCCTTGTACTAAAGAAGGTTTTCTCGACTAGAACAGAGTGAGAATTGATTTTTGTTTCAAGAGTGACTGGAGTTGATTGTTAATCATTGTTTTGATTGCTACAGGAAACAATATCTTAAGTTCATCTCTCTAATTCATAAGCCTGGAATGAATAGACTTGTCATCTAAGAAAGAATCCTTCAATTGATTGTTTTGCTTGAGAAGTTTTATTATCAATTTTCTCTTCTAAGTTTGAAGTTGTATGAAGTCTTAAAAACAGAGTGTTATGTTATTAATTATTTCTTTTTTAATCCATATACTATATACATAGATGGTTTACCTATTCTCAGCACATATAGTGTAGCAACTCTTTTGATTATGAATCTCGGATTGACATATAAATGAGTGTAATATATTGAACACATTTATACACCAACACTATTCCTGAGAAAGAATTTGTATAACCAGAGGATGAGAGATGGAGACTCAGTGGAAGAGCATTTGAATGCCTTCAATACTGTGGTAAGTCAGTTAGTATCTATTGAGATTAAAATTTCAGATGAAGATAAATGTATCATATTATTGTGTTCTTTACCAGACTCATGGGATAGTATGGTTGTGGCCATAGGTAGTAATACAACTTCCTTGAAGTTTGAGGAAGTGGTCTCATCTTTGTTGTCAGAGGAGATGAGACGGAAGAATATGGAAGGACATAGCACAAACGCATTATTTGCAAGAGGACGTTCCCAAGAAAGAAATAGATCCAATTTATCAAGTGGGAGATCTAAGTCTAAGGGTAGATCTAAATCTCCCAAAAAGTTTGTAAGGGTATGTTGGAGATGTGGAAAATAAGGGCACTACAAGAAGCAGTGTGGATCCAAAGTTGAGAAAAAGAAGGGATCTGAAGAATCTTCTTCTACAAAAGAAAAGACCTCCAAGGAAGAAGGAGGGGATGTGTACTTGGCCTCTTCAAGCACACATGAAGATCATGAGGCATGGTTGGTTGACTCTGGTGCATCCTTTCATATGACTCCCCATAGGGAGTGGTTCTACGAATATGAAAGGTATGATGGAGGTAATGATTCGACAACTAGAATCATAGGACGAGGAAGAGTCAATTTGAGGCTCATAGATGGAAGGATTAGAACACTCCCTGGTGTTATGCACATCCCAGGTTTGGCCAAAAATTTGATTTTTGTAAGCAAAATGGATGATGCAGAGGTAAAAACAATATTTGGAAAGGAAACCTACAGGATGGTTCGAGGAGCAATGGTGTTGTTGAAGGGAGTTTGGTTTGGAACTATGTATAAGCTGCAAGGAAGCATTAGTAGTGATGGGTGTAATAGTTCCATTGTTATTGATATTGGAGTTGAAGAAGAAAGAAATCCTACACTCTCTGGAGAAAAGGTTATGTTGTGGCATCAAAGACTGGGGTATATCGGAGAAAAGGGTCTTCGACTACTACACGGTAAAGGTATGGTTGAAGGTATGTCTAACTACTCTCTAGATTTTGATTTCTGTGAACATTGTCTATATGGGAATCAGAATCGGGTAAGATTCCCCTCTGGCGCAACGAGGGCAGAAGGAATTTTACAGCTAGTTCACAGTGATGTTTTTGGACCTATGTCAGTCCCATCATTGGGAAAATCTGTGTACTATGTCTCATTTATAGATGAATTCTCGAGGAAAACTTGGATATATTTCCTCAGGAAGAAATCTAAAGTCTTTGACAGGTTTAAAGAGTTTAAGCCTCTTGTTGAGAATCAAATAGAGAAAAGAATTAAGGTGTTGAGGACAAATAATGGAGGAGAGTTCTACGGGAATGAATTTGAAGAATTTTGTAAGAAGTGTGGTATAGCAAGGTAGAATACTACTCCATATACACCTTAGCAGAATGGGGTTGCAGAAAGGATGAACATGACACTGATGGAAAAATCAAGGTGTATGCTTAGTGGTGTCGGGTTAGGGCAAGAACTCTGGGTAGAGGCAGTGAGTACTACATGTTACCTGGTCAACAGATCACCCTCATCAGCATTGGATGACAAGACTCCACAATAGGTATGGACTGGTAAGAAACCTTCTCTCACACATCTCAAGGTATTTGGCTAGCATATGTTCATGTTCCAAAGGAAAATAGGAGTAAGCTAGACAAGAAGGCTGAAAAGTGTATCTTTATTGGATATAAAGATGGTCTCAAAGGTTATAAGCTTTAGAACCCAGAAACTAAGAAGGCAGTGTATATCCGAGATGTGGTATTTAGAGAAATGAAGGATGTTGTTAAACAGGAAGTCCTATCAAGTAAGGAAGAACTAGAGAAAATAGAGTTTGATTTAAAGGATGATGAATCACACTCTACAGAAGAACAGGAATCAGAAGAAGAAGATCCTCATACTCCAGTATTGAGGAGATCGGTTTGAGAAAGAAGGCTACTGGAAAGGTATACTCCATCTGATTTCCGTTTAAATTTTGCTTTGTCTATTACTGATGATGATCCTATAACTTTCAGGGAGGCAGTAGATTCAGAGGATGGAAATCTCTGGAAAAGGGCCATGGACGAAGAAATGGCATCTTTGGATAAGAATGAGGCTTTGGATCTAGTGGAATTGCCCACTGGAAGAAAACCCATTGGCAGCAAATGGGTATTTAAAAAGAAGCTGAATGGAGAAGGAAAAGTGGAGAAATACAAAGCTCGGTTAGTAGCAAAGGGTTATTCCTAGGTTGAGGGAATTGATTTTGGTGAGATTTTTTCTCATGTTGCCAAGTTAACCTCTATAAGATTTATGTTATATGTTGTTGCTGCATTTGATTTTGAAGTAGAATAGATGGATGTGAAGATAGTGTTCCTGCATGGGGATCTGGAAGAAGAAATCTATATGAAGCAACCAGAAGGTTATGTTGTGAAGGGAAAGAAGGAGATGGTATGCAAGCTGAAAAAGTCCCTGTATGGTTTAAAACAATCACCAAGGATGTGGTATCAAAAATTTGATACTTATATGTTGGGACTTAGCTTCACAAGAAGCAAAGAGGATCACTGTGTGTATTTTAAATTAATTGGTGATCATTTGATTTATTTGGTCTTGTATGTGGATGACATGTTGTTGATACGAAACAACAAGGAGATTATCTAGGATGTGAAAACTCAGTTGTCCTCTAAATTTGACATGAAGGATCTCGGTGCTTCAAATTTCATTTTGGGCATGGAAATTAAAAGAGATCAGAAAAAGAGGAAACTCTGGTTAAATCAGAGAAAATATGTCGAGACAATATTGCAGAGGTTTAATATGAAGGAATGTAAACCGGTCAAGGTTCTTATTCATGTTGGTGTAAAGTTAGTTGTGGATCAGTGTCCCAAGACACATGAAGAAGAGGAGGACATGTCTCATGTTCCATATGCGAGTGCAGTTGGAAGTTTGATGTATGCAATGGTTTGTTCTAGACCGTACATTGCACATGCAGTGGGAGTTTTGAGCAGGTATATGTCAAAACCAGGGAAGGAGCATTGGATAGAAGTAAAAAGGGTTTTTAGGTATTTGCATTGCACTTCTAGCTATGGATTGTTCTATGAAGGAAGACCAAGATTGGAAAGAGTGGTGGATATACATGGCTTTGTGGATGCATATTAGGCTGGAGATCTGGATCGTAGGAGATCTACAAGTGGGTATGTGTTTAACCTATTTGGAGGAGCAATAAGTTGGATGAACAAAAGAGAGGATGTAGTGGCACTTTCAACTATAGAAGTTGAATACATGGCAGCTACTCATGCAAGTAAGGAAGTAGTATGGTTACAAATATTGTGTTCAGGTATTGGTTTGGTACAGCAAGTTGTAAGGATAGAGTGTGACAGTCAGAGTGCAATTTTTTTGGCGAAGAACCCATCTTATCATTCAAAGACAAAGCATATTGATGTTCAATATCACTTTGTGAGAGACATGAATGAAGAAAAGAAAGCATCATTGATGAAGATGGACACTTTGAAGAATTTTGCAGACTCATTAACAAAATATGTGAGCACTGAGAAGTTCTCTTGGTGTAGAGGATCCATGGGCATTGTTACCTTGGACTGTTGACTATGTAACCCTGTAACCCCCTGTATGCAAAGAAAACAACAAGTGGGAGAATGTTGGGTATGTGTTATACCAACAGGTGACCATGTGTTATGTTGGGTATGTGTTATATTCCTGGATACCTCTCACTCGACAGGACACATTTATCCATTCCTCGGAATGGTAAGAATATTATGGTCCTTAGAGAAGGAAGAATTTCACCTTGCATAGAGAGTGTTCCGCAATCTAGCGTAAACTATATCGAAGAAGACGTAGGAGTGTATTCCATCTTTGTTGAAGAGGATAATATTCCTCTGGAAGGAATTGATTCAAATAATGAATTATGGCGTATGCACTTTGATGGCTCACACTCTAACAAAGGTAACGGGGCTGGTATTATCTTGGTTTCCCCTGCAGGAAAAAATCATAATATGTCATACAGGTTGGAGTTTGCTTGTTCAAACAATGTCGTTGAATTCAAAGCTTTGTTGTTAAGCATTGAGAACGCCCTTAATCTTGGTTGTGGTCACCTTTCAGTTTTCAAAAATTATGAGCTTGTTGTGAACCTAATACATAAGACATGCTCTCCTAGCGACAAGCTGATGGAACAATACTCCCAAACTGTTTGGGCACTTGTCTTGAACCTTTTATCTTTCAACATCACTCATGTTAAGAAGGAGTTGAATTCAATAGTTGATCGGTTAGTTGTCTTTGCAGCCTCTCCTACTCAGCAACTCTTACCTCGCTGGCCTGATTGTGCTTTCCAATCTCTGGATCACCCACACATTTTTGAAAATGAAGAATTCTAGAAGGTCATTCCTAACGATGAGAGCATTTGTGATGTCATTCAAAATGAACCTCTCGAGCCCGAGGAGATTATATTTGTAGAAAATAATAAGATTCCTAAGGGCTTGATTCCTCTTGAGAGTTTTTTTTCTTTGAGTGTTGTAGGCAATAAAAAAAACAAAAAGAAAAGGAGTTACGGAAGAAGGTGATTGAAACCATCCTCCTGAACATTAGGACATTTGAACCTTCAACCAATGTTAAAATAAAGGTCCAATGTTCTGGTAAAGAAGAGAGGAGATCCACCAGACTACTTAGTGAATCTCAAAAGGTTTTTTCTTGGTCTTATGAGGATCTTCGTGGTTTTGATCCTAGTCTTATTCAACATATCATGAAACTAGCTAGGCAAAAACAAGAATTTGTTAACTCTGCACCGGAAGCACCCTTTCGAAGGGATTTGAGAGATTTCTTAAGGGATGGAATGTTTTTTTAGCCCACCCTGAATGGGTCTCAATTTGGAAATTGGCCCCGGGGACCACTAGTAATATCAGAACTTGCATTAGTCTTCGAACTTTCAGGTAAGAGATTATGAGAAATCCCTCTTTCCCTCTCAATATTGAAATGTTTTTGCAACGGGTTGTAGAGTCACAATTAAGACCCTTACTTGACAGTTTGTTTGGTTACAATAAGATCAAAGTAAAAGGGGAAAATGTTCACAAAACCACTTTCATTACTAATTGTGATACCATGCCTTACAAATGTCGAATTTTTAACTTACTTGATATAAGTAGTGCTTTTAAAAAAACTATGCACGTGACTCTCGATGAATTAGTCAGTCTCCATCTCTACCTTGATGAGATAATTGTGTGTGTCAAGGGAATGATGATTACATCATATTTCCAGGTGATCGGTCCTTTCCAAATTGCTTTTTTCTTGGATACTAATTCTTATATCTCAAAAGATTTACAGTGGCAATTGTTTCCCTACAGCACTGACAGTCCTCGCTTGAAATATTGCGAGGAACCAACATGAAAAGTTCTAATGTTGTCTAGTTTTTGTTGTATACTAGTAGCCTAGCTATGCTTTCAATTTTTTTGCTTCTTTTCTACGCTTACAGTACCTTGATTTCTACCTTCTAAGTTAAAGTTTTCCTTCCTTGTTGTTTTTCAAATTGAGTCTTTTACTGTTGATGTTTTAATTCCTACATTATTACTTCTGTTGTGATTTTTGTCTTTATCATCTTTTAGTGTTTGGTCAAGATAGAATGATGGATCAATTCTACCACAATGACACTCCTACGAAGCATTGTTAGTCAATAACAATCAAGCTTACATAGTTGTTATGATGTCTCCTCTTAAGGACCCTTGAAATTGTTATATATTCCCACTGTTGTCTTGTAAAGAAATTGGTTATTTCCCGCTTCTTCTTTCCATTTCTTCATCCATTGAGAAATAAAAGAGCAGAACCATCAATTTTTCTCCTTGAGATAAGAGTCGATTATGGATGAATAATTGTGCATATAGGAGTAAACCCCCTCATACTTAACATTTTTCATAAGTTATTCCCAAATTCCCAGTTATTTTTCCATTAAATTTGCTCACTTCCCCCTGCTGCATAGTTATTCTGGTTACGTCTTCTAAAATTAATGTTCTTGGTCTGTGAAACCATGAGTTCTGAGTTCTAAATTTGTTGAAAACAATTTTTCCTGTGGATTCACCAGTTTGTTGACGATTAAAAATTGTCAACAAAGTTTCGCCTACAAAGTATTGCTAAAGCCTATTATTATAAAAACTAAATAATACTAGTAGGTGGGACCCCCTTGAACTATTGGAGAGAAGATCTATTCATTTTGATGTTGAGATGATGTGTGACACGACTCACATGGTTGATGAAGATCTTGTTGTTATTGATTATGAATTGAGCTTATGAATTGTCGATTCCTTATGTTACTACCGCCTATGCTATTCATTAATATCATTGTTGTATATTCTTATCACACCTGCATAACAAACATGTCAGTAAAATTACATGAAGGGCAGTTTTGAGAGAGGCAAGATATTAGAACAAATGCAAAGGAAGGGGACCTAGTTCTACGATATCACATGTGAATAACTTAAAGGAAGTGAGAAACAATTGCAAGAGGAAGATTTAAAAGCTATCCTAACTATACTACATGCATGAAAATACTTGATGATTATTGTTAAGCCCTAGCTAGCAAGTAGATGGTTATGAAATTGTGATTGGATTACATGTTTAATATGCATATGGTGTGAAATGTTGGTGGTGCACTTGGCAAGGTGATAGCATTAATGGTTATGCAATGGTTAATAGAATTATGTGGCCAATCCACATATGGTATATTTGGATAGATGGAACATCAGTGACTCATTTGACAAGGTGGTGAACGTTGAGAGTTATGTGATTTTGTTTGAGTTATATGATGTGAAATGGGATATGGTGATCGCGCTACTGGATTTTAATGTGGTGATGGTTTTGATACATGTTTGATTAATCGTGTTAATGGAGAATTTGTTGGCATGTACTGTTGAGTTAATGAGATATGGATGGAGGTGACGTTCATTTACTGCACATCAACTTTACTCTTCTCGTTGGCCACCACTCTAGTGGGGCTATTGTTCGATCTTGTTGTTGTGGTTATGCTCTAAAATTTTGGCAGGGAGGAACTGCTCGGCCAGCCCTCGTTTTAAGGAATTCAATCACAGGTATGTATTTTCTTGGCCATTTGTGATTTTTCTCTGGTTATGAAATGATTACTGGCTCAAGTGTATGGGTTTTTGTTTTCCTAAGTGTTGCAACTGTGTGAAATTCGGGTTCTGGAAATGAAGAGTGAATGGTTCTTCCTGTAACAACTTTGAGTTCATCGAGGTTATTGGTCTTCCTGGGTGATAGTTCTTTGTTATCATTGTTGTTTGGCTGGAGGTTTTTTGTTTAGTGGGTGGATAGCCATCTTCATGCACTGTCACTAAATCCAGTCTCTGGCTTTCTTGGGTTTAATGGTTGAAGTTTTTCTGCGTCACTATATGGTGTTTCACTTCGGCATTGGTTGTTTCCACCACTAAGGGTCATGAAGTGAGTATTATGTTCTTAACTCGGCCCTATCTTCATCTTAGTACTATGGTAGTTTGGATGAAGAACACGAGGGTTATACCCTGTGTGCATTAAATAAATTGCCCGGTCGAATGAGAGCCTCACCCTTTTTTTGGTCCCCTATCATGGATTGTTTCCTGTCCGCAAATGAATCATGTCTCTCTCTGTGTGCACACCCTCGGCCTCAAAAGTTCCACCATTACGAGGAGTTGTCTATGTTCCCTGGTGTTGGCTACAAAGTAGACCCTTAACCCTCCAGTCTCGAATTTTGTAAAGGAGATTGTCATTCCTGTTAAGTTGCTACGGGTTATTGTGGATCGAATGTATGGTCAATTACTTGTGAATACGAATTCACCCAGTTGGTCGTATGGCACTCATGTTGTTTTAGAATTTAGTTATTGCATCTTTGATGATAAGGATAAACCCTTTGTTTCCAATTGCACTTTCAAAAGATACATCCACCCTCCTTATGTTAATAGCTCAGTATTGTTACTGGAAAGGGCCTTTGCCCCGATTCGATTGGATGTGTGGGTATGCATAGCTACCACGACTTATCTGGTTGATTGATTTTCTACAACATTAGTGAATTGTTTGGTTAATATACAGTCACTAGTATTTGCACTAATAATTTTCGGATGATAACTGGCATTGGTTACAAATGCTTGGTGTTTCCCATGCATGTCGCGTTGTGTGTATGGTATTTTGCAAAATGAAATATTGTGCATGGTAACTATGGTTTTCTTGGGGCCGAATGATTATTGGATTGGGTAACTATAGAAAGTATATCTACTACATCCTTGATCTTGTTGGTTGTATAGACCTGAGTGTGCACAGCATAGTCGATCACGGTGTGACTAAATCGAAGCAATCTTATATTAAATCGATGGCTCAACCGATATGTTCAATTATTACCGTGACTGTGTGTTTGTTGTGCTAAGTGGAAATGTTGCACCGTGGAGTTTTGTTAGTTGCGCATTGTGTGTGGTATGGATAGCTTGTTTCTCATACTCAAGGATACCCATAGAGTTTTAAGCATGTTATTTATTGCAATCGACCACTGGTTAAAGCATGCATGTTGTTGATGATGGTCGTGTTGGATAGGTGGCCCAGCTTTTAAATCACATTGAATTGTTTTTCTTTTATAGTGGCAGAACTGCATTGCCTGGGAAAATTACCCTGTGCATAGCTTATGTCTAAATGGTGGTCGTTGGTTGTATGATTAATTGTCATTTTAGGTGTGGCAATTTGGTCTTGATTATTTTGGTTACTAAATATATGTTAACGAATATCATTGCATTTTGATGGGCTCTATTGCAGTAATAGTGACTTCATTATTATTTTGAAAACATGACTTTTGAGTATAGTTGTGGATTGAAGAAATGCATGGGCAGTGGTTGATTTTGATAGTTACAGATTGGAAATGGGTATTGTTCATAAATTGTTATAAAATGCAGAGTGTGTGAATGAAGGGAAAAGAACCTCTTGAAAATTGTATAGGATTCCCAATGTTTTTTTATGGCACTGTGTGGGACATTTGATTTTGAACAATGAACTTTTTAAATACAAAGAAATTATTATTTATTCAAGTGATTGATGGTTGATGCATCTCCTTTCATAGAATGTTTTATGGATCACTTAATTAATTCCATGAACAGTAATCGTCCGTCTTCCCTTCCAATATTTCACTTTCCGCTAATTACAAACCTCGTCACCTCCCATATTCCTTTTTCACTCCCTGTTCGGGGATTGATTACAGTCAAGAGAATTTTTGTGTTAAAATGGATGAAAGTGGCAGTGTCTTGTGTGGATTGCAGTGAGGTTTTATTGGTTTGCTTTACAATTTATTGTTGTTGTCATTGAGCAGTGACCATGCTTCTCCCCTTTCATTATATCATTTTTTTCTCTTAATACAAACCCCTCACATATCCCAGAACCATGTTTCACCCCCCTACTCATTGATTAACAGTAAAACAATTTGTATGGATTGGATTGCAAGAGTCTGATACATTCTGAGTCAAATCTATATCATATTTTTAAAGAGTTGTCATGTATGGTTATCTAAAAGACTATTTGCTAATCGATCACGCATGCAGGATGATTTTTTTCAGTTGAGGAAGCCATGGCCAAGGAAAATGAGGTAGAGGTAACTAGAACCAAGGCCCAAGAAGGCTCGGGTTCTCCATACATTTTGACGTTGATTCAGAAGATCTTGGCCAATTGTTTCATGCCAGATTCTTTAACTAGATTGGGCAGGGAATAGTCCAACCTAGGCGTGAAAGGATTCCTTTCCAAGCCCTGCAAGCCCCCAGTATCCCTGTACCTCCTCATGTCTCCTTACAACTTGAGGTCCCTGAAAATGATGGATGGCAGGAGATTGTCCACCCAGCAGTCTCCCAACATTGTGGCTGGCCCAAATTGTCTTTGCCTGCTCCTCCACCTTTGAACCCCATTGTTCAATCTGACCCTAACCACTCACCAATGAAATCCTCCCATGCTAGCAAGAGATTGAATATTGAGTCCCACCATGCACTTGATAAAGGAAAATCCACTGCTGCCCCTTCCTCACCCTCCAATGACTCTAACAAATCTTTGTCTTCCCGGATGCATTTGAGGGACGATTGTTCCCACATGATCAACGAGAATAATCATAAAGGCTCTACATAGCCTAAGGAAAATTCAGGAAAATCAAGAGGTGACAGCAGCAATCAAGGAAGGATTGCATCACAGACTAGGAAATATGGCTTTTGAGTTTTTATTATATCTAGTGTTTTATGACAGTTGACTTTAGGGTTTGTTTTTGGACAACATGTTTATTTTGGATATATGAGTATTATTTTCGAAATAATTTCAAAATTCATGAGTTTAAATTACCAAAAGTGAATATGTTGATGGGAGACACGAGAAGGTGTGGTTTGCTTAACTAATGATTATCTTATGATTGTTATGATTGATGTGAACTAAAGGGAGTCACAAGGGGTCCCACCTACTAGTTATTATTTATTTATTACCCTTAATATAATTATTACTTTTCCCCCTAACTAAAGTTAGTTGAGTCTTTTAATTAACTTAACTAATGAATTGGTTCAACTTCTTCAACCAATTCTAGTTTTTTAAAAGCAAAAAGGAAGGGAGGAACAAGAGGGGGATAGAAGAAGAAGCATGCTAAGGTTTGTTCTTTGAGTTTGTGTTGAGATAGTTCATTTTTCATTCATTCATATATTCATCAAATCCTAATACTCTTTTGTGATAGCAGGGTCTTATTGTAGACAGCAATATTCAGGGTTGAATCAAATCATTCAGACACTTGTTTTTCAGAGGTGTTGATCTATCTTTGATAGTCTGTGTAGACTTGTCTATTTGTGAATTAATTTTCATGACTGATAAAGGCTATTGAGCAAAGTCGAGTGGGAAACAATATGTGGTAAGATGATCCATCTTTTAGAGTTCAGTTTTGGTTTTCTGTCAGAGGTCATTTTGTATGTTCCATCGAGGATGTCTAAGTTTGACTTTGGTCCAAGATTTTTGAATGAGATTTTGTAAATAAAATGACTCTTTGGTAAATTACAATGAAATAAAGGATTGCTTTATGTTTCATCTATCTTGATTATGATCTTGGTGTCTTTACTTATGTTCTTACATTTATTTCAGCAACTGTTATATTCAGAAAATTACATAAAAAGTAAATTTCCAACAAGATTTTTGTTGATAAAAGACTAGCCTAAGCACTCGTAATTAATACGTGTGAGTTAGGACGTTATTTTTGTTGGCTATAAACATAGGGTGATATTCCCATCTACTTTGCTTTAGCCAAGTAAAGTCTGAAAATGCTTGAGTAAGATAAATTCATATATTTTCCTCAACAATGTGAGTTGTATTCTAATGTGTTTGTTTTACCATAGACAATGTCACATCATTGTCACGCAACCATGGGCATTTACATATGCCACTCCCGAGCACAAAAACTATTTCTTGATTTTAAATGATTCCTTGTTGGACTCTCGTACCAAGGATAATGATCTAACAACCTAAGATGAAAAAAAAATGCATAAAATATAATGCTAATAAACTTAAAACTGAAATCAAATATGAAGGGTGCATACCTATAGCGTGCATTTGTCAGACTGCTTGCTTGATTTGTATGATGTTTGGATGAAGGTAATTTTGTGGTTGATGTTCTTTCCTTCAAATAGATGGGATAAGACATCCATCATTTTCTTTGGGTTTTTTAATGTTGAAACATGAGGAATCAAATGGTTCTTGATGGAATCGACAATGATCCTTTGTGCGTTGATCAAATCCCTCTTATATTTTTCTATGGCCTCATCTCCCTCTGGTTCTTCAATATATTGTTCAACAAAACTTACAAGGTAATTCTTTTCTAGAATGAGCATCACTCTGTACTTCCATGCTCGGAAGTCATCGGCTCCTTCAAAGATTTTCATCAAGCTCAGTACCAGTAGTCATCCTGCCCGAAACAAGTAAAAAAATAACTTTTCAAGATGAGGATTTTAGACCTTACCAGAGAGATTGCTAAGTCAAGGATGAAGTCTCTCACAAAATCTGCAGTAGTTGCAACTAGACTTAAGGTTTATGAGGAAACCCTAATTTTTCAACTTTCAAATCTCAGATTTATGATCCAGGGACTAGGTGTGCCCTCCTAGGGCGAGCTCCTAGGTGTGGTTACTTTCTCCAACGTCCTCCTTAAACAGGGAAAACGTCACCCTTAGGGTTTATGTGGAAACCCTAATTCTACAGCAGCTACAATACTAAAAAATGAATCTTGGAGAGGGTGCGTTGAGGCTAGCCACTTCTTTATAAACTATGAGTTGGTCTCTTTCAGGCATTCTTTGATACCACGTTGATATTTTACTTATGCGACTAGAAGTTACAGTTATCATTTATTATTACAATCATTTATCACATTAAATTCATATATAATATCATTGAAAGAAACGCAAACATGGAAACAACATAGACACAAAGATTATCCTGGGAAACCCTCTAGGGGAAGAAAACCCAACAAACTTCCTCAATATAGATTAGCAAACCAAGAAAAATGCTTCTCTCCAAGAGAGAACTAACAAAGCACTAGATCCTCCTCTACTCCTTCACTATGAAAGAGTAGCGCACCACTTAACCAATATGAATCCAAGAGATAGACCATAAACCCTCCTTGATGTCACATTTAACTGTAGTAGCTTCTCCTCCAAGACTTGTGCACTTTTCCTCTTATTGCAGAGCTATGAGTGAGTGTACAAGTGAGGCACTAGCCTCCTTTATAAATAGTAGTCTGGCCTCCCTTAATTAGGTCTAGGCCAAACTGTCACTTTACCCTCTCAATTTACATTTAATTGTCAAGTCACAATAGAGTCGTCTTAATAAATATAATATAATAACATTCTTTAGGGTTTGTCTTGGTCAAATACAATAAGGATATCTTCCAAAGCTACTCAATCTTCAACAGATCACTCCAAGTTGCACAAGCTTATCTTGTTCTCGAATTAGAGCATCACAAAAGGACTCAAGAGAGGGTTCTTTATAAGAACTCCCTAAAGCTTCTCTAGTGGCATAAAAGGTAGATACAAAAACAAGATATGCACTACCAAGCTTAGAGAGAATCTCGTATTTGCATCGATCTTCCTTCATATCTAGTTGGCACTCTATACACAAAAGTATAAGTTTTTTGAACTTAGATAAGTGATCTTCAATGCAAGGAAAATCATTTGGAATTAAAGTCATTAACTAATTTTCCAACTAGTGAGCTCAAATAATATTGTGTTTACTAAACACAGCTTCAATATTTTCCCAAGATTTATCCAGTCTCTTAATTCCTTGAAGGTGAAACCATAAATCAGGAGAGATGGACATGTCGATTAGTCCACGTGATTTTTCATCCATGTTAACCCATGTGGCCATTTGGCATGTTATCTCCATTTTTTGGGATAACTAAGGAGATCATGTCTCGAGTCCCTCAGGTTGCAGATATGGAGTGTCAAGAGACTACATGACCAGCAATATCCACTCACATAGGTGGAGACCCTTCTGGCCACCATAGAGGTCATAGGTTTTCAGATGGCATCCACACCAGTTGGATTCCAAGAGGCAATGGGCCTTGCTCCATGAGGTACAAGTTAGGTATTATGGTAAGTTTCATTTCAATATTCGAGGCATTTGAGAGTGTTGTATCTTAGACTGATTTAGATTTCATGACATATTCTTGGACATTATGCCTTTTTTCCTTTTTCACCTCGGCGATTGACATTGTTCCCTAGTAAGTGGTCTTCCTCAGGAATGGGTTTTCTACTAGGGACTCCATTAAAAATCCATCGTACCATTTCCAACCATAATTACCACTTTTCATCACTTAAACCTCCCATTTCCTTATCTCTTGGTATTTTACGGTGTATTGACCCAAGAAGGGGTTGTCCCTCATTCTATGGGAAGAAGGGGTTGAAGGCCCAAATGGATTGTTGTTGGGTAAAATACAATATCCTACATATGAACCTTCTAGATGCTTCACCCAGAGATCCCCTAAGAAAGCAATGAAACACTTATATGTAAGAAAAGGGGACCCACAAGAATAAATGATAGAATTCTTAGGGGAGTAGTTGGAGGATAGGAGGTCTCATCACATGTCATCCTATCATGATCATGGGTATCTAGCGGTATGAAATTACCATCATCTGGCCACCCAGCCAGGGTAGTGGCTCTCAATTGCACAACTAAGAGAAAGGGGGTCTCATCATGAGCCAGCCTTCTCATTTCTGCAAGATATTTGTGAATGACGTTGTCATTATCATGACACCACGCCAAGATAGTGGCCTTCAACTCATCCTTAAAACATTAAAGAAACAAAGAATGGAAAAACGATGGGCTTGGAAAAATTGCATTGCAAATGACGACGCCACACACACTCTACAAAGGCACCCATGAATGAGACACTACAACCTCTTTTATGTCATGAACCCCATGCCCATTGAGTCTTGATCCTTAACCACTTCATACACTTTACATGGATTAGAGAGGGATCACTTGGGAAACACTCCTTGACCTATGGAAGATCTATCCAATAGGACACCTTGTCAACCCTCCCATATCTAATATTGGCAAGTCACGTAATCTCTTTGAGCACTTCCTTGTTTGATAGGGTAATATTTTATGCACATGCTTGGGTGGCTCATTTATTGATTTGATTTACTCATCATGATATTTTTACTTGATATCCTTGGAGGCCGTGTTTATTTATCTTTTCATGACCTAGTTGGTGGACAGTTTTGAAGGAACAAGCCTACCTTCGATTTCCATGGGGATTGAATCCCACAGGTTGTATGCCAAGGGACCGCATGTCAAATGAGATAGACATGCCTATGGAGGCCTAGAACAAATTATGGACAACATGACCTAGCCCTCACATGCCAAATGTTTTTCCTAGGAGAGGAAAAACATCACCTTTGGAGGCATGACGTCATCTAGGAGGGCTAGGGTTTGGATGTGAGGTTATCATTCATTTACACAAGGAAGTTTTGAGGAGAATGAGGCTTTGACCATGAAGAAATTACCTAGATGATTGACAGGTGGCTTTGGGAATCCTAACTACACTTCTCCAACACCAACGACTTGCTCCTAGTGTCAAAATGTCCCCTAAAGGGATGACGTCACCATAAGTTAGGGTTTTTTTTGTGTAAAAGTAAATTTTAAGTGAATTGTTTAATATTATTTGTGTAAAAGGGGAAAGATTAGGGTTTTTTACCCCTAGTGTTTTGGTTTACCCTAAAATTATGTGGACAAACTATTTTAGTGGCATTTTGTATAAATAGAGATCATAAGATCTCATTTCATAACATAAATCTCCCATTGTGAGAACTATTGGACTGAAATTTTCGCTATCTTTGGCTAGCTCTCTCTCTTGTGCTCTTGTATATGGTTATTTCTTTGGTTATTGGTTGATGGAAGTGATGTGCTATCCTTGGAAGGCTCTTCTTTGCTATTGTGGTGGTTTGTCTTAGATTTTTATCTTGAATTGGTAAGGCTTTTTTACATTGTGTTATCATTTGTTATTCAACTCAAGGTTATTTGCTAGAGCTAGGTGGGGAGTATAAGGGTATACACCCCCACCTTAGTATCCATCACTTTATGCTTACATTTTTTGGTTTAATAAGGGTTTTCTAAGTGAATTATAAGGGCATACACCCTCATAGCCTAAACCCTAGCTAGAGATACTTGTTTAGATGAAGGTCATTTTTCAGTTGATGTTCTTGCCTTCAAATAGACGGGATAAGGAATCCATCATTTTCTTCGGGTTTCTTAATGTTGAAACATGAGGAATCAAATGGTTCTTGATGGAATCGGAAATGATCCTTTCTTCTTTGATCAAATCCTTATTATATTTTGCTTTGGCCTCATCTCCCTCTGGTTCTTCAATATATTGTTCCACAAAAATTACAAGGTAATTCTATTCTAGAATGAGTATCACTATGTACTTCCATGCTCAGAAGTCATCGGCTCCTTCAAGATTCATCAAGCTCGGTACCGATAGTCATCCTACCTAGAAGAAGTAAACAAATAACTTTTCAATATGAGGATTTTAGACCTTACAAGAGAGATTGTTAAGTCAAGGATGAAGTCTCTCACAAAATCTGCAACAGTTGCAACTAGACTTAGGGTTTATGAGGAAACCCTAATTTTTCAAATTTCAAATCTCAGAATTTTGATCCAGGGACTAGGTGTGCCCTCCTAGGGTGAGCTCCTAGGTGTGGTTACTTTCTCCAACATCCTCCTTAAACATTGAAAATGTCACCCTTACGGTTTATGCGGAAACCCTAATTTTGCAGCAGCTACAACACTGAAAAATGAATCTTGGAGAGAGTGCGTTGAGGCTAGCCACTTCTTTATAAATTGTGAGTTGGTCTCTTTTAGGCATGCTTTTATACCATGTTGATATTTTACGTATGCACCTAGCAGTTACAGTTCTTCTTTATTATTACAATCATTTAGCACAATAACTACATATATAATATCATTGAAAGAGAGGCAATCATGGAAACAAGATAGACACAAAGATTATCCTGGGAAACCCTCTAGGGGAAGGAAAAACAACAAAGATCCTCAATATAGATTAGCCAACCAAGAAAAATGCTTCTCTCCAAGAGAGAACTAACAAAGCAGAATACCCCCCTCTACTCCTTCACTAGTAAAGAGTAGTGCACCACTTAACCAATATGAATCCAAGAGATAGACCATAAACCCTCCTTGATGTCACACGTAGCTGCAGTAGCTTCTCCTCCAAGACTTGCACACTTTTTCTCTTATTGCAGAGCCATGAGTGAGTGTACAACTGAGGCGCTAGCCTCCTTTATAAATAGTAGTCTAGCCTCCCTTAATTAGGTCTGGGCCAACCTGTCACTTTACCCTCTCAATTTACATTTAATTTTCAAGGCACAATAGGGTCGACTTTTACAAAGGCACAATAGGGTCATCTTAATAAATATAATATAGTAACATTCTTTAGGGTTTTTCTTTGTCAAATACAATAAGGATATCTTCCAAAGCTACTCAATCTTCAACAAATCACTCCAAGTTGCATAAGCTTATCTTGTTCTCGAATCAGAGAATCACAAAAGGACTCAAGATAGGGTTATTTATAAGCACTCCCTAGATATTCTCTAGTGGCATAAAAGGTAGATACAAAAACAGGATATGCACTACCAAGCTTGGAGAGAATATCATATTTGCATCGATCTTCCTTCATATCTAGTTGGCACTCTATACACAAAAGTATAAGTTTTTTGAACTTAGATAAG
>ML796235.1:56062-111933 GCA_009831015.1 Picea engelmannii
AGGTTTGATGGAGATTTTTGTGAAGTTGTTGTTCGTTTTCCAAAGAGATGGGGTCAACTAGTTGGTTCTCATCTTGGAGTTGGTGTTGTTCCAGAGTTTGTTGCGCCTCCACCCTCTTAAGAAGAGGGGTTTTGAGAGACTTGGCCCAAGCTTTAAGGGTTGCTTTGAGTTTCCTTAGTTTCTCTTCCCATACGAAGAAGGGAGGACCCGCGATGGCTTCTTTCCAGACTGTGGAGACAGTGTCTAGAAATCCTTCATGCTAGATCCAGGTCGGGCTGAAGCGGAAGGGGATGGGGCCTAGATTGCGGTTAGAGGAGATTGATAAGAGGATACACTTATGGTCCGAGGCGTTGAACGAAAGAATAATGGAGTTCAGAGTGAGGCTGAGGAGGAGGATAGAGTGCTACATAAGGAATCTATCGAGGCAAGTTGCGATATGTCTTGGTCCTATTCTTTTATTGATCCAGGTGAACAGTCCTCTCGGGGGTTTGATATCTTCCAGATCCCAGTCTAGGATTAGATCATCAATGATTTCTCTAAAAGGATCCCTGACGGGGGTTCCCCCTTTTTTTCCCCAACGTTTAGAGTGAGATTTAGGTCTCCGGGGGGGATGATATTCTCCGGGTGAAGTAGCTGCAGATGATCTTGGGTAGAGTTCCAGCAACTTCTTTTTTCTACATGTAGGACTGGATCATAAATGTTAAAAATGATTACATGTATATTTGTGTCTTTGTGTTGAAGGATTGTGAGGATCCAGTAGGAGCTGGTGTAGGATTGGATCAACTCGAGTTTGTTGGGATTCCAGAGGGTTCCCAAGCCGCCTGAGGCTCCTCGGGAACTAATGGCTAGACCGTCACTTGTATTCCAAAAGGTATTTCTGGTCTAGAAGAAGTGTTGTTCTTCCATCTTGGTCTCCTGGATTAGCCGTACATCTGGGGTGGAGATGCGCATTAAGTCTTTCATTGCTTCAACTTTATGTTTGCTCCCTAGACCTCTACAATTCCAGGAGATGACTTTCATTACTTACTTTTGCTGGTGGTGGCGGCTCCTTTTTGGAACTACCCATGTTGCCTCATTTAATCATTCTGTCTAGAGTTGATTTTCCCCCCTGTAGTTTGTCTTTGTAGGTTTCTTCTTCTCTACGTTCTTTTGTTGATTTCCTTCCCCTCTTTGAAGATTTCTTAGTGCTTATAGTTGGATCTATTTCCCCTTCATCTTCTTCTGATAGATCTTCCTCTTATCCTTGGTCTAATTGGGCTACCTCCTATGGGGGATCTGCATTAGATGGAGGATTGGGGCCATTACTTTATTTTTCTGACAGGGTCGGAAAGGAAGGCGGATCAGTTTCATGTATGTTCCTTTTGATTTCTGGTTCTTCCAGGGCAGAGGGCTTGTTTCCCGTTTCAGGCTGTGATTTTTTTGGGGGATCTTTGTTTTTGGGTGAGGGAGGATTTGGGGCTTTTCCATCTCGCCTGGATCCAGTTTTTTTTTCCTTGTGTCTTTTGGGTTGTTGACATCCTTCGTCCAAGTCTTTTTCTTGTTGGGTTTGGGGGAGTTTTGGGCAATTTTTATGGAAACGGCCATACTCGTGTCAATGTCTACATTTAAAAGGTAGTTGTTCATAATCTAGCTTCTGATAATGCTGCCAAACACCTACAGATAGTTTTATTGCTTCTAGGAGACCCAATTCTAAATCAACTTCAACACAGATACGTGCACAAGAGTATTTTTCTTTGGGGTTATCTTTATCGATGTACTTACCTAGCCTATTTCCAATGGCTTGCATCGACGAGATAGACCAGCAGTGGATCGGAAAATTAGGGAGTCTGACCCACACTGGTATCACCTTGGGTACATCCAGCGTCGGGTCAAAGTCAGGCGTCCAGCGATTGAGGTACAGTCCTTGAGGTCCCATGAAGTACGACCCATTTCTGAAGATCAAATCTCGATCATCTCTGGAGATAAATTCGAAGAGGAAGAACCCTCGTCCAACCGCGTAGCAAGTGACGTTGCTGGTGATCATGGGTCGCCGGTTCTTCTGGATCCAGTTCTCGGTGGTGCATGGTGAAGGCCAGAGCCTGGCAAACTGACCCACCAGGGCTCTATCTGCATGGGTTGATCCGGTGGTAGGGCGATTGAAGGGATTTCATCCAGCTTTTTGACGAACTTGGAGGGTGGATTGGAGGTCGGCAGTGTGCCTTCGGCAATGAGCAGACGTTTGAATATAGCAGCGGCGGAGAGAGGCGGCGGATCACCGCCCCTATCAGAGCTCATGAGTGAGAGACCTAGCTTAGAGGCTCAGAGCAGTATGGGCACAAGGGGAGAAAAATATCCATCCTCGTAATTCTAACCCTCATATTGTTAAGTTTCAAATTTGTTTTTTTTTTCAAAATTTCGCTTATTTTTGTGTACGACCATGTTGAATTGTTTTGCAAGCAAAACAAGGGTTTTGGGGGTATAGTAAAAAAAAACCTCATTCATAACACTTAATATATATTTTGCATTAATTCACTTGGTTAAAAGTTACTTTATTAAATAAGAGGTATCAAGTTCAGGTCTTTATTTCCATTAAGTTACTTTTGGAAAAAACTCATGCAACTTTAAGTTATCACATAATTTTATTGTAAAGTACATTTTGCTTAAATTATAAAAGTGAATCACTATAAAGTAATTTTAATATTCTTTTTTTAAAGTTATTTTTTACATGCAACTTTAATTTATAAAATAACTTCATTGTAAAAGTGATTCTTACTTATTTTATAAAAGTGGGTCACTTCATGTAAAAATAACTTATTTGTAAAAGTGAGCTTATAGGAAAAGTTAGAGAAGGAAAGAAAATTTAGTTAGCAACCTCATTGTGCATCCACCACCACATGAGCTAATATCCACCTACTACGTAGAACTTTGATTAAATTTTATGCCTTTCTTAAAAATGACATCACTTTGGCATCCAACGTTTCTTTTCAGTGCCATCTTTTTTTTTTTAAATTGTTTATTTTTTCGCAAGCTTTCCATATAGACAATTAGTCTCTGCTTTTGAAGTCCTATTACCTACATATTTTAATATGCTACTCCAATTAATCTCTTGATTGCTAGTTCAAACTACTTCTCATGGAAATCCCACGTGGAGGATGTACTACAAAGTAAAGGACTTTATTGAATTACCTTGGGAGAAGAAATTACCCCCATTGATGCCTCAAAGAAATCCAAATGGGATAATAAAATTGATGAAACGGGTGGATTAATCGAGATGTCCATCTCTAGTGATTTACAATTTCACCTTCGAGGAATTGATGACCCAGATGAAGCTTGGGAAAACTTGGAAATTGTATTTGGTAAACAAAATGAAATTCGATCCCACCAACTTGAAAACCAATTAATTGATTTAAATCCCAGTGATTTCTCTTGCATTGAAGATTATATATCTAAGTTCAAAACACTCAGACTTTTACTTGAATACTATAAGATAGAAAAGAAGGATGTCCAATGTATATATGATATTCTTGCTAAGCTTGGTAGTGCATATTTGGTTTTTGTATCAACTTTTCACCCCACTAGAGAAGCTATAGGGGATGCTTACAAACCACCCTCTCTTGAATCTTTTTGTGATTCTTTGATTAGAGATCAAGATAAGCTCTTGCATCTTGGAGTGATCAACATTGCAGGTACATATAACGAAGGCTTAGTGGCCCAAAAAAAGGATAAATCCTAGCATCCAAATAAGCAACACCTTGCAACAACAAGCAAAACAAGGGTTCCAAACCCTCTCAACCAGTTTCTACTCTCAATGGTGATAAATGACCAAATTTAAAAAGAAAGAAGACTAAGAGACATTGCAATTTTTGTGGGAAAGATGGTCATCTAGAGTCTAAAAGTTTTAAGAAGATGGAGACCTTAGAAGCAACAGTGAAGAAGCATGACATCAATCTTGATTCTTCTTCTTCTCATGGACATGCACTTTATGCTTCTAGTTTTTCCTTTAGTGCAAAATCAAATTATTATAATGAATGGCTTATTGATTCTAGAGCATATTATCATATGACTAAGGATAAACCCATTTTTTCTACTCTTAATGAATATAACACCGAACAAATATTTGTTGGTGACGATAGATCTCTTAGTGTTGTAGGGTTTGGAACAATTCAACTGGATCATGGACCAATCGGGTGTTAAGCCACAGATCAATATAGTTGTTAGCTTCGAGGATAATATGAATCATCGGATCACTTTATGTCTAGGTCATATCGTAACCGTCAGATTACATAACTACAAATGCATACTAATGAAACACACTTAACCTAAAGACGCATTAGACCAAGTTGATTTTAATTAACTCATAAGTGTCTAAATACCCTAACACCCCCCCTTAAGAACAACTTGGATTAGGATTGAAGGATTTACAAAGGTGACACAATACAAGAAGGAGGGAAGCATTAGAACCTACCCCCCCCCCTCTCCCGTAATGACAACTTCCTGAACTCCTAACATAAGTTGAAGTTTGGAAAAGTTCGCTTTTGTAAGAGACTTTGTAAAAATGTCAACAATTTGATCTTCTATATGACAAAAGAGAACTTTGAGAACGTGATCTTGAATAAGTTTTTCGATGAAGTGCATGTGTAGTTCAATGTGTTTGTCACACTGATGTTGAACTGGATCTTTGGTAAGGTTTATGTCACTTTGATTGTCACACCAGAGTGTGGTTGGGTGTCTATATTAGAATCCAAACTCTGAAAGGATTTGTCAAAGCCATAAGGCTTCTTTACTTGCATTAACTATTGCTTGATACTTTGTTCATGTTGAATAAATAACAAGAGATTGTTGTTTCCTACAAACCCAAGTGATAGGTCCAAAACAATGATTGAAAACATAACCTGTAGTAGACTTCCAATAATCAGGGTCACCAGCCTAATCGAAATTAGTGAAGCCAACCAACAAAGGAGTCCCCCTGAATTGTAATGTATCCCAAACTAAATTGTACCATAGATATACTGAAGTATCCTTTTGTTGCTTTCTAATGGATGTAATGGGGTGTTTTCATTTATCAATAAACAAGACCAACAACAAAGGAAATACTGGGATAATTATGATTCAAATACAAAAGGATACCAACTAACTGATGGTAAAAAGTGGCATATGCTTCGTGTGTAGTATAGGCAGCAACAAGTTTGACTACAATCAAAAAGGGAGAAGGGGTTGGTTTACAATCTTCCATGTGAAATATGCGAAGAAGGTCACATGCATATTTATATTGGGAAAGGGAAATTCCTTCCTTGGTTTGCAATACTTGGAGACTAAGGAAATAATGCAAATAACGTAAGTCTGTCATTTCAAATTTATTCTAGGGATGGATTTCACTTGGTTTAAAAGTTTGGGGTCACTACTAGTGAGAATAATGTCATTACTAATTCTCAAATGTTGCAAATCAGTTCCTCCATTGGGAACCAATTCTAGATAATACCATGAAACAAATACAAAGCACCCCATAAAAACACAAAAACAAGTTCTAGAAAGATGGAGAGGGGACCCTTGCATTGTTGACTTAGCTAATGAGAAGGAGAGATGGGAAAGGAAACCCACACATTGTATTGAGTTTGATCTAGTGAAGAGTTTATAGCACAACAATGATCCACCAAGGGCTTCCAAACAAAGTTTCCAAGTAACGATCCACCAAAACAGTGAAGAGTTTTGATTTCCAAGTAGCGATCCACCAAAAGAAGTGAAGAGTTTGGATAGAAGTGATTTAGCATACACACAACAAACTCAAGGAAAACAATGAAGAGTTTCCAAGTAGAGATCTAGAGTTTTGGCAATGAGTTTGGACTCTGAAGTGCTTGGACAAATGTAGTTTAGGTTAATGTTCATTGTTTTAGTTAGTTATTTTAAGACCTAAGTTAGTGTACTTATTTAGTTAGTTAGTTAGTTAGTTAGTTAGGGTGTATAGTTATGTATGCTTATTAGCAGACACAACAAACTCAAGACTCATAAATTAAAGTCAAACACCTCAAGGCTCCTAAAAACAATACTCAAAGTGCATAAACATATTAAGGCTCAAATTCTAGACTCAAGTTATATTTGAAATTTTGTTGTCAGTGTGCAATGTGTAGTTGCTAATAGGTATTTCACTCTCTTAATAAAAACCAACAATGGCGTCACATCTATCAGTGCAGTCTAGGCATGGAGTTCGTGGTGGAGAGAGAGGAAATAATGATTGTCACTGAAATGAACAGCAACAACAAACATATCTTGTTGATTCTATCTTGTGGAAGTATGTGACCAATATTGGTAAGAAGGAGAATAACAATAATGGAAACTACTTGTATAATTGCAACAAGTGCAAAATAACTTTTACTTGGGTCATTTTTAACCTCTATATTTTCTCCCTTGATAATCTTGAGGGATAACAGCTAGCATGTCTATTCTTGGCTGGCATTCAAAGATTGACACAGATTAAGTATTTTTGTGAGCCAATGGTTGGTTCTCATTGAAGGCGGGTACATGATCGGTGTAGTGGTGGTTTTTGCTTCAGAGACAGAGTTAGCACAACTTTCCCTAGATTTGAGAGAGATTGTTATTTTTAGGATGGTTCCTACTTTTTAGGAGACAGCGATCGAGGACTCACATGTCAATTTTGAGCATACATTATTGGTCCTTGAATGATTATGAGCCCGATGACACTTTTTTCAGAGATCATGTAGGCACTTTCTATTTTTAGCAGGTTGAGTTCCAAGCTTCATATAATGATTATGAGTTTACAATATTGATCCTAGAGACATTTTGAGTCTAGTGAGCCCTTTCCGAGATGACATGTGAGTATTTTCTATTTTTAGCAGGTGGAGATCAGACGATCAAATGGTGATTATGATTACATTTCCAGATTCCTTACAGAAAATTGAATCCGATGAGCATATTTTCACTAACTTATGAGGACTTTCTATTTTTAGCCATGTCTATTTTTAGACGTGCAACATTTGGTAGTGATCTCCTAGTCATCCCAGACACACTTGGTGTTTTTCTATTTTTTAGGGCTAGAGTGTTATTTTTGGCAGTTATTGTTTATAGCCAGTGTGGTCAACTCCCAAGGTGACAAGTGGAAGATTCAGAATCTGGAAAATTGTTAAGTACCAAAGATCTGACTACAAAATACACCAGAATAGATCCAAGAAGAATATATGAAAATCACACTTTATTATAGGAAAACCCTTGAGGTAGGGAAACACCATATAATGGATCCTATTATGGAAGAGCTCCTCTCATGTTCACTTGCCTCTTCAAGGGGGCATCCTCCTATTGAGTTATCACTCACAATACAATACAATACAATACTTCTCTTCATTTTGTTTACATTGCTTGAACCCCTTTATATAGTGCTACCATCACCTAAGAACATTCTAGAGGAGGAATCTTCTAGAAGCGGAACCTTCTAAGAAGTCCTCTTACATTTATTATATCTAACTACCACAATGGGACTTATTTAATAATATAGTGGACCTAGTCCACCTTACATTGAATGGCCTCCACTAACTCTCTAGCTACCTAACATTCCATCCCCCTTATGAAAGTGTTGTCCTTAATGCTTGTTATGAGGGTCGACAACCATATACCAGGGTCCCATGGATAATTGTGGACCATAATGCTGAAGAAGACTAGAGAACCAAGGTCCCATGTATAAATGTGAGCCACTACGCTGAAGTAGTTGGACTACCACTGTGAACCTGGGTCCCATCTCCAAGTGCTCATGTGAACTCCACGCTGAAGATATTGGAACCTGTGAACCAACTGAAATTGATGCTCTAAAGATTGACACTGGTCATGTGGATCGAAATATTTAGAACCAACAAAAAATGCATTGAATGCGAGTGGAGAATAATAAAACTGAAGAAGAATATGCAGAGAATGATCGTGTTTACTCTCTAGAAAGTTATCTACCTGAGGGGGAGTATAGTCATCAAATAGACGATGGAAATAGTTATCATCCCAAAAATGATAACTGTCCATATACCAATCATCGCAATCGACATTAAAATCATACCAAGCATATATTTCTTGATTATAATCATCCATAATATGCATTGAAATTTTGGACTCTTAAATACATTCCTCTTGAATATGTTGCATTTCAACTTTGATCTCTTGAATATGTTGCATTTCAACTTTGAACTCTTGAATTGTTGTCTTGATGGGTGACATGATTTGAGAACGAATATCCATCGGAAACACTACATATAATATATCAAAAGTAATCTCTTAAAATGATTTATCCAATGACATTGATTTGGTAGCAATCTGAGCACCCTATGAAAAGTTATGAACTCTGCAGTCCTGTTGTCGTCATGAAAAACCCCCCAAAAATGGATGATTTTAAATCAATGATATCTTCACTTCCAAAGCTCCGATTTGAACGATTGTTTTTTGAAATTGGGTGAAACTGTGAGACGAACTCAGATCTACAATTTGTTTTGGAAAATTCATCTCTTTCTGCTACAGAAATCAGAAAAAATCACGCAACCGTCTGCGGAAAAAACTCTGAAAAATAGCAGATTTTAAAACTTCAATAACTTTACTTCTCGGACTTCGTTTCAGATGATTTTTTCTTAACTTGGGTGTTTTTCTGAGAGGAACTCATATCTACAAACATTTTCTGCAAATTTTGCACAAAAACCTACAGAAATCATTCGGAATGTCGCGGCCTTATTTCTCCGAAAAAAAAAATCTACAATATATATATATATACCCACAATGCCTGCTAATGAAAGTGCTCTGATACCAATTGTTAAGTATCAAAGATCTGAATACAAAATACACCAGAATAGATCCAAGAAGAATATATGAAAACCACACTTTATTATAAGAAAACCGTTGAGATAGGGAAACACCATACAATGGATCATATTATGGAAGAGATCCTCTCATGTTCACTTGCCTCTTCGAGGGGGCATCCTCCTATTGAGCTTTTGCTCACAATACAATATTTCTCTTCATTTCCATTACATTGCTTGAACCTATTTATATAGTGTTACCATCACCTAAGAACATTCTAGAGGAGGAATCTTCTAGAAGCGGAACCTTTTAAGAAGTCCTCTTACATTATTATATCTAACTAACCATTTATTATATCTAACTACCATAGTGGGCCTTATTTAATAATATAGTGGACCTAGTCCACCTTACATTGATTGGCCTCCACTACCTCTCTAGCTACCTAACAAAAATGGCAGTATGAAAGTGTGACATGTGGCACTTTGATGGCATAAGTATTAGAGGAGGCACACTTTCAAGAAATAAGGCAATTAATTAATTAGAGAGGGCATGTGGGTGAGTTGACACGTGTCTAATTATCATGATTGAGTTAATTAACGCTCAATTCATTTTGTTTTTTCCTTTCACTCTCCTTACCCTATTTCCCTCTCACCATGCATGTGTTTTACTCTCTTGAATGTGCATTAACTCCTAAATTTTAGGGCATAATTCCCTTATCACACATGTACACTCCATCAATTCCCTTCACACGCCTCTCGTCTCCCATATTCCTAGTGCAAAAGATAATTATTGTGCCTCTCCCTCTCTTGTCTTCAAAATTTAACTCCTTTTTCTCCCTCTTCTCCTCGCACATGCACCTTTTATTTCCTCTTATCCCACATATGTGCCACTCCATTATTCACTCATTCCATGCGCCTTCCCTATTTCCCATGTGCACTATTCCTCTCTCACACCCCTATTCTCCATTATTTCCTACCCCATGTGCATCCTCCCTCATAAATAATCCTCCCATGTGTTATCCATCTCCTTTAAACCCTCACACATGTGGCACATTCGTCCTCCCACTCATACTTCTATCCTCATGCACCTTCTCCTTACCTCATGTGCATGTTATCCTCACTCGTGCTCAGTCTTCCCACGTGCCTTACCTTCATATTTCCACACATGTGCGCCCTTTTGTTTTTATCTTGGGAAGTGTGCCCTCAGATCTATATATTGGAGATGTCTCCTTAGTGTTCAGGGTGGGATCTTTTGCAGCAGCAACATACATACTCTCTCTTTCTCTCTCATTTTTCTATACTCTAGATTCTAGTTTCTTTGTGCGGAGATAGCCACTCTAGTGGTTTTTTTGCTTGTTTTTTTGTGGTGCAATCAGCCCTTTGGAAAGACATTAATAAAGAATTGTTGTTCTCATACCAACCTTTGGGTTCTTGTTAGTATAGTGTTTAACTTTGCGCATCAATTAGAATATTTCAAATTCCTATAGTATTTAAATTTGACCTTTTCATTGCGCTTTCTCTCTCTTTTCTATTCATATTTCTAACGCTAACATTGCATGGATTATACTAAGAAAAGTTATTATCATATTCCTAATGTATGGGGCAGTTTTACACGTTGTCCAAGACACTTTCATTGTTGTTTTTTGGTGTTTGCTGCAAAAAATCAGACTTAAAAACAGCAACAAGGCACTTAGGGACACCCCCCTGAGGTTGGCACGCACCAGCCCAAATAGAGAGGAGGTTTTTTTATGACACTTAGGGCATTATTCCTTGAATTATAATATTTTTCATCATTGATTTTATGTTATATCAGATCTAATTGGAGGGTGAAAAGTGTGCTAACAAATTGGCATTGTTGCCAAGAAACGAAAATCTTGGTGGCAACAATGTAAGTGAGTTTTTACTTTGATTGGTTTATTTTCTTTAACTCACCAAGAGACTCCACAGGATACAGGGATGACTCCATAGGGGATCTTACATAGAGAATCCAGGTTCTATCCCTCTCAAGGACTATTTCCATCTCTCGACGAGCTAGAGCATTTATTTTGAAATAGTTCAATCACATCACCCAGCGCTAGGCCAACTTTGTCTATTGGCACGGTTCCTCTATCATCAATCCAAGTAAATCTTCTATTTTTAACTACTAGTAGCATTGTGGTAAGTATTCTGACAATCTCTTCATTGGCTCAAGTATCATCTTGCTCTACTTGATCATCTTCTGCAATAGTTTTTTCAAGTTCTACTTCTCAAATTGCCAAATAAAGAGTTAGATTGCAATTGACTATCTATGCTTCTTTGAACATAATTGGAACTCAAGGGAAACCCAATGCTATGCCTACATGGAATTATAGTAAAAAACTCCCTAAGTTTGTAGGAAACAATGTTGTCTCGGTTGATGATCATATAGACGCTTTCCTGAAGGTTGTGGATGACATTGAGTTCTAGCATGAGGACGTTGGCATGAAGATTTTTGTGCAAACCTTGGAAGGTGATGCCCGAGCATGGTACAAGTTGATTCCAGCTAGATCCATTGATGGATGGGATGTTTTTCAAGAAAAGTTCACAAAAATATGGGCGGATAAACAGGACACTACTTTCTTACTCAAAACCTTTTCTAATATTAAAAAGAATGAAAATGAAATTGTTTCTAAATTTAATACTCATTTTTCTAAAGCTTACAATAGAATTCCTAACATACTGAGACCTAATGCAATTGGTTCTTTGATTTACTATCTTGAGTAATTTGATATAATGTTGGGTATGTTTCTCAAGCAAAGGGAACCTCAGACTCTTGATGCTACTTTCAACGAGGCGATAAAGACAGAAAATCACCTTATGTCGACTCAAAAGGTATAGGTACCTCTTTCACACTTGGTCGATCCACGGGCTAGAAGGACCTCATGCCCACCTATGCCACCACTTTGGAACCTAAGCAGGAGGAAGAGATGGTAAAGGATGCATCTCTTGGATTGTTGAATGACTTGAGAAACAAGGTAATAAAGCTTGATAAGATGTTACAGACTCAAGTTGTTCTTTCACCTCCAAAACCATTCCAACAAAAGAAGCCATTTTAGTATGCCAAGAAATTTGAAGACCAAAAGGCCCCAGTGCAAGCATCTGGTACTAATTATATTGATCATGCATCAACCAATCTATATTTTCAAGTATGTCAACTTCCTCATAGTGAAGTAGCATGTGTTGTGTTTGCTCAAGCCGTGTACATGTTCAAGCATGAAGATGACCATCTTAATAAGCAAGAGGACACGCTCAATGTTTTGGACGAGATGGATGGCATGGATTATCCTCACACTTTTCAAGTATTTGATGCTATCAAGGTAATTTCTCATAGTTATTTTCATGTGGATTCTGATCATTTCAATTCCTTGCAGTCGGTTCACACGAGACAGGTGACTCCAAAGGAAATTAGAAGGGTTGAGGCAAGTGGCACAATCATGGTGTAAGATATCACCAAGAAATATGTGTGTAGAGGTAAATCCCCACCCCCACTATTGACCCAAGGTAAGACTCCAACTTTCTCGGTAAGTAAGAACGACCCACCATTGTTGCCTAATCCAGTTCATCTTGTCTTCTACTTTTTCTTTAGAGGGTGAGCTTAAAAAGATTAAAATTATTGTACCCATGAAAGAGTTAATTCACATGTATGTTCACAAAGAAGCAATTAGCAAATTTATTGGAACTAAAGATGCAATAAAACTTTCAAATGACAACCCTCAAGTCTTCCTTGGAATCATTTAGTCCAATATTACTCCCACTACTTTCAATATTTCATTGTTAATTAATGGTTTGATATTATGGAATTGCATATTAGACTATGGAGCATCTTATAATGTTATGACTCTTGAGATTATGCATGAGCTTGGATTACAGATAACGAAACCATACAAGAACATACAAGCAGTGGATGTGAGGGAGGTGTCGATGTGCAGAGTCATCCAAGATCTTAAGTCATGTTTGCATGCATTCCAAGGAAAATTCTAACTATGGATGTTGTTGTCATTGATTGTCCTGTGTGGTGAGGCATGCTTCTTTCTAGGATGTGGGGTGTTGATGCAAGGGAGACTATTCAGATGGATTGGTCTTATGTAGACATTTTAATCTCCCTTGTAGAGAAGATAATATTATATAGGGAGTAGAATATGCTACATCATGTTGAAGATCCATGCAATATAGCCAATGATCCACTTTATTGAGATGTGCAAGAGCCAGACTTAGGAGCTTATGTGATCATTGATTGTCCAAAATTCCCTTTGTCGTTTGTACCAAAGAATGAGAAAAATGGCTTATGGACTATGCACTTTGATGAGGCTCACTCCAAATTCAGGTCAGGAGCGGGGGTGGTCCTCACTGCTCCCTAGGATATGATTTATCCTTATTCTTTTTGTTTAGAGTTCAATTGTACTAACAATATGGTGGAATATGAAGCTTTGTTGTTGGGACTTCAGAGGGCATGGAATATGGGGGTCAAACAGCTAAGGGTTGAAGGAGATTCAGAGCTTGTGGTCAATCAAGTGAAGATGCAATGTGAAGTTTAAAATTAACGCTTGAAGAGGTATAGAAATGTGGTTTGGGATGAAATTGAATATTATAATGCATTTAATATCTCACATGTGCATAAGGATTTGAAAAAATTGGTTGATTCTTTGGTAACTAGGGCCACTCTTTTCCAACCATGGGCAAAAAATCCATACATTACATATATGGGTGAGGTATATTTTCATCCTTTTGTTCGAGACAATATTGGCTCATGGAAATTCTTTGAGGATGATAGACACGTATTTAATTTTCTAAATTGTGATAATGAGTTTGCTAACAATATCATTGATGAGATACATGATGGTGAGGAGACCCCTATGATTCAATTAAGAGCAATAAAATTCCCAAAGGTTTATTTCCATTAGAAAAATTATTTGAGAGAACTGACATGTTTTATGGAATTAATAAACCTTGCACAGACCAACGGGTAGAAGAAATTGACATCAAATCCAAGGACACATTGAGGCTCATTAAGGTCAAGAAAGGTTGCACTCCTCAAGAGCTAGCCAAGATTGTGGAACTGGTAAGTGAATTCTGAGATGTTTTTGCATGGTTGTAAAATGAGTTGAAGGCATGTGATCCTAAGATAATCAGCCATGCAATACCACTCTTGGAGGGTGCCAACCCATTCAAACAGAAATTGATATTCATGAACCCTAAGGTAGCACCCACCATTCAAAAAGAGTTGCAAAATTTGTATGAGGCAAGAATCATTGAACCAATAAGGTACTTTGATTGGGTGGTTAAATGTGTACCGATAAGAAAGAAATCGGGTGAGATATGCATGTGCATTGATTTTGGAAATCTTAATCATGCATCTCAAAAGGATAACTACCCACTTCCCAGCATGGAACATGTTCTTCAAGTAGTTACAGGTTCAGGTATGATTGCCATGTTGGATGGATTCTCAGGATACAATCAAGTGATGGTAGCAAGGAAAGACAAGTATAAGATGACCTTCATAACCCCTTGAGGAACTTACTCTTAAATTTGCATTCCATTTGGGCTCATGAATGTTGGAGCCACTTTCCAACGTGCTATGGACTTTGCTTTTCCTGATTATGTTTTCAAGTTCATAGTTGTTTACCAAGATGATATAATTGTATTTTCCAAGAATATATATGATCATATTACTCACTTACGTAAAAAAAATTGATAGGTGCAAGTCTCTTGGTATACCATTGAACCCGAAGAAGTCAATTCTTGGGGTCTTTGAAGGAAATTTGTTGGGTCATAAAGTTTCAAAAGATGGTGTGTGGATAGATCCTGACAGGGTCAAAGGAATTCAATAGGTCCCCCTTCCAGCAAGCAAGAAGGCAATCCAATCCTTTTTTATCCAAATCAACTTCATGAGGCATTTCATCCTCAACTTTGTGGAGATTGTTAAGCCTATATCAGACATGCTGAAAAAGGGCCATGATCTAAAATGGAGTGATGAAGCCAAGAGAGATTTTAAGGATATTAAATAGGCTTTGTGTCACTCACCTATTCTTGTTACTCCATATTATACTAAAGAATTTCAATTTTTTTCTTCTGCATCTTACTCTGCTATGGTTATTGTGCTTTTGCAAAAGAACAATGAAGGAATGGAGCAGCCAATAGCATTCATGTGCAAGGATTTTCAAGGTTCATAATTGAATTACAAGTTGATGGAAAAGAAATCTTATGTGCTTGTGAAGGGGTTGGCTCACTTCATGACTTATTTTTGGAAATCTCATATACTTGCTTATGTCCCCCACCCCATGGTTAAAGAGATTTTGATTTAGAAAGATTGTAATAGAACTAGGGGAAGGTGCATCACAAATATCCAAGAGTATGACCTAGAGGTAAGGCATGACAAGTTAGTCAGAGGCCCGAGATTGGCTAAGATGATGATAAAGAAAAATCTGGAACAGTACAAGATCCACAGCTAAGTGCACAGGTAAATATTTTGTTAGATACTTTTAAAAATTTTGATCAGTACAATGATGTTATTCTTTATTTGACCAACTAACCATGTCCTCCTAACTACACCAAGACGCGGAGCTGATCGTTGTAGATTTGAGTTGCTAATTGTTTTTTGCAAGGAACTTTAGGATAGAGGAACCCGGATGGTATCATTTTGTGTTGTGTGGACTGTGATGAGTCCAAGGAGATATTGCACAATCTCCATTTAGGAGTGTGTGATGGGAATTTCTCTACTCATACCACTACACACAAGATCATGCATGTGGGATATTATTGGCCTACTTTATTCAGAGATGTCCATGCATATGTATGAGCATGTGAGGCTTGTCAGCGATTTCAAGGAAAGAAGAAGCTCCATGCTTTTCCCTTAGATCCAATTATAGTAAAGTCCCCTTTCCAACAATGGGTCTTGATTTCATTGAATGGTTTTCACAGAGTTTTGATGCTAGGCATAGTTGGATTTTGGTAGCTATAAATTATTTCACAAAATGGGTGGAATTATTTTCGTTGAAGACATCCTATAGTGTTTCCATTATCATATTTTTGGAGGATTGTTATTTCACGATTTCTACTTATGCAAAGCCCAACACAAGACTACCAAATCTTGCGTAACTATGGAAGAACCTACCACTGTCACCTTAGTAATGACTTCCCTTGTTTTAGTGATGGAAGAGGTCTACCAAAAGGGAGGCTTCCCTCATGACCTCAAGTGATCAAATAGCAAGTATAGTAGCCAAGCCTACTGCCCCCTATCTTGATCACTGAAAAATTGGTCTAAGTTAAGGAAAAGAAGAGGTTTGAAGATGATTTGGTACCTGCGCAGAAAAAGAAAACTTTATAGCATATATATAACAATTTCCAAGTCAAAGTATGCCAAAAATGACCTCTTAGGACACTAGAAAAGACAAGTTGCAATGGTTGTTACAATTTTCCTGCATTAAAGAATTATATGACAGTAGTAAATGATTTGTAACAAAAACAACAATCAATGCTCAGAAATGCAACAATTGACCATGAAAAGTTAGCATACGTCTACTACAATATTGTCCAATTGTTAGATGTTATTTCTGAATAAGTTAAGCCACCAGAGGATGTAATGTCCCCATTTTGGGACATTATAACATTACAGAGTGTTATGCCTACCAGAGTATCCAGATAGGGGTGACAGAGAGTTCAGGAGATATTGAGGGGTTTTATTGGGCCCGACTTGCATCGTTCATCATCAGGATCCATTTCGCATAGCTTGGCTTGGTTCTGTTGCATTCCGACGATTTCCGTAATTTTGAGTTATTATGGGTCATATCTTAATTAAATTCACTAAGAAGGTCATAATGGACATATTACTTGGAGAAACCTCTTAGTGTAATAGCTCATCGGAATCGAAAAGAAGAACATTATAGGATAAGATGATGAGAAGTGACTTTCAGTGGCTGGAGAAGCCATAAGGATGGATAAATCACTTTTTAGAGGTAAAATGGTTAATTAATTAATTAATTAAGTGATTTATTCAAGGAATAATAAAATAAAGTAAAATTCACTTGGAGGGAAAAGGTCAACACAGAATTAGGGTTTCGGGAAGCTATAAAGAAAGGGTAAATCAACCTAATTGATGATTATGTTATGATTTGATGTTGAGATATTTGTAGAGGAGGGGGAAATCGACCCCCTTTTTGTTTTGTGGATTTCTAGAGGAAACCACCACCATTGATCAGTTTCGGTGTTGAGAGACACACCCTAGCCTATCGGAGATACCATCCAGGTATTTCACCGTGCATTACAATGTCCAGTTCATTGATTGTGCAACTCATCCAGAGAGGGCACAAGTGTTTGAGAGAGGGTTTGTGCGGTCGCTTGTGACAGATCCGATTTGGCTGATTCCTTCCGACCCATTAGAGATATAGCCGGGGTGCACCTATTGATCCATATTTCGTTAGTTTCCGATAGTGGAATATTTCGAAAAGCAGAAAACAGTCATTTAGGGCCCAACTCCAGAGGAAGCACATTTGGGGTTCTAGGGGACATTCCGGGACAGATCTGAGGAATCCATTCTGACCCATTACAGAGGAGACTAGGACGATCATTTTGAGATATACATCGTCGGATTCCACCGGTGGAATCACCAGGGCACGCTCATTGAGCCCAGGAGGTGCGCAAACCCCCAAGGGGTGAGATCTGGAGCTTCAAAGGTCGTATCTTTGGTCTGATAGTCATTAGTCTCAGTCTAGAGGCCAGGGCACATCTTTTGAGACAGTTTCCAACTCATTTTGATGGGTATCACCATTAGGGCGAGTTTTTCGAATTCTATAGCAGTTACCGTGAGTTGCTAGACTTCTTTTTGTCGATCTATCCGTGCATGCACATACCAATACCTGTTCTTCTGGTCATAGGTATTTCTTATCTATTATTTTGTATTCTAGTGACGATCCATGAGATTTAACTGACGATTATCACATATGCTTCCAGTCTTTATTGTATTTCCTACTTTTTTCCGGCATTATATATATATCAGTGAGTTGTGTTGTCCTTATTTTGCATGTATTGTTTTACATGGCTAAACGCATAATAAAATGGAACACACATGTAAAAATAACCGAGCATCTTCACACAATTACTCAAACGCAATCAGAAACCCCTAGAGTATCAGATTCAGTAGCCAAACCGTAGTTCAGCAGTAGAGATCCAGATCAACTAGATCATGGATATTTCAGTGGTATCAGAGCCTTCTTCCTGCCAGCATGTGAAGAAGTTCTTCTCATGACCCCGTGATTTCGAGAAAAGGTGAAGAATACCCAGAGGGTCGAGGAAATATTGGGGATGAGTACATTCAGTATCGCAAAGGTCATAGCAGAGATAGGAGAGATAGAAACCAAAAAGATTACATCCCCTTCCACACTCAGTTAGATACAGAGCCAAAGATAGATGACATAGAGAATATCAGTTCAGACACACAGGCTGAGATAGAGGGGACTATGGGTGACAGGTGTGAGACACTCGAGGGCAGGGGGAAAGGCCTCGAGATACATTTTTACAGTACGTAGTCCATGTTGAATGACCTAGCTAGGGGATAGAGAGACATGTTGATTGCCATACAGCAGATGAACCTCAGTACACAGATGTTCCAGCATAGCACGAGCACTATAGGTTCCAATGCCACAGGAGGGCCTAGTGGTTCAAAGAGGAAACAAACAGGATAGAAAGGACATGATGAGGAGTTTGCAAATTGTTTGAGACAGTATCAAGAGCTTGGTACAGAATTTCATGTAGACATGCCATTCAAGGTGTTTTCACCATCAAACATCCTGAGTGGTATGAACCCCAACTATCAGGGGACAAGAAGGGGAAAGTGCACATTGTTGAGGTACACTATGACAGTGAGGATTAGGAGGTGCATGAGAATGCAACCACATATGCCTATTTAGAGCAGTCAGATGAGGATAGTGACTCGCACATCTAAGGGACAGTTGGATGGACAAGATGATAGCGCATGTTCTTCATCTTCCCTACCAGACAGTGTTGAGACTTCAACACTTCAGCATAGTGATGACACTTGTGAGGATTCATATGTGTTGGCACTTGGATGTGATGAGATTAGGTGGTTGGATGACCAACCCTTGGGTGTAGACGTGGCTTCCAAGAAGTCATGTATGGAGGTTGATGAGCTTCCTATGATGAGTGATCCACATTTTTCATCTTCTCAGTCACCTATGCTAGCCATGACACATGAGGATATCAGTGGCATTTTTTATATGGTATAGGAGCCTTGTGTGGGGATTGTACACAAGGGACATATGGATCTGTTGACCCAGGAAGAGAGGTATGGCCTAGAGTTAGTTGACCTTACACATACCTATCAATATGAGGAGAGTGAGTCACCACTCTTGGATATTCCATTGTTGGACCAGGTTGTGGAGACTAACAGCGTATTGGGACACTTACTCCCAAGATCGATCTACAGTGATGAGGATGCACTCCTTATTGGTCGGGATGAACATAGCACGTGTTGGGACACATCTGTATGGGATCCAGGCATAGATGACATTAGTAGGGTGAGTGCACAGGAGGATACAATTGTCCATACATGATACAGTGCGATTCAGATGGGGTTCGCAGTTGGTGATGGCGTGCAATGGCATATAGGAGGACTCAGTAGCACAATGGACAGTGGGTAGTTCAGTACCTTATATTTTGAGGAGTGTGTTGTTGAGGATTCCATTATTGACACTAGCAATGAGAGGCATGAGGTTGCACCTAAACAGGTTTGTGATCAGGGTTCACGACACTGGACGGGACAATTGAGAGTCAGTGAGGACATGATCATGGTAGCCATTAGATTCATTGATGATACACACGCATTGGTGGAAGGTTATTGTTGGAAGGCCTCAATGGAACATGATATTTCAGATAGGGGACTTGCCATTGATGACTTCCATACACTCATGGAGAGAGTGATTGTGATGAGGGCCAACTACCAGCAGATATTGATGGATAGGGATTACCTATTGGAGATTGGCGAGATGTATCACAGGGCACTGAGGGAGCAGGAGGTCGAGGTGGACTGACTCACTCATGAGTTGGTGAGCACACGAGGATTATTGGAAGGCACATAGACAGCCCTTCAAGAATCAGATTCCAGATTAGATGAGCTCCTTGAGGAGACTGGTCAGAGATACACTATATCTATCTCGACAGAAAGTCAGATATGTTCCTCGATTACATTGTTGGAGGATGTCTGGGTGTCACAGGGGCCACCATTCATGGGTAGTTCTGAGACAATTGGTCATACACATACACATGAGGATTCCAGAGCCAGGGGAAGTTATGAGGACACTTTCATTTGTGTTCCGAGATTGGTTGATATCCACACAGAGGTTGATCTGAAAGTACACCTTGGACATATGATGATGAGAGAGATGCACAGTGGGATTCATGGGGACGCATTAGATTGCAAGGAGACACACTTAGTGGAGCATGGAGATTCCTCTCCCTTGCAGTAGCACATAGCTCTAGGAGATCACCTTCACAGTAGAAGAAACTATCTGAGTGATGATGGAGGGAGAGTGATTGACCAACAGTTTGTGGCGTTATCTATTGTTGTATTCGATAGTTATATTTTAGACGATTATTCACCATGGGTGCTAGTGTATGAGTTTTTGGTCCAATCCTGGGGATTGACCAAATCATATGATACTTTCTAGTCCTACAGTCAGTTACAAATGTTTATGTTAACTTTTCCCGATACTTTCATCATTGACGGCAACATAGGGGGAGATAAACAGTGGCAGGGAACATGGAGAGTTGGTAGGCCGAGACCACCTGACAAGAGTGGATCATCAAAGACAGACAGTTGAGACCTTGGACGTGATGGTGAGAATCCTAGGCTGTGGGATAGCAGATATCTCAAAGGGTTACACATATTCATATTCTCATTGGGATGAGGATGGAGGGCTTCCGACAGTTCTCAATATGACACCTGAGCAGTTAGTGGGGATTGGAAGTGATGAACTTCCAATTTTTCCCTGGGATCTGGGAGTCCATTTGGTTAGTGGGTTGTTTCATCTTATGATAGCCCAGGTTGTGCCAGAGAGCAACATACTTCACTCTTGGATGGTTTTGAGAGGGATTGCAAGGAATTGTTCTATGTGGAGAGATAATTTCTCCCTATTGATACTCATAATTGAGTATGGAGGTGGTTGGGAAGATGATGATTCCACAAAGATACCTTTACAAGTTCAGCTTCTTGATAGCAGACCCATTTTTCACAGGTATTTCAGCATGAGGATCCAGGAGTGGGGGATCTAGTATGTATATTTTGAGCATACAGTCATGATCATAGTAGTGCAGCATCTGTGTGATGGTCCTTGTCAGAGGCTAGCATGGGACCCTGGGATTACAGGGTTGGGCATTTCATTGACTGAAGGAGATGAGTGGATCTTTGTTGCGGGAAGTCACTTTGACTTTGCAGTGAGCTTCAGTATTGGGGGGAGAACATCACTTGTTGGTGATTCGTTGAGGTCTTGTAGTACCTCACTATGGCAGTAGCATGTTCATTTGGTGGAGGACGTGTTGGGGTTGGTACGGTCTTGGAGGACAGACTCATTTTGGGTTGAGACCGTGTGTTATTTGTAGGAGACTCATGGTATTGATATGTTACAGGACTATATTTCATGAGGCATTGTAGTTGAAATTATGATATGGGATCGAGGGATTGGAGTGCTTGGTAGTTCAACGTTTGATGGAGTTGAGTTTCGAGTACAGTGGTTTCTCAGGGAGTTGACTTAGATTCTTTGGCCATTGATCATTCTACTCATCGGGAGCATGTGGGTCTCATACGTGGTGAGCACTTGGGGAGGTCACATATTGAGGGGAGTCCACCTTGTGTCACACAGGTGGATATGGGACCCCGGTATCATATGTAGTTGGATTCATTTATAGGACAAGCAATATTCCGATAGGGAGGACTGTAATGTCCCCATTTTGGGACATTATAACATTACAGAGTGTCATGCCTACCAAAGTAGCCAAATAGGGGTGACAAAGAGTTCATGAGATATTGAGGGGTTTTATTGGGCCCGACTTGCATCGTTCATCATCAAGATCCATTTCTCATAGCTTGGCTTTGGTTTCGTTGCATTCCAACAATTTTCGTAATTTTGAGTTATTATGGGTCATATCTTAATTAAATTCACTAAGAAGGTCATAATGGGCATATTACTTGGAGAAACCTCTTAGTGTAATAGCTCATCGAAATCAGGAAGAAGAACATTACAGGATAAGATGATGAGAAGTGACTTTCAGTTGCCGGAGAAGCCATAAGGATGGATAAATCACTTTTTAGAGGTAAAATGGTTAATTAATTAATTAATCAAGTGATTTATTCAAGGAATAATAAAATAAAGTAAAATTCACTTGGAGGGAAAAGGTCAATAATGAATTGGGGTTTTGGGAAGCTATAAAGGAAGGGTAAATAAACCTAATTGATGATTATGTTATAATTTGTTGTTGAGATATTTGCAGAGTAGGAGGAAATCAACCCCCTTGTTGTTTTGTGGATTTCTAGAGGAAACCACCACCATTGATCAGTTTCGGTGTTGAGAGACACACCCTAGCCTATCAGAGATACCATTCAGGTATTTCACCATGCATTACAGTGTCCAGTTCAGTGATTGCGCAGCTCATCTAGAGAGGGTGCAAGTGTTTGAGAGAGGGTTTGTGCGGCCGCTTGTGACAGTTCGAACTTGGTCGAATCCTTCCGACCCATTAGAGAGCTAGCCAGGGTGCACCTATTGAGCCATATTTCGTTAGTTTCCGACAGTGGAATATTCCAAAAAGTGGAAAATAGTCATTTAGGGCCCATCTCCAGAGGAAGCACATTTGGGGTTCCAGGGGACACTTCATGGAAAGTCTGAGGAATCCCTTCTAACCCATTACAGAGGATACCAGGATGATCATTTTGAGCTATACATTGTCAGATTCCACTGGTGGAATCACTAGGGCACACTCATTGAGCCCAGGAGGTGCGCAAACCCCCAAGGGGTGATATCTAGAGCTTCAAAGGTCATATCTTTAATCTGATACTCATCAGGATTAGTCTAGAGGCCAGGGAACATTTTTTGAAACAGTTTCCAGCTCATTCCAACGGGTATCGCCATCAGGGCGAGTTTTTTGGATTCTAGAGCAGTTACCGTGAGTTGTCGGACTGCTTTTTGTCGATTTATCTGTGCATGTGCAAACCAGCACCCGTTCTTTTGGTCACAGGTATTTCTTATCTATTATTTTGTATTCCAGTGACGATCCATGAGATCTAACTGAAGATTATCATATCTGCTTCTAGTCTTTATTGTATTTCCTGCTTTTTTCCAGCATTATATATATATATATATATATATATATATATATATATATATATATATCAATGAGTTGTGTTGTCCTTATTTCACATGTATTGTTTTATACGGATAAACACATAATAAACTGGAACACATATGTAAAAACATCCGAGCATCTTCACACAGTTACTCAAACACAGTAAAAAACCCCCAGAGTATGAGATTCTGTAGCCAAATCGTAGTTCAGCAGTAGATATCCAGATCAACTGGATCAGGGATATTTTAGAGGATGAGTGTATGTAGCAAATTAATGTATTTTAGATGGCTATAGCAAACCTTTTATAACAACAACAAATTATTTAGTGAGTTTTCCAATGTTAGTGTTAATACAATTAGCAGAGGTATTGAGAGTTTTAAAAGAGAGTGTTTATCAATCAGTTCACCAAGATAATAGCTTCTTAGATCAGTTCCTTTTAGGGTATGGAGTCTTCAAATGCAACTAATATTGATTGTTGGCCTACTTGAAACCAAGAAGTAGGATTCAAACCCCAAGGTGCAAGCACATTTGGGCCTTAGGCTTTCAATCTTGAGGAGAAGGAATTCTAGGGTGCAAGCACATTTGGGACTTATAAATCGTTTCTCCCTTCTTGTAGCTTCAACTAGGTCAAGATCAATTATCTAGGGCTAAGATCCTAAATTTCTAGCACTTTAGGGATTTAGGGTTATAACCCTAGCAAGGAAAATTCACAAATTTTAGATAGATATCACCTTGTGAGAGGAAGAAGCACTTCTTGCAACAAAATAACAAATTTCACCAGAAACATTAATAGCATAAACAATAATTGCATAAATTCACTTACTTCATCCAAGAAACCAAGAGATTTCACCCTATTTGCAGAAATATCCACCAAAAATCAACAAAAACCATCCATAAGAGACCTTCCAAGAATAGTGCATGAGAGAGAAGAGCTAGTTACCCATATAGGGAAAAAATTTAAGAAGTATAGTCTCACAAAGGTGAGAAGTGATTATCATAAAATTAAACTGAGGTTTATCCTTTTTGTATGAGGGTAAGCTCACATATTTGTCCACATAATTTGTCAACAACAAAATACAAGTGGGGTCGACCCCTCATTTGACCTTTACAAATGCTAAAAGTGCAAAAATAAATCATAATGGCGCCCACATGTGAGACGTCAAGGATAGGTAAGGTGATGTCATGACTCCAAAGGATAAGGTATCACCTCCAAAGGCCATGTGGCATCCTCCAAGGTGATTTAGATGTCAAGTGAGGTGTCTCCTCACCCAAGGTCATGCCAAATCATCTCAGGTACCCATCCATCCATCAAACCTTATCCATGTCAAACCCTAGAAGGTGGTGGCATCACCATAACAAGGAAAACATCTAACATCCAAGGCCAACATCTAGGATATGGGGAGTTTCATTCCATCTTTGCACTCTCTCTGACTATCTATTGTTGCAACGTCCCCAATCCTGGTGCAAAATAATTCTTAGGGTACTATCCCTAGCCTATGGGATTTCCATCCTATCTTTGTGCCACAATGACCGAATCTACTCAAACTAAGGATCATATGTAGATAGTTCATGTATCTAAAAATGTGAGAGCCATTGTATAAGGGTGGTGAGTCACTAGATGACCCAGTGATCTCCATCACACATGCCCAGGTACTGCAGTAAAGGCAGAACGTCTGGGGTACAAGCCAAAGACGTCCCTCAAGAACCATGTCAGGGCAATCCAAAACAAATCAAAGTACAAAACATGGTTATCCAAAGTTCATAAGAAACATTAGTCCTTAAAACATGAAAAGCAAGTTGCAACTTAAGATATAAGCCATGTAAGATAATTCACCTCAGTATCCCCTTAGAGCGTCACGCCAACCCAAGACTCCATGTGAGTTACCAAGTTTAAGTAAGGGAGGGCCTTCATCCAAACCTAGTAGGTGTGCCACGTAGATAGAAAATCAAATAACCCAAGTAGAAGGATAGGTCCCAAGAGTGACAAAGGAAAGTAAAAACCCTTCAAGAGTAAGTGTGAAAATTATATGGTTTTAGGGCTTACTTCATGGCTAATGTTTTCATTGAATCCATTTCTATGAGCGCCTTTGTGGAGGGTGTGCTTGCTCTTGAATTACCCCGTATTTACCTGTTATTTTTTCCAATCCCCCTTATTTTCGTTTTTCTAAGTCTTACTTTATTATATATTTGCAAGTCCCCTTTGTAAGGTTTCAACCCATTAGCATTACATTTTTTGGAATGGGGTGAGCAATGAAAGAGTAGAGTTCAATTTTGGACTAGCTTTTGTTGGTCCTCTTTGCTATCATTCCTTTATTTCTTTAGCTTCGGTTTCGTATTCCTTTCATAGCAGTTGCGAAACAACCTTTGGGTCTTCTCATGAGAGAATGGACCATGACCCATTGTCGAAGTTTAGTACACTATGAGAGGATTCAGGATGGAAAGTGTTAAGTATGGAGGGGAACATAATGATACCCTTGATAGGCCACTCCCCAATAGTACCCCTTTTCCTTGGTTGGTGACAACACAAGACTAGGGCACAAACATTGATCACCAAGTTGAAATAAGGCAACTGACACAATTTCCCAAACTAGTGATCCATTGTCAAACTTCATCCAAAGATCCTCATCCACATTCCCAACAAATTAAGTACAACACTTGCATGAAAGAAGGACTAACATACCTCATGGTGATGATTGTTTACCATCCCCCATACTCTCGGTTGCCTAGATGTGATGAGCCTTGGTTGACCTGTAGTTGTAAAGGTGAATGAGGGGGGTTGTTGGGATGCCATCTCTGGATATGTTGATCATCATCATGGTTGAGATCATGTTCTCCATTACATGTCATGAGACACGATCTCCTCTAGCTACCCCTAAGCATGGTGGGGTAACAAGGATAATATCCTCACTAGGTTTGGGGTCTCGCGGAAGCTTACAGCTAACAATGCTAGTGATTTCAAATCTATTGAGTTGCTTTCCTTTTGTTCCCATTATGGCATCACTTTGGCCCATTCAACCAACTATTATCCACAAGGGAATGGGTTGGTTGGAACCTTATCGTAATAATCAAGAAGACAATCGAAGACAACAAGAGAGCATGGGATAGTTGTCTCAAACATGAATTGTGGATTGACTGAATTACAAAGAAGAGAGCTATTGGTAAGAATCCTTTTGAGTTGGTTTATGGTTTAGAAGCTATCTTTCCAATTAACTTGAGATTAGCCATATACAATTTCTTCGAACAATTTACCACCAATTAGGAGGTTTTGCAACATCGTGTTGATGAATTGGTGCAACTAGAGGAAGATAGAATTGTCACATACACACACTTTACATATTATTAGGCACAAGTCAAGAGATTTTTTTACCGTAGAGCAAAGAGAAAACCTTTCCAGGTTGGAGACATGGTCTTGTTGTGGGACAAGCAGAATGAAAAATCAGGTGACCACAACAAGTTTGATCGTTTGTGGTTGGGTCCATACCATATTCATGTTGCGGTGGGGCCCACACTTTTCAGTTTGTCAATCTAGATGGTGATTAGGTGGGGATGCTAGTCAATGGGCAGTGGTTAAAGTAATACTTTCAATAAGGGATCATGTCCCAACAATTTTGGGTTTTGGGGGGTATTAATTTTAGTTTCCTTTCCTTTCTGCATGTCATTTTCAAATTCCAGTCTTGCTGATTTTTTATTGTTTTAGGACAACAATTTATCCTTTGCTTTGAATTTTTTTTCCTTTCGCAATCATTCCTCTCAACTTAGGTAAGAGTCGTTGTTTTTTCCTTCTTATATCAACATGTGGTTGTGTCTTGTAAATTATGTAGGTCTTTCCTTTCCTAATAAGTCTTCTTGTCCACTTTTGCTACCCTAAGTCAAATTTTGAGTGTCTTATCATACATTTATTGAGTCTTATGTGTCTTATCATTAGAGTGAGCCTGGATGAGGGTATGTTTGTTCATATTCTAAAGCATTAAGCCTTTTGGAATGGGTAGAGTTGAAAATACATAGGAGAGTCTTGAGTCATCTTATTTTTTGTCTCTTAATTCCTTCTCATTGAATCATTTTCTTTGATTCAGTCGTCCCCCTCATCCAACAATAGGGACATGGTACCATATACCCTTCTTGAGTTATCACTTCATGTTAAGGGAATATTTTTCATCATTGCTTTTACTTTCAACAGATCATCCTGCATCAAATCTAACACATTATATGCAGATGATCCATAAGTAGAGCATCTTGATGGTCATTAGCCTCATCATAGGTCATTTCATATTTGACAAGGTTGAGCATTATTCGGCCTTGATTGAATGATCCTCGTTATTGTTCGACTTCAGTACATCTTTCACAATGACAAGTTGTGCTTGTACCTTGGGACCCATTGACATTATTGGTGGGTTTCCTTTTCACTTGAAAGGTGTTTACATATTGACATCTGACTAAGTGACTCTCTCCCATGTGTTGACTTCAACACATTTACCACAAGGAGGAGTGTACATGGTAGATGGTAGTAGGTAAAGGATTTGGATGAGACCCCTTGTTTTTCAACTAGTCAGTGGGAGTTTTATATTTGTTTTGACTCCATTTCCCATTGGATAGGCATTTGGGATCATAGGTCAACTTACATGGACTTATCTCTTCCACATAGGTACAAGGGCATATTGGTATGTTTCTTCGGGAATTTCACAGAGCATTATTCAGAGTTTTCAAACACAAATATTCTCTAGTTCTCAACATCTCGCAGGGGGATCTTATCCCCTTGAGTCGCCATTGTTAACCCCTAGATTTTATCCCTTGAGAATCCTAAGGTTTAAGAGGAATCATGTCTATTTTTCATTGGCATTCAAAGATTCACCCAAATTGAGCATTTGTGTGAGCCAATGGTTGGTTCCCATCGGAGATAGGTACAAGATCGATGTAATGGTCGTTTTTGCTTCAGAGACAGACCTAGCACAACTTTCCATGGATTTTAGAGAGATTTTTATTTTTAAAGGGTTCCTACTTTCTAGGAGACAATGACCAGGGATTCACATGTCAATCATGAGCATAAATTATTGGTCTTTGCGTGATTCTAAGATAAATGACACTTTTTCCAGGGATCATCCAGGCACTTTCTATTTTTAACAGGTTGAATTCGAGGCTTCAAATCATGATTCTAATTTTACATTATTGATCCTAGAGACATTCTGAGTCCAGTGAGCCCTTTCCAGGATGACATGTGATTATTTTGTATTTTTAGTAGGTGGAGATCAGGGGGTTAGATGGTAATTTTGATTACATTTTTGGATTCGTTACAGAAAATCAAATTCGATGAGCATATTTTCATTGACTTTTGAGGAATTTCTATTGTTAGCCATGTTTATTTTTTTACATGCGACACTTGGCAGTGATCTTCTAGTCATCCTAGACACATTTGGTGTTTTCCTATTTTTTAGGGCTGGACAACTATTTTTGGCAATTACTATGTATAGCAAGTGTGGTCGCCTCCCAAGGTGACAAGTGGTAGAGTCAAATTTTGGCAATGGCAGTATGAAAGTGTGACATGTGGCACTTGGATGGCATGAGTATTAGAGTGGGTTCAATTTTCAAGAAATAAGGTAATTGATTAATTAGAGAGGGCGTGTGGGTGAGTTGGCACATGTCTAATTGGAGTGATTGAGTAAATTGACACTCAATTTATTTTATTTTTTCCTTTCATTCTCCTTACCCTATTTCCCTCTCACCATGCATGTGTTTTTCTCTCTTGAATGTACATTGACTCCTAACTTTTAGGGAACAATTCCCTTATCACACATGCGTACTCCATTAATTCCCTTCACACGCATCCCATCTCCCATATTCCTAGTGCAAAAGCTAATTAATGTGCCTCACCCTCTCTTTTCTTCACGAGTTAACTCCTTTCTCTCCCTCTTTTCCTCACACATGCGCCCTTGATTTCCTCTTCTCCCACACATGCGCCACTCCTCCTCCATTATTCTCTCATTCCATGTGCCTTCTCTCTCTCCCATCCACACTATTCATCTCTCTCTCTCTCGTGCACATATTCTCCATTATTTCATACCCCATGTGCATCCTCTCTCATAAATTATCCTCCCATGCTTTATCCATCTTCTCTAAACCCTCACACGTGTGGCACATTCATCCTCCCACTCATACTTATATCCTCATGCGCATTGATTCTCCCCATGCGCCTTATCCTTATCTCATGCACATGCCATCCTCAATCATGCTCACTCTTCCCATGCATCCTACCTTCCTATTTTCACACATGTGCACCCTCTTGCAATTCTCTTGGGAAGTGTGCCCTCAAGTCTATATATTGGAGAGGTCTCCTCAGTGTTCAGGGTGGGATCTTTTGCAACAACAGCTTACATACTCTCTCTTTCTCTCTCATTATTCAATACTCTAGCTTCTAGCTTCTTTGTGCGGAGATAGCCACTCTACCAGTTTTTGTGCTGGTTGTTTCGGTGCAATCAATCACTACTTCTTGTGTACTGAAATCCAATGGTGGTACATCTTTTTTTCGATGCAATTCTATTGGTACTCCGACGAAACATGGTTATTAGTTTTTTTGGTGTAATGGGGTCGGATATCTGACGAAAATATTGACTTCAGATATCCAACACACTGTCATCGGTTATGTTGACGACCCTAAGGACCAAAGGCTCATAGAAATCAACCATTATTTCTAGCAGATACTCGTCGGAAGTCTGATGTAACTACATGTCACATATGTGATGTCCATACAGTAGATCCGACAGATATTATTATCAAACCTGTCGTCGAATATATTACTCTCACATTCGTCGGATATGCGACCTCTATACAGTAGATTTGACAGAGGTGTTATACCTCCAACGGATTTTACTGTCGAATTGTTCATCAGATATTCAATGGACACATTCATCAAATATTCGATGAAACTGTGTATATTAAAATAATAATAAGATTACATTACATTGCTTCCACGTGAAGTTAAAAAAACTTAGAGGTTCTCTAGGTCATTTGTGCTAGTAGATCCATCCTGGGAATGTTTTAATTTCCTCCAACCTACCATCTCATGACTTGGATTACATTTCCCTCTTTTTGTGGAAAATAATCTAGTGGTTATCCTTATTATCCCAACTATGTGTCCACTAGATATGCCATTAAAATTATCGCGCCATATCAATCTAACTTTGTGGTGGCAATCTACTTGCATTGTAAATTGGAAAGATATCTATGATTCATCTACATAAGAAGAAGAAATTTTTCTTTGAGGATTTAAATAACTTGCAGTGTTCTCTCTGACTACTCAAAATGTGCATGTTATTGCTAGACTTGCACATAATCCCATTGTAATACCATTAATAAATGCTACCTGAATCAAACAAAGACAAATAAAATAAAGACATCAATTGTTCCTACTCGAGTCGTGTTCCTTGTTACTGCAAGAAGAAGAATTGGTTGCTTCCAATTTTCCATCTCAATATTTTTTAAGCTGTTGGAAAAACAAGCTTTCACATCAGACATCTTCTTTCACCTTCTTGGTCTATAGAATTGATTTATCTCTATAACCAAGCTGCAGATCCCATTCCAGAAGCTTAGCTATGACATATCATAGATTTAGTTACTTCAAGGCATTATCATACTTCACAAGCATATCTCGTTATTCTTTTTGTCCTTTCAGACATATTCTCTTTTATATATTTCATTGTACATATGAGTTGCAGATCCTAGCTACTGCTTCTGGCTACGTATCCTTGATCTTCTACATTCTTCAACTATTCAACATTCTACAAGGATATTTTGGCTTCAAAATTCAGCATTATGGCATTCTATAACTCAAAATTGGGGTATTACTTTGCCCTCCCCCTTATTTTGGCATTATCCTCGGTGCATATAAAAAAGAAGAAGACTTGGTTTCTTCCAAGTTTTGATCTCAACCTTTTTTAAGCTTTGACAAAACAAGCTTTCACATCAGACATCTTCTTTTCAACTTCTTGGTCTATAGCATTACTTTATCTCTATAACCAATTTGTAGATCCAAGTTGCATATCACATTCTGAAATCTTAGCTAAAGCATATCACAAATTCAGCTACTTCAAGGCATTATCATACTTCACAAGTAAATCTCATTACTCTTTCTGTCCTTTCAAAAGTATTCTCTTTTATATATTCCATTGTACATATGAGTTGTAGATCATAGAATCAGATCCTAGATGCTACTTCAAGTTGTGGATCCCTGATCTTCTACATTCTTCAACTCTTCACCATTCTACAAGGATATTTTGACTTCAAAATTCAGCATTTTGGCATTCTATAACTCAAAATTGGGGTATTACTTTCCCATCCCCCTTATTTTGACCTCGGTGCATATACAAAAGAAGAATACTTGGTTGCTTCCAAGTTCCATCTCAACATTTTTTAAGTTTCTAACAAAACAAGCTTTCATATCAGACATCTTCTTTCAGCTTCTTGGTGTATAGCATTGCTTTATCTCTACAACCAAGCTGCAAATCCCATTCCAGAAGCTTAGCTACAACATATCACAAAATTTAGTTACTTCAAGGCATTATCATACTTCACAAGAAGATCTCATTACTCTTTATGTCCTTTCAGAAGTATTCTCTTTTATATATTCCATTGTACATATGAGTTGTAGATCACAACTACAGATCCTAGCTGCTACTTCCAGTTGCATCTCTAATCTTCTACATTCTTCAACTCTTCAACATTCTACAAGGATATTTAGGCTTCAGAATTCATCATTTTGGCATTCTATAACTCAAAATTGGGGTTTTACTTTCCCCTCCCCCTTATTTTGGCATTGTCCTCGATTCATATACAAAAGAAGAAGACTTTGTTGCCTCCAAGTTTTCATCTCAACATTTTTTAAGTTGTTGACAAAACAATATTTCACATCATACATCTTATTTTCAACTTCTTGGTCTATAGAATTGCTTTATCTCTATCACCAAGCTACATATACAAGTTGCATATCCCATTCCATAAGCTTAGCAACAACATATCACAAATTCAGCTACTTCAAGGCATTATCATACTTCATAAGCAGATCTCATTACTCTTTATGTCAATTCTGAAGTATTCTATTTTATATATTCCATTGTACATATGAGTTGCAGATCAGAGCTACAGATCCTAGTTGCTACTTCCAGTTGTGTATCCCTGATCTTCTACATTCTTCAACTCTTCAGCACTCTACAAGGATATTTTGGCTTCAAGATTCAACATTTTGGCATTATATAACTCAAAATTGGGATATTACTTTCCACTCCCCCTTATTTTGGCATTGTCCTCAGTGCATATACAAAAGAAGAAGACTTGATTGCTTCCAAGTTTCCATCTCAACATTTTGTAAGCTACTGACAAAACAAGCTTTCACATCATACATCTTCTTTCAGCTTCTTGGTTTATAACATTGCTTGAACTCTAGATCCAAGTTGCAGATCCCATTCCATAAGCTTAGCTACATCATATCAAAATCCATCCACTTCAAGGCATTATTATACTTCACAAGCAGATCTCATTACTCTTTATGTCCTTTCATAAGTATTATCTTTTATATATTTCATTGTACATATGTGTTGCAGATCACAGTTGCAGATCCTAGCTACTACTTCTGGCTACAGATCCCTAGTCTTCTACATTCTTCAACTCTTCAACATTCTACAAGGATATTTTGGCTTTAGAATTCAACATTATGGAATTCTATAATTATAACTTAGGGTATTTCTCTCCCCTCCCCCTTATTTTGGCATTGTCCTCAGTGCATATACGAAATAAGAAGACACGGTTGCTTCCAAGTTTTCATCTCGACATTTTTTAAGCTGCTAACAAAACAAGATTTCACATCGGACATCTTATTTTCAGCATCTTGGTTTGTAGCATTTCTTTATCTCTATAACCAAGTTGCAGATCTCATTCCAGAAGCTTAGCTACAACATATCACAAATTCATCTACTTCAAGGCATTATCATACATCCCAAATAGATCGCATTACTCTTTATGTCCTTTCAGAAGTATTCTCTTTTATATATTCCATTGTACATATGATATGTAGATCACAACTGCATATCCTAGTCGCTACTTCTGGCTACAGATCATGATCTTCTACATTATTCAACTCTTCAACATTCTACAAGGATATTTTGGCTTCAGAATTCATCATTCTGGCATTCCTCAAAATTGGGGTATTACTTTCCCATCCCCCTTATTTTGGCATTGTCCTCGGTGCATATACAAAATAAGAAGACTTGGTTTCTTACAAGTTTCCATATCAACATTTTTTACGTTGCCCACCAAACAAGATTTCACATCAGACATCTTCTTTCAGCTTCTTGGTCTATAATATTGCTTTATCTCTATAACCAAGCTATAGATCCAAGTTGCATATCCCATTCCAGAATCTTAGCTACAACATATCACAAATTTAGTTACTTCAAGGCATTATCATACTTCACAAGCAGATCTCGTTACTCTTTTTGTCCTTTCATAAGTACTCTTCTTTATATGTTCCATTGTACATATGAGCTACAGACCACAGCTTCAGATCCTAGATGCTACTTCCAATTGTGGATCCATGATATTCTACATTCTTCAACTCTTCAACTTTATACAAGGAAATTTTGGCTTCATAATTTAGCATTTTGGAATTCTATAACACACTCCACTTTTTCTGGCTGGTCTCTCCCATGACCATTGGTTTGTATGTTTCCAAAATTTTCTCAGGTACGCATACATTTATTTTACTTGCTTAATTCATTTGATGTATGAAAGTTTAATCATTACTTCATGTGAAAATTTATCATGTTGTCCCTTGGTCTGGCCAAACCTTAAGTTGGGGGGATTTTCCTTCTGTCAATATGATTATCCATAAACAGGACTTTAAACCTTTTCTTGTCCTTGTTTTCCAATAATATCATGATGAATGTTCCAATTCCCTGAATGATTATAATGTCATATATTATGCAAGCATAATCATAATGACATATCCCACGCATGTTTATAATTCAATACCAAACCTTGCCCTTGATTTGACATGCAAGGCATTCATGCATGAAAAGGAATCTATTGGCTTCATTCCTTGTGTCTTTGTTCATTTCAAGTTATTCCTTGCTACAAATTCCACAATGGTTCCCAAGTTATCTAATTGCTGACCACTTGAGTCCTTCTGATGGGAGGACCCCGCAGGTATGTGAACATTCCCTATTTCTTATTGAGGTCCTTAGAATCTATGAGTGCCAAAGCACAAGAAAACCATAATCCAGTCACAAGTATAGCCCATCATGGGTTGATTAAATTGTTGGCATGTGATTCTTTGTCTATCATTGGAAGAAATTAGGACTCTTTGTTTTCGAAGGAACATGCACACGAAGCTCCAATCGAGGAAGAGGAATATCTACAGGAAAGAGGAGCAGATATGGATATGGTTGTATAAGTTGGTCATCCACACTCAGAGGTTCCTGATCAAGCAGACGATCCTAATGAAGAAGAGATGTCAATTGAGGAAGAGAAGCAATCAAAGGGATACCGAGCAGGCACAAACATGGTTGTAGAAGCTACAGAAGTTGCAGGTCGATTGTCTAGGGTTCAAAAGGGAGAAAAGACAACATAAATAAAAAAATGAAACTTTAGTACTGCGAAGGTTGTTGCGACTGGCACAAAAAGAATCGGGGAAGATTCCTAAAAATTCATGTATGAATTGCCAATTGGAGAAAATTTCGCAAGGACTTGTAATTATTTGTGATGGCGAGATGAATCCTTTGGAGAAGCTGGTGCGGTTATAGAAGATGTGGATTTGGGAAAAATAGTTAGCAAATTGATCTAGAAAATGAAGAAATCGTCTATTGTAAGTAAGAGACCCTTGTATAGTAATTCACATTATCAAAAGGCCTATCAGAAGATGAAGCGAGTTAATATTAAATTGCTCAGAACAAATCACAAATTAAAGGCAGAATTGGGGAAAGTAAAGGATAAATTGAAGCTATATGAGTGTCATGAGGGTTTAAACCTTTTGTTCTAGGTAGCCAAAAACATAGATCCTTTATTGTCATCAACTTCACTTGATGACAATAAACCGAAAGAAAATTGGCTACAAGAAGCAAGAGAAGCAAAGAAAAAGGGCAAAGAAATTATGAAAAGGGACATCAAGATAAAACAACGACTGTTGCATCAGAAGACAATGTAGCATTGAAAAAACAAGTGGAAAAGTGGCAAGAAAAGGTAGAAGTACTTTTGAAAAAAATGGACAAATTGATGGAAAAGAAAGAAGCAGTAGAACCTTTACAGAGAGCCAGAGGAATGAGGTTTTAACGTGCCTAATTGGAAATATCAAGGCTACAAAAGGTGATAGAGGCGTTGAAGTTTGATAAACAATATTTGTGCCATCTAGAGCATGCCACGAGGGCATACTTTGTCCCTTCACCGGTTTACTCTATTTTTCTCAAGAGTCAAATGGCTTCATTGCATGTTTGTGCTCTTGTTGCAAGTACTTGTTACATTAACTTTGTACATCGATTTTTGGCCTTATACAAGATTTTAGGTGAAGAAGATAAAAATATTCTTTGTGATTTGTATCAGTTTGACATCGTGATGACAGGACACATTGAATGGGATCCACACCCATATGTTGTTGATGTACAGATCATGGCTTTTACATCCTTTATGCATAATCAAATTCAATGGAACAAAGCCATGTCCTTTGTTGATAGAATTGAGAAGGAAGAAGGATTAAAATTAAGAGGTGATCCTAATCCTACCAAGCTATCTGAAGAAAGAATTGAGATCATGGAATATACAAAATTTGTTGCTACCTTAGAAATAAATCAAAAGGAAAACCCTCTCCTTTTGTCAAAATCAGATTGCCTTAAACATGCTTGAGACAGTATTTTATATACAAAAGAGGTTGCAATACCTTTCATTTGAAGAGGAGAAAAGGGAACCCTTGTGTTTATCTATTTTTCACTCAGTTGTGGACAGAGTACCCAGATATATAGATTGCTTGAAAGCATTGAAGACCTAATGGATTGGATTGAGGTTCCATTTCCCTATCCTTTGGGAAATTTTAGACCCTGGGAAAGAGGAAGAATTTTGGAAAGAAGTCATCAATCAACAAGGTTATAGGTTGCCACAGGAATTAGGTCGAACAAGAATTGATTGGAGTCAATGGTATCTGGAAAATGTTCCCCACAGGGAACCAAACCCTTAATCTTCAGAGTAATTTGTTGCATTGGGACATGCAACCACTACAATTGGGGGCTGATGTTGAGACTCCATTTTGTTATTTCCTATTCCTATTCATAAACCTTTTTTACTACTTTTTACCATCATAGTCCATGAGGGAAACATTATTTTTGGGGAAAACATGTAACTTTTCATAGGTAAAGCCTTGATTATTACTTTTGTATAGCACGTGAATTAAGTGATAAAATATATTGTGTGCTTACTTGCATACACTTTTATTTGCAGAAATGGTCAACATGGCGCGATTTGGAAGCATCTGCAGATGTTGTTGATCCGAAATGGTCAAACTGAGCATGATTTAGAAGTAGTTGCAGATGATGCGGATCCGGTATATATCAAAAGAGGATCTTGTTTTGACTAAAACAAGGAACAGAATAGAAGATCATATGTGAACAAGAACAAGAATGATGGAGTCATATTGACCTCTGATATGAATCCATCTTTTGTATATCATGAATCATGATTTGAGGAAGACAGTTTGATGGAAGTGTTATCTTTTAGCACCATGCTAGATTTTGTTACTAGATTGTAGTTAGAAGCTAGAAGTAGAACATTGAATCGATTTGATCAATTCCAGATACTTTTCATATTTTTTTGTATAAAACCCTCCTCGCTTTGAAGGGTGTGGTTAACCATTTTATGAAGAATATTATTGTTCATGTATGTTTTGTGCCATAATTTAATTAATAAATATTTCAAGTTTGTTCTTTCAGTTATGGTGTATATCCTATTGTGTTGATTAAATCTTTTCTTCTGTAAATTATTGTCAGTGTCTGGTGGAAGTGGGTAGGGCCCCCTCCTGAAACCAGATACTATAGTTATTTTCCACAGTTAGGTTATCATAATTCTTAGTTAGTTCATTCTTTTAGATCTAGTGCATAGTGTTTATGTATGTGTGATTTGATCCTTACATCATGGTGTGGTTTTCAATGAGTTGATGGTTAATGGAAATTTGAAGATTGTATTATGCATGTTATTGGAAAAATTAGTTTTGTTTCATTGACCAGGTTCTCTATCTATTTAATATTTGTGTATGAATAAATCATAGAGCTCTCATAAATGGTCTAATATCATTGTCTTAAGTTCATCCTTGTGAGGAAAAACTAGGATTATATCTTTGAACAAGTGTGGTATTGCTCTTTCTTATGCTTGTTATTTATCTACAGTTAGATTAAGCTTTGAGTGGTGCATATACTTTGCATGATAGTCTATAAGTTTGTACAATCCTTGGTTTGACATTAATGTGGTAAAGTAGTTGCCTTTAAAATACATCTAAAAACAACCCAACGGATGTGAAGGTGGAGGGTGAGAAAAAAGAAGTCGGTGGCATATATTAATTTTTCTTTCTATGGAAAGATAATAGAGGAAGGCTTGATCTAAAGTGTTGTTCTCAAACAAAGATACTTCATGTTGAAAAAATACTAGCAAACCATAATTAAATTTAAAAATTGGTACCTCCTCAAAATATGTGATTTTGAGTTGGATCCAGAACTTTGTACCATTGATGCAGGAGCATCTCTCCACGTTCCAGCCAGCCATCCAGCCACGTCAGCAGTTTCAAATCGCGTGCTAAAGAGAGGTGCAACCCTCATTTTCAAATTGAATTTGATTGAATGTAATTAATGTTGTAGGTTGTTGAGCCAGGGAGCCGTACCTTTGTGCAGGCATTAGAGTAGGTAGGGATTTAATGTTTGTAAGGCTGAGATCTAGATCTAATTCTGGACTAGACAACCCATTCAATATAATTGAATAGGATAGGTAGATTGGATGGAAGAGCTTGAAGAGCCCCCTCATGTAAAATATCAATTGCGATCTCATTTTGAAAGAGAGTGTGATAGTCGAGAAAGTTGTAAGAGAAGAGAAGGAGCCAAGACCTTGTTACAGTCCACGCTCAGAACACCTTTGTAAAGAGGCATTTTTATTAATACAAACAGAAGCAGTTTTTCCTGCATGTATTATGTGTTAAATGAATGTCTGTGAGTGTTCTATTTATGCTGTGAATGTATGTTGTGATTGTGCATTTGCAGGAGTTGTTTTGATTTCATGCTTGAGAGGTTCTTTGAGGTTTCATGCCAGGAGGGCGTGACAGAGAACTGCGGTCTCTGAATACCAGTGCACAGAAGCACTTCTGAACTCTGTGGATTCGGACAAAGACGTGTCAGGTGGGCACATAAGCTGAAATCGTCAACTCAAGGAAGACCTTTGAGGTTGTTGAACACCTCAGGAGGCAAGGCTGTGGATAAACACAGTTGCAGACAGAAATTTTGAGGAGTTATGTAAAGCTCTACCAGGTGGGCATTGATCCAGTGCAAGGGAGTGCATAGAGGAACCCTGCTGTGAGTTTTGTAGAAGCTCTGCCAGGTGGGCATTGATTCAGTGCAAGGAGTGCACAGAAGAAGAACTCTGTTGTGAGTTCAACTAAAGTCAGAATCACTAAGGATTCTAAGAGTTTTGCCATGAGGGCATTGAGCAGGTGCATAGGGTGCACAGGAGAGGACGGAACTGTTGGATGTTATGTAAGAAGATACTCTGCCAGGTGGGCATTGAGTAGATGTGCAGATAGGCACAGGAAGAGAACTCTTTGAGTTCTATAATTGAAGGAAGAATCCACTTAAGGATCTTCGCAGGGTTGCGGAACACCCTGAAACAATCAGCAAGAGGTTGCTTGAGCAGGGGATAGCCAAGAGGGCATCCAAATTCTCCATCTGCAGGAGAAAGGAAGAAGGATTCATTTCCTTAAGGTCTGAGGAGCAGGAAATCTTAGAAGGAGTAGCACTTTGTGTGCAAAGACTCTGCAGAGGTGCAGAATTCGTAGAATCCCTTGAGGATTCGAAGGATAAGATCAGGAGGAGTAGTTCTTTCAGCGCACGAAGCCATAGCTGCAAGGAGTGCAGAAGCAAAAGTACTCTTTGGGAGAGTTCAGAGTCTCTAAAGCTCAGGAGGAGTAGTGTCTTTAAGAACGTAGGCAAGACTCAAGGTGCAAAGCTCGCAAAGAAGATGAACAAAGGTCGAGGCCTTTGAGCAATTGAAATTCTTCCAAGACTGGGAAGAAAGCGTCGAAGCTCGGGAGGAGCAACATCTGTCGTCGGATCAGCGGAGAGAATCTGGACCGTGGATTCATGTCCAGGTAGCATAGGAAAGGCACAAGGGGAAGACAAGGTCTGAGCCATCAGATCTTGGTCTAAACAGTCGACAGTTGTTGGATCTGTAGAGAGTTGCACGAGGTTTAAACCCTCACGCATAGAGCAACAGAGTGAAAGTCCCGAAGGAGTCGTATCAGGATTTTGGCATTCGAGAGTTCGTGGGTCCGGAGGACGAGAGTCCATCCACTCGACATCAGAAATTGTGAAAAGGTGAATTAAATCTGATTCGTTCATCTGAGAGCGGACGCGTGTCGCGAGATCCTCTCTATCGAGGATTCAGACATCGGAGGTCAGAGAGGGAAGTCCTTCGACTTTGCGAGTGGAAAAGTTGTGAGAAGATCAGGACCATCCATCTGAGGAGGATAGGTGGCAGAGATCAAGGGATCTCGCGAACTCAGAGGTTCGCAACGTGAGAGCCCAGGAGTTGGGTGCTCCCAGTCGCGAGTGGTGAAATCACGAGGAGCAAAGACAGTCGTTGGATCCAGAGAACGGGAGGACCGCTGGATCAGGAACCCCATCACCTATCGTGCGTTCGGGGGTTCAGAGGTTGAAAGGAGTCATTTTTGACTTCACGAGTAGAGAAGTGTCGAGAGCCAGGCATGAGAGGACACATGGCAGAAACACAAGGTGGACCTGGGTGATTGACAGGAGAATATGCGTCGCCAAGAGGAAAGAAGTCAACACTCCATTGATTTCTCACATCTCGGGGATTCGCGAGATAAGAGCACGAGAGCTCGATGCTACAACTCGCGAAGTGGCGAGTTGTGAGAAGTGCGAAAGGAAGGTCAACCTTCGCTGACTTTTAAGTCTCGGAGGATCGCACAAGGAAGGAATGAGAGTTCAACCTTTGAACTCACAAAACGGTGAGTAGTGAGAGGATCTAGAGTTAAGCTTAGCCAGTGGTCACGCGCAGGAGGGCACTGACAGGGGAAGAGTTATACCCTTATCGTGGATTTGGTTATCGCAGAATTGGAGAAGGAAGAGTCGGAGTTTTGACTCATGAACTCGTGAGTGGCGAGTTGTGACAAGCACCTTTTGGGTTAGGCCTTGGTCATAGTGTTGTGGTCGCGTGGAGAAGTGGAGCTCGCACCTAGTGTTGTTTGCGCAGGGGAGCTTCCGAAAGGACCTGTGGATTGTTTGAAAGGAGATTCCAGCAGGGAGTCAAAAGGAGCCGCTTCGGCTCATAAAAGAAACTGAACGATCCTTAAGATCGGGAAGTCGCACAGAGACTCTGTCGAGGCAGAGGTGGCGTCTGCATCAACCATGATTTCACCAAAATGTGTACCATGCTTTCACTACCTCCACACCTTCAAAAGGTCATATGTCCATTTCATTGAATCCATCATTGTCTTGTGACTATTTCTTTGTCTCCCATTAACTCTCTCCATCATTGAGAGTGAATGGGTGACAAGGAAATAATGATAAGACAATGATGGATTGAATGAAAGAGACATATGACCTTTTGCAAGTGTGGATGTAGTGAAATCATGGTACAACTTTTGGGAGGGTAGGAATTAATTGGAGACACAAAGGAAAAGGGTCATGCTTGTTTTTCATGGAATTAATTGTTGGACATGGTGTTATGGTGTTGGCATTGATGTCAAAAAGGGTCAATATGGTCATCATTATCAATGGCTAATATGCAATATGGATCCATACAAGTCACATATCGAGGAGTTAATAAGGCATAGTTTATTAAAGGTGGCACTGAAAATAAGAAATATCCCAGCAAAATTCTATGTTGTTCACCCTTGAAGATATCATTAGAAGAAATTTACAATGAAACCTCAAAGAAATTGTCACTATCTCGAAATGTATTGTGCTCTAAATGAAAGGAGAAAGGATCAAAGTTTGGTGCTTCAATGAAATGCAGTAGGTGTCAAAGGTATGGTATAAAAGTATCTATTAGACATATTAGATCTTCAATGATCCAACAAATACAGCATGTCTATAGTGTTTGCAAAGGAACAGATGAGACAAATTGCACTCTCAAGTTCTGATATTAAATAGTTGAAGTCTTTCTTGGGATCGGATTTTCCATTATGAAATATTAAGGCACTGGAGGAAGAGCGTCAAGACTACCCTAGCAGAGTTGGGGTGACACTTAGCAATGTTGCATACAAACGAAATTGTTTTTGATTCATTTGGTAGTCTATAGTGGTGGTTTAATTGGAAGACGATGATTGTGTGTGAGCAGATCAAACGACTCAAATCTCTTCACGTTTGAAACAAGCTCGAAGGATAATTTCCAACCTCGGGCTCGAATTTTTAATTCAAAATCACTTTATTTATTTTCATGTCCATCGTCGATCCGATCAGGCAACACACACTTAACTTTGCATTTGAAACTAGCAAAGGGTTTATTCCAAATGTCAATTTGTGAATTCAATTGGATTGTCCACTCAATTGATGATTAAATCTGAACCATCACTTTGGTTGGTGCCAAGGTAAGCAATGTTTTTGTTCACCCTCAGTCACAGGTCAAATTCATATGAAGTTATGAAGTTGTGTTGGGTTAAGTGCTAACTGGGATAACGCCTGGTTATAGCGTGTGGTCACTTGGTGAATAGTGAAGTTCCTTCTGGCTAGAGTATAGAACAGGCCTTGCGCCTTGTTTATTTAGCTAGTGGTCACAATTTTTGGTCCTATGGGAATAGGGGCCACGAGTTAGCACCTATCCACAATTTCAATACAGGAAATGCACCAGAGACATAGTTAAAGCTTGAATTTGATCTATTAGGAGGACTTAGGATACAGCGGAAGCGTGGGATTGAAATAGAGGATTTGATCCATACCTGTGATCAACTCGTAAGTACTAAGACCTGATTAAGATAATTATGAAAACATAGGCAAATGAGCCTTCTAACTGTAATTGAAGAGCTTTCATGAAGATTCTATGAATAATAAACAGAGGAGGTGATTTGTTATTGTTATTTTATCAAATAAAATGAAGAGGTTCATTGCTATTTACAAAGAGACACAATGGTTCAATGTCATATACATGTTGGAAGACTATATAAACATAAAAATATGTTGAAAGAAAAGAGTGACTCGATGAGCTAATTCAGAAGATCAAAACAGAGGCAGAGTCCAAGGAAGAACTTGAAATTTGAAACTTATACATGAAGCAAGGGTGGAAGGGAGGATTGGAGTTATCTATAGGTTGGAGCCTGAACAATAGGGAATTGCAGCTTCCTCAAGTTAGCTCCTGAAAATAGGGGATTTGTGTCTCCTTGAGTTGGTGCTCAAAAACAGGGGATTGGTGTCTCCTTGAGTTGGCGCTTAAAAAGAAAAGAGATAGGTGTCTCCTACAAGTTGTAGCTTGTAATTGAAATATTAATTTTATATAAACACAAAGAACATTTACATTTAAATTCTATGTATTGTACTTCTTGTTGATCAGTTATTATGGTTGTTAAATTCAATGATTAAAAATTAATTAAAATTGTTAAAAGAAGTAATATTGATTCACCCCCCCCCTCTAAGTATTGAAAAATATTTCAACATTAACTCTATCATGTATCCTTTCAGTATCCCCATATACGAGGGGTAGCTAAATTGTTATCAAGGTGTAGAAAATACACCTATGGAAAGTGAAAATATTAAGTTCTCAATGTTGTAGTTGCACTAAGTGCTCCAACGCCATATAGTTGAAAAAGGTACACTTGCATCACGATGTAGATTGGCATCCCTTAGCCACCCCTACAAATGATGATTTCAATCACACTTACTAGACCTATCTTGGATACAACAGAACTAATGCCCCCTACCTACACCCATGGAGGAGTTATATTTAGAAGGTTTTGGTAGAGGCTCACTAGAAAATGGAGAGGGAAGGTCACTCCCATGTGACATATGATTCATTGGCTTGTTACCAAAGAAACTTCAACCAAACACAAGCTATGGAGGGTTGAGAATTGATGAACATACACAAGGAATTGATGTTAGTGTAAAGGGAAAAGGAAATTGTGGCATATATGGGATATCAATTTGGATGGGTAACCATCTTAGGTGAGAAGGAGGAAGAGGATATAATCAACAAATTTTTTCACCTTCATATGGAACTTATATTAGTAGAGAATTTCTTACCACTCCATTTGGAATTCATAAGAAAGGATGTCCCTCTATCAATTTCCATTACTACCCCTCCTATGATGACTATCAACTCATTGTCACAACCCATGTCAAGTGTAGTGTATAACCCAATAGTCACAATGCATGCAACTAGTTCTAGATTTGAGTTTGGTGTTTAGGTCAAACAAAAAGATTCTATAGTGGAGTATTCAAGATAAGGGAGTGGAAGAATGGACTCATTCAATATACAACCACAATCAGTTCTTATGGTGGAAGAAGTTGAAGAGGGAGATGAGCTCCGACTGCAACTTGTCATTGACTTGTGGAAGATAGATCTACCCTCACTTTCCAAGATCATTATAGAATCATAAACAAAGATGAAAGGAAGAGTTAAGGAGAAGTATGATTTCATGAGAAAACTATGGATTCATAATCTATATCTCAAGGAACAAACAAGACAATGAGAAAAATAAAGAGAAGTGTTGACGATACAAGTCAAATAAGCTACAAGAAATTAGAGTCAATTGAGAAAACAAGGAACATAAACCACCACATTTTTATCTAACCAAGTGGAGTACAGAAATATTGCACTAGTTATGTTAAAGAAACAAGATTGAATACTCGAAAGCTTTAAGAAAAAGTTCATGAAGTTGCAATGGAGGTAGGAGAAGAGTTATCCACATGCTTTGAGGAGGTGCTCCCACACCTACCTAAGGCCTTAGAAATCACATAAAAGAAACCACTGTCAAAATCAAGGTAACAAGAAAAATACAACATATTGTAAAGGAATGGAAAGGGTTGGTAGAGTCCATCACAAACTCAGAGGCAATGTGTAAATAGGAGAATAAGAAATAACTTGCAAGATTGTAAGCCACTAAGGAAGAAGATCACAAGAAAAGAAAAGGTTTGATAATTAAGCATGTGATTACTAAAGCCTAAGTGTAGAGAATTTATAGTAGGTATGACTAACTTTTCAGAGCTCATGGATGAAATTCTAGAAGCACGGATATATCCCTATAGCACCTAAGAATAAATTCTAGTAGAAAATAAAGCAAATACAAGAACAATATGAGAAGGTTTACATTGAGACCATCACGTCAAACACTCCAAATGGAAATATGAAAAAGACTCAATGCATAATTGTCATGCATTGCCAAAATTGCCAAGTTTATAATTTCCATGTCTATAGTTAGCATGATTACCATTTTGTTCTAACTTTGAGTTGAGGCTCAAACTCAAGGTCATATGTTTTATCCTCCATTAGGTGTAAGTGTTGAAATAGCTTTACCTTGAATACTTTAAGCATTGCAATGTAACTTTAACATAGGAATTGGCACATTTTCTTCCACACTAACATTATCATGTATTTTTGCAAGGTATCCATAGCAACCTTAATTAATCATCACGGTCATGAGTAATCATAAATGAAGCATGCCAAAAAATTATCAACATTAAAACATCTTAGCATAATCACTATACAAGACATAGAAAAAATGAAGCATCGGCATTACACCTAAACAGATATAACTCAATGACCTTATCATACCATCACTTAAGTGCAAATTAGGAGGTGGACCCTATAGTAGACAAAGGGAATGGGAATTCTACCTCTTTGGAGGAGCAAGAGCTTGAGGATAAGACATCACTTTTCCATCAATGTGAGTGGGAAGAACCAAAATCACAATATAAATCATCACATCAATCATACAAATCAATTACAGTTAGAAATGAAATAATAGCTCAGATACTTGGATATTTGATGGTTGACCATGTATGATATTTGTTTAACGTTGCTCCAATAGATCTCCTCCAGTAGTTGTTCTAATAATTTAACCAACACTTAAAGAATAAACAAAATAATAAAATAAATTAACAAACATTTGTATGACTAAATAATAATTAAAAAGACTTGAGTGCGTGAATACCTTAATGAGATCCTATTAGTTTCGAGAATAATTTATTAGAGTAGTCTAATCTTGGAGCAAACCTCCCTAGATTTGACGGAGTAACAACGAAGTGAACATTGACTTTGTTGTTGCTATGTTGGATCGAGGGAGGTTTGCTCCAAGATTATCCAAATCCTAATTTATTCTCTACTGAACATGGAAAACCACGTGAAGGTGGAAGCTCTTATGGCCACTCCCCCTCCCCCCTCCCCCCTCACATCACTCTCAATTCCCCAATACCCAAACTATCTACTAGAAAATAGTTGAAGCAAGACATTAAGATTCATGCATAGACACAAGCAAAACAACAAATTCATAAAGAAACATATGTGGTTTTGTGCATAAAGAAACATATAGCAATCATCCATTAACACATAACATTCATTCACTCATTTAGACACAAAATACTTCATCTTAATAAATTTTATAATCAAAAATATGTTTTCACAATATGGTACATGATGTTTCTAAGTGCAATCATTTCTTTTTTAGTTTCTTTTTGTTTGAAATCAATTCATAAAATAGGTCATTAGTTCCTTCTTCCCCTTCAGTTATTCTAACCTTTGCATGTCTTATTAACAACCTGGTCGTGTACTCACGACGTCGAGGATGTTGCAAGGGGGGGGGTGGATCATCAACTGCAATAAGAAAGAAACGTTAAATTGATATTTTTTGCTATTATTATTACAAGTATTTCATTAATAAAAATATCATTTGAGTGTTCTTTACCTGCTTGAGTAGCGGAGGCAAGCATAATAGTTTCGGATGCGGCCATATGTTCATCTTCTTACCTAGCCTCATCCTCTAGATGATCTGGAGCTGAAACGGGTAAGGTTATAATTAATACACCATTTGTAATTAAATATCTTTAATTGTAATCCATACTACATTTTTTATAACACATGAAATACCTTCAGTATAGAGTTTCACACCACCTTCATTGGGTGGCACTCTACCATCACTAGGCTCTGTTCCGCTAGTGGGGACACTTGTTTCTTCATTGGTTGCTTGCTTAAAACAAACAAACACATTACTTTATGGTCGAAAATAGAATGTACAAGTAATTAATTATAAATAATGTTCGTTGATTTTATTTACCTATGTGTCTGTTTGAGTGTCGAAAGGTTGTGTTTCCCCCAATCTTTTTTTGCATTCAACCACGGTTTGAAAGTCATGCTTGAAATCAATCTTGAGGTCATCATGTGTTGGAACTTATTTGAACTCCAATCCCTGCATATTTGCATAAGAACATGAATTTTGATTCTTATCTGCAATTAAATTAAAAAATTTAACAATATATTATTTGGATGCAATTGATTTTTTTATACTTACGATTCATACGACCAGTTTCAAGTAACCACCCGGGCCAAGTTTGTGCTACCCATGTTTTTCTGTTCTCACCTTGGTGGATTTGGATGTGTTCGGGATCTTGTAATGAAATGTTTCAAATATGTAATTAGATGTTGCAATGATGATAAATCATCATAAATACATTATTAGAAGTGTCACATACCTTCCCGAGTCGGGTGGTGTCTTTCCTTCTTTTCGGAGCATATTCTCAATTGCATATTCTCCTAGGGCCTTCCACTCCCTCTTAGGAATCATTGGAGGATGCTCATACTTAGGTTTCTTTGCATATGAACCCTATATTGGTCCCACAAATATTTAAAATATGCACCTGCTTTTGAGGAGACTCCAGATTTGTTAAAGGAGCCCTCACTAAACAGGGCAACCAACTTGTTAATGAGTTAATATTTTAACTTGGAACTTTGGGAATTTCACCTTGTGCGTATGGTGGGCCCAAAGATATCCAAGGTCAAGTCATTCATGTGCTTATAAAAAAATTTGTTTCCTACAAAAACATATTATCATTAGTTTAAAATAATCACACATTATACGTAAATTTCAATTAGATTGTACATAATAAATAAAGCACATCTTAAATACCTGGAAGATTTTCTATTTTCATAGGGATGAGCTCATTATTTACCAAAAAGGTAACCGATAGTGTTCTTGTGCTAGTGACATGGGAAGATCCAGGAAGCCATCCTTCAAAATGTGCAAAGCTATGCTCTGCTTCCACATCATCCCATGCACATTCTCGCATGTGCTCGTCAGGGCCAAGTGTAGTACCAACATAAACCCTGGAGGGTGTACCAGTCTGAGTGAATGGCGTGCTGGTATGATGTTTTGTGCTCGTCAGGGCCAAGTGTAGTACCAACACCAACCTCTGTGGGCACATCCATGGGATCAAAATCCTACAAAAGCTCCTGTAAAAATAAATATTTTTTTATAAAGGACTTGTAAGAGTATAAAAATTAAAATCCAAAATAAATAAATGGGATAAATAAATATCTTTCTTACCCCGTAGCGTTGAATTTTTTCCATCAAGGCTTTAATTATTTCCTTTATCTCCTATGTCTGCGGTTGAATCTGAATCAAGGAAGCAAGTTCGATGTTTGATTTTCTCACAAGCTTCCTTATTGTTTGGACTAGGTTGGTCGAGGAATAAATATGTTCATCAGTAAGCTCTTCCTCTGTATAATCTATGGACTGCTCTAAGGTTGTTTCCTTCCCCCTGTCACCTCGGGACAATGGTATTGCCAACAAAGCAATGTCAATATAATAATTACAAAAAATTGAAGAAAATCAAATGTATGCAAATTGATTTAATAGTAAAAAACATAACATCAAATATTTACAACTTTGAGGAGTGATCCTAATGTGGTAGCAAAGAAAGGATTGGTATTATCATTGAATGTCTTTCCATATGAGTTTTTAGTTCTAGTTTAGAGGATCATATTCAAGACAGTGTATGTTTCTTGTCTTGTCTTGGAAAATTTTGATGAACAAGATGTTGAAACACGTGTTAGTGGTGTTCATGGACTAGCAATAGTTTGTGAAACATTAATTGGTGTAGCTATATTATAGTAAATGACAATCATAAAATATAAGATTCATTGCTTATAGGTTGGGTAAAATAGTATATGTATTGCCCTCATAATATCAACGTCTATGTCTACTTGATTCAAATTGTAATCAATCAACAACTCTTCCCCTGCAGCTATTGATTTTATTACACATACAAATACATAGTTTCATTCACGCCCCTCAAATACGCAATTGGGTTGCTTATTTGTGGTCACGGGTCGTGTATTGTTTATAAATCCTGCAATGTTCCTCGCTTCTTTTGGCCTTCCGTCAATATAAATAAATTATCCTTTATTTTGATCATTATCTTTTAGTTTTATATAATTTACAGCCATGCCTTATCTTCGCATACTTTTTGTATATTGGACTAGCAATATCCAATCTTTGTATATGTAACAGGGTCCCACATACTCCATCAATTCAGTTATTCCATCGTAACATACCTTTATTCCATCCATGGAAAATATCCCCAAACCATGTAATGACGATGGAGCAATGCAGTATATCCTTTCATTGACACAAAATCAATGTTTATTTGAGGAATATCCTTGGGTACCCATCGTTTCACTAGATGTTTGTACCTCAAGGTCACCTCGATGTTGTCTATGCTCTCATCATCATAAGAACCTGACCCCCCCTTTAGCAAGAAAAATTTCCATGTGTCTATGGAATTTTCTTATGATCTTCTCACCTCTAGTTGATCTTCGCCTAATAGACCTACTAGATGTCTCACTTTCCTCTATTCTACTTAAACCTCCCTCACTCGACGAAGATAGATTTGACAAATACATGTTTGGTTGTACGTCCTATAACAGTCCATAAAATGAGAGAAACGGTTAGCGACTGTTATAAGGGTTGTGATGAAGCATCTTGAGGAAACCAAGTATGACACATTTGCTAGATTGTGACAATTCCACTAGATATAGCACACATCAACCTGTATGAACTTCAGGAGATACCATCCAACAAAGTTTCAAGTTTTTTCAATATCATGTAAAGTCCTCCATAAATATTTAATAGGATTTTATCTTTCAAGCCTACAAAACCACACATTTGGAGTCATCCCATCATCAATGTGTCATACTAGATAAGATAAGAACAAGAAAAAGATAATAAGTCACATTGTTTGATAAGAAAAGAACAAGCAAGAGATAACGATGAAGACAATATGAAAACTTGGATGGGATGGTGAAGGGGCATCAAAGGATAAGAATCAATTGAAATGTGTGAAATGTAATTATGAATTATTTTAAGTAATTATGAATTGTTTTAATTAATTATGTTATAACATGTGTTAACATATTACAACAACGCCCAGTATCTATGCCCCCCCCACTACAAGCAGTGCACAGGATCAAATAGAGTGTTTTAGATGAGATACATGCCCCCAATTGTTGTAGTTGACTATGACAAATATTGCCCAACCCCGTGACAAAGACCACCAAAGGAGGGACGAAGGTATACAACATATTTGTAGTGTGGATTGCATTACATGAGATCGTGGGAATGTTTTAATTGCCTCCAACCTACCATCTCATGACTTGGATTACATTTCCCCCATTTTGTGGAAAATAATATAGTGTTTATCCTTATTAGCCCAAATGTGTGTCCACTAGAGATTCCATCGGAATTCTAGCACCATCTAAATCTAACTTTATGGTGGCAGAATACTTGCATTATAAATTGGAAAGATATCTATGATCTGTCTACATAAGAAGAGGAAAGTTTTCATTGAGGATTTAAATAACTTATGGTGTTCTCTGTGACTACTCGAAATGTACATGTTACTACTAGACTTGCACCTGATCCCATTGCAATATCGTTAAAAAAATGCTACCTGAATCAAACAAAAACAATTAAAATAAAGACATTAATTGTTCCTACTCAAGTCATGTTCCTTGTTACTGCAAGAAGAAGACTTGGTTGCTTCCAAGTTTCCATCTCAACATTTTTTAAGTCACTGACAAAACAATATTTCACATCAGACGTCTTCTTTCACCTTCTTAGTCTATAGCATTGATTTACCTCTATAACCAAGATGCAAATCCCATTCCAGAAGCTTAGCTACATCATATCACAAATTCAACTACTTCAAGGCATTATCATAGTTCAAAATCAGATATCATTACTCTTTATGTCCTTTCATAAGTATTCTCTTTTATATATTCCACTATACATATGAGCTACAGATCACAACTACAAATCCTAGTTGTTACTTTTGGTTGTGGATCCATGATCTTATACATTCTTCAACTCTTCAGCATTCTATAAGGATATTTTGGCTTCAAAATCCAACATTTTGGCATTCTATAACTCAAAATTGGGGTATTACTTTTCCCTCCCCTTATTTTGGCATTGTCCTCAGTGCATATACAAAATAAGAAGACTTGTTTGCTTCCAAGTTTCCATCTCAACATTTTTTAAGTTGCTGACAAAACTGTTGGATTTTCAATGAGCTATGGCTCATGTATTCTCTTTAAATATTTTGTTTAGTTTTCCTTGAACCATAACTACTCCAGCAAACCAAGATCACAAGAAGAATAACCATTCATAAGAACACAAGAAGTATCCTAGGAAACCCTTCTCAACAAGGGAAGAAAACCGAGCCAATCCTTTGCTATATTCTTCAAGAGAAAGACCTCCCACACCATCACCAAACCTAGCACACAAGAGGGTGTTGTAATTCTCATAATTTTAGACCACAACTTATGAAATCATGAGACGACACAATGATGAGTGTATTTCCTCAATGGGGATTCACCTTTATTTATATAAGATTGGTCACATCAAATGATGTATCTATTGGCACAATAGGGCCGACCTCAATAACTCAAAATATAATTAATAATTACCATATTAATTATCTTTTATATTAAGGTGGGGCCGACCTGTACCCTTTACATTACAAATAGGGTTACAGGTAAGTCTGACTCTTGAATAATATATCAAGGGATCTCATACACCCACTAGTAGTGCTCAGCCACTAGGGGCACATCCACAAGGATGTCCACATCTCTATCTCACTGTGTCTCATAGGAGAACCACACTCACTAGTGCTCGGCCACTAGGATCACGTTCAACTATGCTCATCCACATGCATGTCCAACTCAATAGATCTTATTTTCCACTGCATTACATACGAGATTCATCTGGACTTCATCATCTCAACTCTCTTATCATAGGAGGCTAATACATCGTTTCATATCTGTCTCAGAATGATGCACCTAGCTCATGGGAATTCACACGTTCACCTGTGCTCAGCCATAGGCACGTCCAACTCAACAGATCTTCTTTCTCACTGCGTTAGACAAGAGAATCATCTAGATTTATTCTCAACTCTTTGTAAGGAGAGGCCAGCATAACATTCAAGTTATGTCTTAGATAGGAACCACACACCCAACTCAAGGGCTCTCTCTCAGGTTTGTGTCCTGGAGGATGTCTCATGCAGTTGTAATCATCAACAAAAACAAGCTTTCACATCAAACATCTTCTTTTTAGATTCTTGTTCTATAGCATTGCTTTATCTCTATAACCAAGTTGTAGATCCAAGTTGTAGATCTCATTCCATAAGCTTAGCTACATCATATCACAAATTCAGCTACTTCAAGGCATTATCATAATTCACAAGCAAATATCATTACTACTTATGTCCTTTCATAAGTATTCTCTTCTATATATCCCATTGTACATATGTGTTGCATATCACAATTGCAGATCCTAGATGCTACTTCCGGCTGCAGATCCCCGATCTTCTACATTCTTCAACTCTTCAGTATTCTACAAGGATATTTCGGCTTCAGAATTCATCATTCTAGAATTCTATAACTCAAATTTGGGGTATTACTTTCCCCTCCCCCTTATTTTGGCATTATCCTCAGTGCATATAAAAAAGAAGACTTGGTTGCTTCCAAGTTTTCATCTCAACATTTTTTAAGTTGCTGACAAAACAAGCTTTCACATCAGACATCTTCTTTCAACTTCTTAGTCTATAGCATTGCTTTATCTCTATAACCAATCTGCAGATCCCATTCCATAAGCTTAGCTACAACATATCACAAATTCAACTACTTCAAGGCATTATCATACTTTACAAGAATATCTCATTACTCTTTATGTCCTTTCAAAAGTATTCTCTTTTATATATTACATTGTACATATGAGTTGCATATTGCAGATGTAGATCCTAGTTGTTGCTTCCGACTGCAGATCCCTGATCTTCTACATTCGTGAACTCTTCAACATTCTACAAGGATATTTTGGCTTCAGAATTCAACATTCTGTAATTTTGTGACTCAAATTGGGGTATTACTTTCCCCTCCCCCTTATTTTGGCATTGTCCTCGGTGCATATACAAAAGAAGAAGACTCAGTTGCTTCCAAGTTTCCATCTCAATATTTTTTTAAGCTATTAACAAAACAAGCTTTCACATCAAACATCTTATTTTAGATTCTTGGTCTGTAGCATTGCTTTATCTCTATAACCAAGTTGCAGATCCCATTCCATAAGCTTAGCTACAACATAGCACAAATTCAACTACTTTAAGGCATTATCATACTTCGCAAGCATATCTCATTACTCTTTCTTTCTTTTCAAAAGTGTTCTCTTTTATATATTCCATTGTACATATGAGTTGCAGATCACAACTACTACCTCCAGCTGTGGATCCCTGATCTTATACAAAGTGTTCAAGTTGCACACCATCTAGATGGCCAAATTCCATTGTCATGACTTCTTAATCAAATTATGTTTTGAATCTAATCCAAAGGGATAAACAACCTTAGAATTGTAGGTGATTTGATACCTTTCTACTGGTCTATAATATGTTAGGTTTTTAACCCTTGGTTGTTGTGAGCGAACATTTGCAAGTTCAAGACTAGTTTTAGAGAAATAGCTTGGTGGCAGAGGTTCAAGGTTTAATACAAATGCATTCATATCTCTTCTCTCGTTAATTTAATGGACATCTCAATTGAAATGAAGGCAACAAGAGAAAACATTCCACCACATTTTTGAACTAGGTCATGAATTGAAATGAAGGCAACGAGATTCGAGGTTTTTTCTTTTCTATAATTTTTTCCCTTCCTCGATCACAAGTTAAAACAAAAATTTGCCAGGGCAAGAGAGCAAGAAGTTGTTACCACATAGAATTGTAAGGGTCAAAAAGAGTCTCTTTGGTTTGGTTTTTTAAGTCATAAGGTTTATAGGTCATAGGTTTTGAGTCTTTAGGCTGTGGTCATAAACTTAGGTTTTGTTTTAAATAAGTGGAGTTATCTCTAGCCTTGGTCTAGAGTCTTTGGGTTATGTAATTTGTCATCATGACAAGGTAAATAAACCCCTATGAGTCACACCCTTGATTTTTAGATCATTACTTTGACATGTCACACCTCCAATTTGTACGCAAGGCTCCTCTTGTCACCATCCACATGTTTAAGTGTAAAGTCGAAGTCGAGTGTATGTGTTGCCAACTCACTAGGAGAGTTCATAGCGTACTATAAGTACCTCATGCATTCATTTGTCATCATTGCAATTAAAGAATCGTGTCGAAGAGGATTTCATTGTTTTAAGAGCCTACATTTAACCACTTTTAAGGGATTATATCACAGATCTTCTAATAGTCTCCTTGAGGTGTGCAATTTGAGTTTGAAATGGCACTGCAAACCCTTTGTTTCCGGAATTTAGTTGAAACACTCATCTTCTGCATCATTTTGAAGTGTAATCTTAATCCATTGAAGGAGACCTCTATCAAACTTGAAGTATTGTTGGGCCCTTCTTTTTGATAAATAGAAGTTGTGCAAGTTATATTGCAGCTTCATTTTTGTTAAGCCCTAATATTGGCTCATTACCCCTTAATTGGGGCATATTACATTAGTAATGTTATTTTATTTATGTCAGTTTTATTCCATTAGTTGTAATTATACCTCCTAGTGTCCTATATATACCAAGGAGACATTTTCATTTGGAATCATCTTGTACTTGAACATTTATGTGGGGTAAAAGGAGGTTGCACCCTCGAAGAGGATTATTATCTGAAATTTTCTCTTTTTCAAGGCATTGAGTACTTATTCTGAGGTTTTTCTATGCTATATTGATATTTGGTTCTTAACATATGGTATCAAAGCTAAAGTTCTTGGGGTTTCGCTGCTACATCTAAGACACCGTGGAATTTTTGCTATAACTTTTTTTCTACAACAATTCAGAAGGAACGACTTGGAGGATATTTAGTAGACGGATCAAGGTACGTTGGGTTAAACATTCAGTGCCTTAGGCCTTATACTTTCTGAGATACATCCCTTGTAAGATAGGGTTTTGGAATCATCCTGAATTGAGTCATTGCGGAATTTTAGCTATAAAAAAAATTATGTAACGTTTCAGACCCTGAAATCCAAAGGATATTTTCATAAATTAGTAAGGTATCTTTGGTAGCAATTTCATATTATGGTTCATCTTAAATTTGTGGATACACCCTGTGGAAGATAGGGTATCTGACTAGTCCTATTGACTAGTCTCAAGCAGGTGTTCGGGTAAAAAAATCATAAATTATTCATAGAGTATCCAAATTGAGTGAGATTAGTTGCATTGGATATTGGATAGATCGTAATAGTTCTGGTACAAGTTTCATAATTTTATATCAATTATTTTGTGCGGGGCACACTATACAAGTGAGATCTCCTGGAAAGGCCAAAAATCAGCAAGTTGTGGGGAAGTTATCGTAAATTCCACTTGACACATCCAATTTTTATCAGACCTATGGCATTGAAGAGAAGAAATATTAGAGACCTATAAAAAATAAAATTTCATACTCAGAAGGGCCGAAATTTTGGAGATACAATAAAAGGAATATTGTCTAGCAGAACCACCTCAAAATCAAGGCTTAAAGTGATACTTGGCCAACATGCCACCAAAAAAGGGAACTTCTACACCAAATAAGCCTCCAGACAATCCTACTTGGACTCTTGATGAAGTTGAATAAATGAATAGGGACATAAATGATTTACAAAAGAAGACAGTAACAAAAGATGAACTACAAGAAATGATGGATTCAACAGAAGCTAAATTTGAGGCAATAAATACTAAGATGGACGCCTTAAAAGAAGAGATCATGAAAGGATTGAAAAAATTCCTAATAGAGAGGACACCTGAAAGTGAAAATGTATCCCTTGAAATTCATGATGAGGACACAAGGAAGGTGAATCAAGATGGAGAAACTCCAACTTTGGGTTGAAGACCAACCACGTTCCTAAGATCAATATGAGGAAGTTTGATGGCAAGGACCCAATCACATGGATACTTCAGATGGAGCAATTCTTTGATCTACATAATCTGCCACATACACAAAAGGTATGAATTGTTTCTTTATATTTAGAACCCAATCAATTTGTATGGTATCGATGGCTTTGTTCTCGCAAATCACTTGTCACTTG
>ML796235.1:115352-172046 GCA_009831015.1 Picea engelmannii
GATACCACCCTCCTTCCATCACTTCTTCTCTAAAAGAAAAATCTAAGGTTCAAGCAGTGGAAGATCACATCGAGCATCAACAACAAGTTCTCCAAATCTTAAAGGACAACTTGACCATGGCACAAAATCGCATGAAACAACAATCATATCGACATCGTAGTGAAAGAAGTTTTGAAGTAGGGGATTGGGTGTTTTTAAGACTACAACCATACAAACAGATGTCCCTCAAGCAAGCCAAGAAGGATAATAAATCATCACCAAAGTACTATGACCCTTATAAGGTGTTGCAAAAGATTGGTACTATGGTATACAAATTGGAGTTGCCTGCATCTACACGAGTACACCTAGTTTTCCATGTTTCATGCTTAAAGAAGGTTATAGGCGACAAGATCCCAGTTCAAACTATATTTCCAGAACTTGACGAGGAAGGAAAAATCGTATTGGGTCCTGAAGCCATCATTGACACAAGAACTCGCTAGTTGAGGAATAGATCCATTTCATAGTATCTCATTAAATGGAGGAAACTATCGGCTGAAGATTCCACTTGGGAAGATGAGTATTTTATACAGAAGCATCCAGAGTTACTCAATCGTTGCAGACAACACTTGTCTCAAGGGGAGGGGCATGTTAAGCCCTAATATTGGCTCATTACCCCTTAGTTGGGGCATACCACATTAGTAATGTTATTTTATTTATGACGACTTTATTCCATTAATTGTAATTATACCTCCTAGTCTCCTATATATACCAGGGAGACATTTTCATTTGGAATCATCTTGTACTTGAATATTTATGTGGCGTAAAAGGAGGTTGCCCCCTTGAAGAGGCTTATTATCTGAAATTCTCTCTTTTTCAAGGCGTTCAGTACTTATTCTGAGGTTTTTCTATGCTATTTTGATATTTGGTTCTTAACAATTTTGGTGAACAGAAGTTGTGCAATCTGCTTAGGAGTTGGATAATGGACTAAAGGGAAGAAACCGAAAGCGATTGGAAGGACAGCGCAACATCAGTTTTGAAGAAAGAAGTTGCAACAAGATCAAGAAGAAGGGATAACTCTCAGGCTCTCAACTGGAAAACCTAGATCAGATTATATATATAGGGGATCCATATGATTGTAAAGGGGGTTGGGTTAGGATTGTTGTTGTTGCTAGAGTCATTGTTGTCATCGCCCATATTGTTAGTTTAGATAAAGTTATGGATTTTAAGTTCGAATCCAGACAGAGAATGTAATGGATTCATGTCGTGTTGTAGCGTTGAAAGAGCAAGGTGTTGATAACCTTGTCTCTCAGTAGTACAGAGCATTTTCTATTATCTTTGGCATGACCAATTTGTATCTGTAACTCAATCAGATCTTGTACTTTGAGAAGAAACAGGTTATATGATAATATAATGGGAGACCCAAATTTTCTTGAAGATAACTTGTTTATTTAGTCTTCTGAATGTATTGAATGGTATTTTATCTGTATGTATGATATGCTTAATTGGTTATACCTTGCTTATGAATATCCTCACAACTCTATTTTCTTCATTCTCGGTTAGGAAACATTCAGATCTGCTACAGGTTTAAACTAGCTTGCGCAAGACTGATATGACTCTTGATACTTCAGAGATTTATCTAAGTATTATCCTTACCATTCCCTCTCTTTCTCGTCTCGATTGCGCTTCGGGTGAGACTTTTTCCCTCCCGAGAATATGAAAATGCCAACACTCTAGACTAATTCGGTACCTTTTGTTGGAAACTATAAGAGGACCCTGGCCTGATCACTTCTACGCCAACAAAATGGTTTTGTTGCCGGGACCTGTGTTTTAAAAGGGAACCTGTAAGGAGAATGCTTCCGTGGATCTATAGATCTAATATTCTCCAGTGGTGGGAACGAAATTGTGATGCCTTTATATGGAAGAAAGCAGAGTTGTGAGGTAAAAGCATGAATGCTACAAGAGAGTCTGTATTTTATTAAGAAAGATCGAGTGACCAGTATTAGATATTTTGGGTAAAATTCTCGGAAGAACTATTCCATTGGATAGATCAGCTACAAGAAGCTCCAGAATTCCAAGAACGTGTCAAGAAGACATGTACTTGGGATACATATAAGATCGCAACACTTCATCAGTTGGATCACCAGATTACATGAGCATTTGATTTCTGGGTTAATACAACTCTAGAGGGATATATCACTGAATTCGCAATTGAGAATCACCAATACTTTTCGCGGGCAGAAGAAATTTTCAAGAAAGGTGAGCGCGGAATACTATTGAGGGAAATTCCCTTGTGGATCAGAGAACTCTTGATGGAGGAGGGGATGATAATTATTCCCTCGACTAAGATGGTAGCCTAAACACCTACGCTTGGGGTAGAGTGATTGTGGGGTAGGATCATCACATGAGAAGGGGGAAAGGGTTATTTAACATATGGGGGAAAATCAAGAAAAGAGCACAAGAAACAAGCAAGCCTTAAGGAGATTTGTCATAGTTGAGAAGTGGTGGCACAGAATGATAAAAAAAAAAGAAACAAAGCAGTCTGAGGTGTTTCTAAAAGAAATCGGATCAAGGGGAACAACTGAAAGAAAGAAGGAAGAGTTGAGGAAGGTAAGAAGACAAGAAATATTGGCCAGTCTAAGATTATAGTAGAGAGAAGCACAGAGAGGAAGGAGTCCCTAGGTGGGTGGATGAGAAGAAGAGTGTGCAGAAGAAAGGGAAGACGAAGTAGATCTGGACCTTGCAGAAGACCAAGAAGATTTAGCCTCGATATCAGGAAACATCGGGAATCCGACAGAGAAGGATGCTTTCGAAGAAGAAAATGAGACCCCCCAAATCAAAAAAACTCGCCCAGAAGTCAGTGGAACCAACCCTGAATCACCCGTCCCCCAGGTGTCCTCTATACCTATGGTAAATTCTACATCACCTACTTATGTTATTTCTATTCCATCGCATCCAATTAGTCAGAACAATTATGTATGTGTAAACGTCGAGAGGATATTGGAATCCCCAGGAATATCGCAACCAGGACCATTAGGTTTCATTCTAATAAGAACAGTGAGACCCACAATGGCTGGAAATATGGTAGGATTGATCGCTCGATACCCAGAATTATGGGGTAAAGGGGACGAGTATGGAGAGCAACATTGGTTCTTATGTGAATCCATCTGGAGATCCAAAGGGACTCTCGATGCAAACAAGTTAGTAGAGTTTCAAACTACCTTGAGGGGTCCTGCTCTCAAATGGTACATGAAGGCTATTGAACCATGGGTGCAAGGACAAGTGTTCACTCTTGGCCAAGTTCATTTGAATTTCATCGCTCAATTCAAACTACCTCAGTCATAGCAACAAGCTCTCTTTGAGTTGCGGGATATTCAACAAAGAGAAGGAGAATCTTCATGGGAGTACAGTCAGAAATTTAAAGATGTTATTGGGAGGTTAGTGAATCCAATTCACGAAGATCACCAGAGGTAATGGTACATCCAAGGATTACTACCTCTGACAAGAATTCCTTTTATCACAATAACAGATAGCCACATTAACAAATGCCTTGGAATAGTCAATGAAGATAGAAGCCATGGAAGGTTATCCAGGGAGTCTGAGGATGACTAGGCCTCCAGTAGATGCAAACTTGTCGCAACTTCAGGGACAAATATCGGTGCTAACGAAGAAGATTTAAGAATTGACCATACCAAGACCAAGGAAACCTCAGGTCTGGTGCAAAGGATGCTACACAGAAGGGCATCTGGAAAATGAGTGTTCGTGCATGAGGGGAATGGGACCTCCTCACAATCCGATGGGACCCTCTCTGGGGCCAATGGGAGGAGTTGTGAAAGTATATGTGACTCCACCATTCCATACACCGGGACTATACCATACCTTCCCAGGTGCTCAAACATCTTAGCCAACTGAGTATTGTGAGATTTTTCGGACACACAGGCATGCGCTGAGGAAGTTTCCTATTATGCAAAAGTACACGACTGTGCCCAATAAAATACATTGTGAGTTATGTGCATCTATGACACATGCTACAAATCAATGTAGAGCATTGGATGCACTTGCTGACAGATTAGACCGGACAACATTCAGAATAAACGAAACCCCTCAAAGACCTGGAAGAGGACAGGGAGGTGGGGTTGGAGGTGGATTCAGAGGAAGAAGGATTTGAGGAAGAGGGTTGAACCGATGTTACAACTGCAATAAATAGGGTCACTTGGTGAGAGACTACCCTCACCCAACACGACCATGATTCTCTCACTGCAGCAATATTGAGCACGCAATCGAAGACTGCCCAGAACTGATCGTGAAATTGGAAGATCGAGTTCATCAACAAGGAGCTAATATCATAAGATCAGAACTAAAAAGAGGAATCGAGGGACAACTACCTAATATTAACATCATTACTCGTGGAGGAGAAAAAACTGGGACAAATGCAAACAGTCAGCCCAAGATTCAGAAAGTTGTTTCCAAGGATGACAGGTATGATCCTGTGAAATAAAATTTGTTTTTAAAATATGAAAAAGAAATATTCAAGAGCATCCCCACTCCAAAAATAATGGAGAATCCCCCTAAATTTACCTCTCAACCTAACCTTGTGCAAGCCCCTACCTCACCATTGACACCTAGAAACTTTGCAATTTCAAAGACACACCCTGAGCAGTCTCAAAGTGTAATCAATCTTTGGTTTCAATAGTTCTTTGATATCCTAGAGGATGACCAACTTACGGAGAAGTTGTGCAACACCATGTACCTAATACTAGGAAATGAGGGAACCCCATAAGCCATAGTAAGGACCAACCTCCATGAGAAGAATACCCAGAGAATACAAAGAAGAAAGGTGTGAATAAGAAAATAATTTAGGTTAGAAGCCCAGCTAGATGATTTTGAAATCAAATATGTCATCCTAGATTTGGGATCTGATGTCAACATCCTACCCAAAAAGATCTGGGAAAATTTGGGAAAACCTCAGTTAGTATATTCCCCCATCCAATTGAGAATGGAAAACCAGTACTTCATTTTCCCAGTAGGAAGGCTGGAAAATGTGGAAATAGATGTTGTGGGAGTTAAAACCACAGCTAATTTTGAGGTAATTGAAATCATGGGAGATAAGGATCCCTACCCTGCTCTACCCGGAATTGATTGGGCATACGACAACTATGCTATCATTGATCTAAAGAGGGACACCATGGCGTTTGAAGAATATGGGATAAAAGTAGTTCAACCCTTAGATCCATGTTTAGGGCCAAGATACACGGATTCAGTGGACCACGATATGGAGTCATATGATATTGACCAATTATACACCATAACAGCAAGAACAAGACCAGATTACATAAATCCCACTGCAGATGGATCGGTAAGTTGGAGAAGCATACAGTTTGTTGACAAGGATTCAGAATTAGCATTTGATAGTTGGCAGCAGGGTTCATACGAACGATTATCAAGAAGATGTGCAACTGTCATAACAATGAGATGGATTGGAACCGAGGTCAAAGAACACCTGACATATGATGTTACCTCATAGGTACACAATTTTCTTGCCAGCATGGAAAAGAAAATAGCGACAGATCAAAGGATCTGTGTTCTTGACTTAGCCTTCATGATACCCCTGCTAGATGGTGGGCCACCCATAAAGCCTTGATTATGGAGTGGGAAGACACAAAACAATCCATCCGATGTCGATTCCAAAGTAGGGATCAGCTAAAAGAAGAGATAAATATATATTTTCAATATGCGTAACTTCTCGATGAACGGTCTAACCCTAAAGTGCATATTGAGCATTGCTTAAAGCAGTGGAGAGTTGTGGAAGTACCCTCTCACCTATGGGTTCATGTATTTCTCCATTTGTTGGGTCCAATCCCAAATGCTTGGTATATACATGAGGAGACCAGAAGACAAACAAACTGTTGGCAGGCCTTACAAGATCAATTTTGCAAGGACTTCTCCTTTACAAGTAAGTACCCTGAGCTCAACACGGTCCTTCAAAGAATCAGAGAAATGATTTTTACTGACATTTTCAAAAAGAGATCAAGTCTTGTAGTATGTGTTGACCATATTCAATTACTTCAATCTAGTCTAAGTCTTAAAACTAATAAGATAGTTGTACCCTGATGTAAAGTTGAGAAAGACCTGGAAAAACCCGATGACTTAGAAGAGCTTAGAAACTGAACCATTAAAGAAATGGAAGGCAATAGAGAAATTCAGGATATTATACCTAGTCACACATGTAGCTCCTATAACCATCCACTAAAGTTGTGAAAAGTTAATATAGGGAGTACAGAGCATCCTAAGATAGCTTCTATAAGAGATTATTGGGATGAGCAAACTACGAATGAAGTACACAACTTGTTGTGGCAGTACAAGGATGTGTTTCTGAAAACGTTCTCAGAACTGAAAGGTATAAAAGGAGCCATGGGAGAAATGAAAATTGAGTTGAAACCTGGCTCAAGACCTATGAAGCACAGACCATAACGAAATAATACTAGAATAAAAGAGAAGGTCAAGAAGGAAGTGGACAAAATGCTTGCGGCAAGACTTATGTTCCCAATCGAAGAAGCAGAGTGGACTAGCCCCATAGTTATCCAGAGCAAGAAAGATACAGAAGGCATTTGGGTCTATGTGGACTACAGAAGTCTGAATTCTGCACGTGTGAAAAATCTGTTTCCGGCACCTTTCAGTGATAAAGTGTTAGACCAGGTTGCGGGAAAAGAATCTTATTCATTTACAGACGGATTCTCGGGATATCACCAAGCCAGAATCGTAGAGGAAGACAAGAAGAAGACCACATTCATAACTGAATGGGGATCATTCGCATACAATGTAATGCCCTTTGGCTTGAAGAATTCCCTCGTAGTCTTCTCTCGAATCGTAATAGCAACATTTCGAGGGTTCATCCACAAGTTTGTAGAAGTATACATGGACAATTTGATGGTATACATCATGTTAAAAGACCATGTAGGGATACTCTGGTTAATGTTTGATAGATGTCATGAATTGCATATATCTTTGAATCTACAGAACTGCACTTTCTGTGTACCACGTGGAAATCTGCTAGGCCATATTTTATGCAGAGAAGGAGTCATGGTAGACCCAACTAAAGTTGTGGTCATTCTAAACATGTCGCCACCTACAAGTGCTAAATTGTTGCGCTCTACACCTGGACATACAGGATATTACCACAAGTTCATCAGAAGATATGCAACTATCACCGCACCTCTAGAAAAATTGTTGAAGAACTCTGAACTATTTCAGTTGACACCAGAGTGTGACAAAGCATTCAACATTCTCAAAGAAAAACTAAGTATTGCACCTATATTGATATTTCCTAATTGGGAAATTGAATTCCATGTACATGTGGATTCATCAAGCATTGCCTTGGGAGCCATTTTAGTGCAACCAGGGGAAGGAAATATGGACCACCCTGTCTACTTTGCCAACGGAAAACTTTCGCAAGTTGAACGTAACTACACAACTACCGAAAGGGAAGGTCTAGCTATGATTTATGCATTACAAAAGTTTAGACACTACTTGTTAGGCTCTCATTTCAAGTTTTTTACTGGCCACTCTGAACTTAAGTACCTAGTCAATAAACCATTACTTGAAGGAAGTATTTGCAGGTGGCTACTAATTTTTCAAGAGTTTTCATTCGAAGTAATTATCAAACCAGGAAGATGAAATGTAGGTCCAGATCACCTTTCCAGGTTGGAATCAGGAGAAAGTGGTGGAGCAATGGATGATCAGCTCCCATATGTGGACCTATTCTGAATTGAGGCCATCTTAGAGTATCTTGAAGACATTGTTGTCTTCCTCAGTACAGGGACCTGCCCAGAAACTTACTCCGCAACCCAAAAGTGACATATGGTAGTTCGCGCAACACAATATCAACTAATTGCAGGACAACTTTACAAATTAAGAATATACAACATCCTTAGGAGATGTGTCTTGAACCATGAAAGGCAAGATATCATATAGAAATGCCACAGTGGAGTTGCAGGAGGACATGTTGGAGGTAAATCTATTTCATATAAGGTACTTCAAGCTGGATTATGGTGGGATATGTTATTTAAAGATGTTAAGGAGTATGTTATATCTTGTGACATATGCCAAAGAGTAGGACAGCCATCACGCAAAGATGAATTGCCCCTTCAGCCAATTAGAGAACTTTAGGCTTTAGAGAAGTGTGTTGTTGATTTTATTGGACCAATCAACCCGCCAGCTAAGCATTCAAAGGCTAGATACATCATTACCGCAATGGATTACCTCACAAGATGGGATGAAGCAGAGGCAGTTCAAGATTGTTCGACAGATACAGTTGCTAGATTTATCTTTGAGAACCTCATCACTCGGTTTAGATTTCCTAGAATCCTGACCAGTGATCAAGGTAGTCACTTTATCAGTAGCAAAATCGCAACATTGACAACATAATTCATTATACAACATAATAAGAGTAGTCCCTATCACCCACAAGCTAACAGTACAGTGGAGGCATTCAATAAAATTCTGGAAAGAGGACTGACAAAAGTATCTTGCGCAAATAGGGAAGACTGGGATGATAGAGTTCCAACAGTCGTATGGGCTTACAGGACTACCACGAAGAAGCTACACAGGTATACTCCATTTCAGTTGGTTTTTGGGAAAGAAGTTGTTGTACCTGTAGAGTTTATTACCCCTAGTCTTTATATAGCACAAGCTACACACATGACAGATGATGAATTAGTTGTGCAAAGGATTGCAGACTTGCAAGAACTTGAGGAAGTGAGATTTTTAGTAGATTTTCATCATTCAGTTGAGAAAGCTAGACAGAAAGATTGGCATGATAGGCATATTAAGTCCAAAATATGTACGGAAGGGGATAAGGTACTCCTCTATGACAACCGATATCAGAAGCATCCAAGCAAGTTGTGCATGCATTGGTTGGGTCCATTCATAGTTGCAGAAATCTAACACTCTGGTGTAGTCAAGCTAGCATAACTGGATGGTATCCTTCAACCAGGATGGGTGAATGGAACCCGCCTGAAACCCTATATTTATCATGATTCAGCCAAAGGATTGTTGCTCCAGTCCAAGGGATCATGTACAGTAGTTAGATTTTAATTTCCTATAATTTCTTTAATTCAGTTAATAACGTCGCAGTGTGCATTTTTGTGCCACAACATGTACTTCTTTTTCAGTCTAAGCGTTGCTTTTTTGCAGAACTTCTTACTCAGTGGCACAGGATCGAAAGAGCCAACATTAAATTAAATGAAGTCATTAAATATGATGGGGACCCCCATTTTTTTTTTTTAACAGGGACGATTATGTTGCATTAGGCGACATTCTGGCATGCCAGAATCAGAAAGTTACAAATTTGAAGAAGGTTGGTGACCTCTAACAGTGCTGCCAACCTTCTTGTGAATGTCTTGGGAAACCAATCCCATCTGCTTCTTGAGCTAATTTGAAAAAATGACAAAGATTGCATACATGTATAAATTCTCACAAACTGTGAGCACAATAGAAGACATAAGCAATACATTAACCGGAGGGGGGTGGAATTTTCCTCTTAAAGAAGGGGTCCAACTTTTTCTAAGAGCCTGAAGAAATGTTGGAGGCCGCCTCCTTTTCTCTGCGCGCTTTTTTGGTCTTTCGTCCTTGGGTAAGGGGAGGAGACGGGACTGAAATGTCTTCAGGTTCAGAAGTTTCCACAGAATCACTAGATGGGACTGAAACAGTCAGACCTGCCGAGGCAGAGGGGTCCGGAACTGAAGCCCGAAATTCTCTCGCTGCTACTGGGCCTGAGGGGGTGGATTCTGGAAGGATTTCATTTGTCGGTGGATCTTCCTTCACTTTTGTTGCTTCGAGATCTGGGTCTTCATCTTCCTTCAGCGCATCAAAGCTGTTTTTATTTTCTAGAGTTGCCTCTGCTGGATGAGTGGCCTTTGGAGCCTGGGGTATCAGATACTTTCGCCTTGGATGCCTCCGTCGGTTCGGTACTGGCTGAAAATCATCTTCTTTGACTGGTCCCGGCTCCTCAGAGACTTTGAGGCAGCTTTTTGCAAAATGACCGTATTCATGGCACCGGAGGCACTTAAAGGGGATCTGCTCGTAGTCCATCTCTTGGATATGGGACCATTCCCCCAGGGAGAGCTTGATGGCTTCCGGTAGGCCTTTCTCGAGATTAACCTCAACACAAATACGAGCGCAGGTATATTGTTCCTCTTTCGGTCTCACACTGTCCAGGAATCGCCCGAGTTTGTTTCCAATGTCCTCTAGAGAGCTTTTCCCCCAGAGGTGCAGGGGGAGGTGAGGCAGCCTAACCCAAACAGGGGCTGCGGTGATCTCGGCTCTGGGGTTGAAGTCCAGATTCCAGGGGGCTAAGAACAGTCCTCTCGACCCCATGAAATAGGGTCCAGATCTGAAGACTAGATCACGATCCTCTTTCTCTGAGAAGCTGAAGACAAAAAAACCCCTGCCTACTGCACTCCGAAGAACTCTTCCCTGTATCATCGGCCTCCATCTTTCCTCAATCCATGCCTCCACCGTTTTGGGGCTGGGCCATAACCCCGTAAACTTTCCGATGAGGGCCCTTTCTGCCAGAAAGAGGGCAAATTTGCAAGGCTCCTCTGGAGAAAGCTCCAGAGATGGGATCTCCTCCATCTTCTTAACAAACTTAGACGGAGGAGAAAGCTTGGATTTAGCTCCTGCCGAACGGACTAACTCTTTAAATGCTTCCAATGGATCTTCCTCATTCTCGGCAGTCAGATTTGAAGCCATCGTGGCAGGACGGCGACCACCTGGGCTACCACTGTTTCGGATTGCGTGCGTGTAGGAGGGACGCACTGGAAACGCCGAATCGCGCCCTGTATGCTGAGAGAGCGATGGGACCTGGATCGGCAGCTACTAACGAAGCTCAGCGTACCTGCAAACAAAGATTCAGAGCAGTGGCCGCTAGGGTTTGGGCCCTAGCCGCTTTGGCGTTTCGTCTCGTTCCATCCACCTCCTTTTGATCCGCATCAGATGGGGACCCCCATTATGGTTGAAGGGAGGGAGAATTTGAATTGTATCACAACCCACGTGCCACGCGCATAGCTTCCAATCATACCCTTAATGGTAGCTACAGTAACCTGTCAGAACTTTTCGTTAAGCCATAAAGGCGCGATACGCATAGATTCCATTGGTAACCTCGTTGGGATTCTCAATCGTTAAACGGTAATCCCTCAGGTCGACCATGTCCCTGTCATCTCATTCATTAAAGCTGTGATCATTCTATAGATTTTACCTCGTTATCAGTCTCGTCGGACACCTAAGCATGAGATTGCGTTTATGGTTTAATGATGAGTGTCCTTAGGAGTAATTATAGAGCTCTCCAGTTATCTCGCTTATAATATCTTGGAAACTCACAAGCAAGACTTATTGTTTACCTTAGTTATATTTTGTCTTATGCTATCTGCACCCGCATCTCGTTTGTGAAATATTTCACTCCCCAATCGTGATCCCAAGACCCAACTCAGCTTGTCTAGTTTTCTAGCATTCTAGAGCCAAAATGCCAAGAGAAACAAGAGGCCTAAGTTTAGCTCCAAAAGAGGCAATTCCAGATGAGTCATGTGATCCCTGGGTCGAGATCATGGGAGATGTCAAAGGAAAGGTTGAGCAAGTAAAACTCTTCGACCTCGATCTGAAGGACCAAGTATTGTTTCTGAATATGAATATTAGTGTATTATGGGACTTATCTCGAGATGCAATGAGAGGCATGCAGTTTGTGTGAAATCAAAAATTCATCAACCTGTTCAATTCCACCATCATGAACTTGGCTTTCGGAACTGCTGGTGAGGTTGTGCAGTGCACCAAGGTTTTTATTATTCGGGTGCATGATAGGAACTTATGGCTCGATAGAAGATATCTTATTCATGTCGAGGACATCCACCATCTCATTGGATTATCCCTCGAGGGTGAGGATGTATCAAAAGGATTCTAATTCCCAAGAAAGCATGGGAAGAGGAAGGGCAAAGTGAGCCTGTATGAGAAATTCCATACACAGAAAGGTGGACCTACATCCAAAATCAACCCAATCCTACCAGAGACGGTCCAGACAACCTGCTAAGTGATTGCTAGTAAGGTTATGTGCTTGTACTACAAGGGTGAATGCACCCTAGATGCTCTTTCAGTAGCAAACTTCTGCATAAATGGAGTTGTGTTCAACTGGTGCAGCTATCTACTAGAGGAACTCCTAGTTGCTTGTGAGGAAGCTCAGGAGAAAGGAGGAACTTTAACATATGGATACTTGCTCGTTGCATTTTCAATGTGGAAATGGCGGTCACCCTCAGGAAGACAATTGTCACCTGCAGATAAGGGTCTCCTAGCAAAGATGTTCAAGCCTTGGCACTCAAGGTAGGACTCAGAGAATATGGAGTTCAACAATGCATCGTTCTTGAAGTGGTATAACCAGTTCATCAATGCAACTCAGTGGTTTTGCATAGCACAAGAGTTGTTGAATCTCAACACCCGAAACATCACATTTGGGTTGAATCGCCACTACACATTTGTTTGGTCGATGCATGTGAAGCGTGAGGACTTCCACACGAGGTTGTTACCCTTCTATCTGGATGAAACGCTTCTATCTGGATGAAGAAGTCTTTGATAAGGAAGTCATGTCATGGCCCAGTGTTAAGCGCAACCCATGTAATTCTGGTATGCATTACCTCTTTCCACTAGAGCTCCTGAAGAAAAGGGGGCAGGAAGAAGGAGTAGGGAAAATTTTTGGCCCAGCAGCAAAGAACCAAAAGGTATAAATGTCGACAAACTCAGAAGAAGAAGAGGACGAGGAACCCCAAGAGCGTAATAAGAGGACATTCCCAGTGTTTCTACAGCTCCTAAAACAAGTTGTTTTATCAGGTAAGGATGTGAGTGAAATCCTTGTAGTTGCATTTATAGGAGATGTCTCAGTAACAAAACCTCGAACAGAGGTTTCCTCGGCCAAAGTCATAAATCCACAGTCGATATCCTCGGATCTACCTCGTACTAGGGGCTCCACTCGTGTTTCCCATATTGTGATTAACATCACATATTATCCTGAGACAGACACCACTACCTACACGACCATCGCCACTGAACAAGCCCCATCGCCAACACAAGAGACCATTGTTCCCTCCCAACCCACATCCCTCGAGCCAATGCAACTGGATAACCCCGACCCTTCTGAGAATGTAGAAGAACCCATTACCCTTACCACTGAAGACTTGAGCCAACCAATCGCTTTGTCAGTACCCATTTTGTTCACTCTATCTTCAGAAAAGAGTCAATGACAAGAAATTCCATCATTCACCCCAGAATCGCAAGTTCCAGGCAACCATAATCCTCCCTCAATAGTCAATTTTGAGATTCCTATCATCAGAATCGAGACTCCATAAGTTTTGTTACATACAAAGATAGGAACACATCTGGTTCAGATAGAACCCCACACAACATCAACGCAGAGCGCAGAATCCCTAAAAAATAGTTGGAGCCAGTACTCCAGAATCCACAGCAATGCGCAGAACTGTCACAATTGTGTCTAGCAAAGATAGAGGTTCTCCCTCTACTTCCAACGGCTCTGAAGACTAGACTTGCACATCAACTGCAAGGTCCATCCCTAGAGGAAGAAGAGGTGGAGACACCCTCTAAACATTCGATGGCTAGTAGACTGCCACTACAAGTCTGATTACCCCTGGATGTCACTACTTCATCTCGCGAACTCGCTTAGTTTTCGATAGCGCAACTGATGTGCATAATCGAATCCTCGATTGAGCAATTGGAGCAGAGGATCCAACAGGCTGAATGAGAAGCCAACTTTTGGAAGCAAGAAGGACTCCTGGCGTAGACACGAACAACGCATGAGGAATACTTAAATATTTAGGCAGAGCATAAAGTTGAGAAGGTGAAGGAAAAGTTAACAAAGCCTTGGACAATGATTAGAAAGTCATCGCCACAACTACCAAAAAATAGCGCAACAACTGAAATTTCCGAGCAAATTGAATTAATTTAGGTAGCCCGGTCTGAGCTGACAGAACGAGCGAAAGATCTCAAAGTACAGTTGTGGGACAGTAAGCGAGAAGTTGAACTACAACCCAGGAAGCTACAAGAGTAACTGGAAAAAGTGGTTTTGGAAGGAAACAATGCATGAGTAACCTTGCATAAAAGGACTAGATAGTGCACAACTATTTTCAAAGAGGTTGGTGATTGGATGGGAATCATTTTGAGGTGCAAACAAGCATTGGCAGACTTGCGCTTGCACATCCAATCGCTTAATGAAGAAGCAGCCAACACCCTCGATCCATTGGAATAGTAAGAAAAAATTGACAAGATCCAACAAGCGGACAATGATTTGAATGCATTATTTGAAGCTCAAACTGTGGCTAAGAAAGAACTAAGAGAATTTCGACCTGTAGTCCATACAGATTACCTACAGATGCATCAAGTGGATTCCATAGTTGATTCAGAATGGAACTCTCTAGTTGTTTCCAAGCCAAAAGAATTCATTACATACGCCACCCAGATGTTTATAGTTGAAGCTTCACTACTTGCTAGAAAGTGGCACGACAAAGTGGACAAATTCAAAGGAGTCAGGCAACGATCCCTAGAACTAGTACCTAAGTTGGGCCCTTCATTTGAAGAAGATAAAGAAGAAACAGTCCAAGCTGGAAATGGAAGAAACGTGGAACCAGAATGCAAGGAAGAACAACAATACAACCCAAAGTCCACGGAAAAGCTAAAGACTTGACTCGGGGCGAGTCAAGGATTGTGGTTGGAGCTTGTTGGGTGCTTCGTTTTGATAAGTAGAAGTTGCGCAAGTTATATTGCAGCTTCATTTTGGTGAATAGAATTTGTGAAAGTTTCTTATGAGCAGGATAACAGACTAAATGGAAGAAACAAAAAGTGGTTGGACGAACAACGCAACATCAGTTTTGAAGAAAGAAGTTGCAACAAGATCAAGAAGAAGGGATAACTCTCGGGCTCTCAACCAACAAACCTATATCATACTATATATATAGGGGATCCATATTATTGTAAAGGGGGTTGGGCTGGGATTGTTATTGTTGCTAGAGTCATTATTGTTATCGTCCATATGGCTAGTTTAGCTTAAGTTATGGATTCTGAGTTCGGATCCAGACAGAGAATGTAATGGATTCATGTCATGTTGTAGCATTGAAAGAGAAAGGTGTTGAGTTAACCTTGTCTCTCAGTAGTACATAGCATTTTCTATTATCTTTGGCATGACCAATTTGTATCTGTAACTCAATCGGATCTTGTATTCTGAGAAGAAATAGGTTATATGATAATATAATGGGAGACCCAAATTTTCTTGAAGATAACTTGTTTATTTAGTCTTATGAATGTATTGAATGGTATGTTATCTTTATGTCTGATACGCTTAATTGTTTTTAGCTTGCTTATGAATATCCTTGCAACTCTATTTTCTTCATTCTCGGTTAGGAAATGTTCATATATGTTACAGGTTTAAACTAGATTGTGTGAGACTAATATGACTCCTGATACTTTAGAGATTTGTCTAAGTATTCTCCTTACCCTTCCCTCTCTTTCTCATCTCGGTTGCGCTTCGGGTGAGACTTCTTCCCTCTCGGGAAGATGAAAATGTCAGTGCTCTAGTTTACTTCGGTACATTTTATTGGAAACTATAAGACGACCTTGGTCTGATCACTTCTACGCCAACAAGTGTATGGTCAAATCATTTGAGTGCCTAGCCTAAAATTGCACACTTCATTAGTGCTACAAACTGATATCTATGTTGTTGAAACCTTGTTATTAGCAAGAAGATTCAATTATCTTCCTTTCATTACAAATCTTAATTGTTGTTCCTTTATTCCTCCTTCTTGAAAGGTACTCTATCTCATACCATTGATGTGTATAAAGCTTTGGATAAGGTGGACTCTAGGAAAACAGTGATGTCATTAAACCATAAACTCTTGTTCACTATGTTTTCACACACCAACTGTCATAACAAATTACAGAAAGCAGCCCAACAGTGAGTATACATGTTGGCCAAGGTGGCTATCAGAAGAAGCTCAAGAACCAAAAGATGAATACATTGAGCCTCCATAACCAGCATCAATTTTGGTCAAAGCTTGTGTTTTCATTCATTTTACAACATTCTTGGTGATGGCTATGAGTTTTAAACCATGATTAGCAGTTTTGGTGTTTTCCTCTAGTCATATATCAATATAATGAAGTTTTTGCAACATTTTTGGACTCTTGGCATAAGTTTTCATGTGTTGAATCGTTGAAAAAGTGAAACGGGCTGATACAGAAAAGTTCGCAGTGTCGGCACTACGAACTGGTAATTTATGACAGTTTATAAGCATTAGCACACAGTAGAGGATTGTTTTGATCATAACTTTTGAATTCCAATCCTAGTTCCTCTGAAATTTGGCATGGAAGAAAATCATGATGTTTTTTACTTGCTGGAAAAAAAAATCATCCCGACCCATTTCGTATTTTTGGAGAAAAGCTAAAAACATCACCTACAGGAAAGTTCGCAACGCATGTTGTCAAAGGTGTTGCAAACTCTAACAGTCTGACAAATTCGAGCTATGGGAAGGCTTCCAGCTGTCAGAGAAGGTTTGAATGATCTCATAGGAGTTAGTTGGACATGAGGGACATGTGTTCCTATTTCAAAAGGCATATATCTCCATAGACAAGATCCCCAAAAATAGGAATTTGTTAGGTTTTTGTTGGAATTTTTTGTAAAAAGACTCCTAAATAGAGGAGGACCCTATGTAGCTCCTTGGTTTCGACCTCCTTAGGGCAGATAGAGATAATTCACTATATATGAAGTGGATTTTGATAAGGAAGGGGTTGGAGTGATAGGAAAAAGGTTGTTACTATTTTGTAAACTCTCAGACTCAGTATATCTCGATGGAGGATTCTTGTGTAGTCAAAGATCAACTTGTGTTCCTTTCTTTGTCAATTTTCTTTGTCTCCTTGCTCTAATGGAATACTGATTGATAAATTATTTATCAACAACTTTGTTACCAGAGTTATGCAGTGGATGATTTACTGTGTATTTTGTGAAGCATTTCTTCTTGGAGCAAATCTGTATTTCTTGATTAGAAGGATCCTAATTAATGAAATTTCAACCATATGAATGTCTCAATCAAGCCTGATGTGAAATGTTGATGTTTTTCTGCATTTTCTTCTATTCAACTTTCAAATATCTGCTAGTTGGAGATTATGATAGCCCTTTTTGCTGGAATATAGTCTTTGGAATTTTGTGCATTAGATCAGGCTTTGAACCTTATCAGTTTGATCCATTTTTTAATATAATCACTCATCCAACTCTAAACATTTTGATGGGTATTTGGATTACACTTACAACAGTCTAAGTGTGACTCTTAGTACTAACAGAAGGAACTGCTAATAAAATAGGGCAAGCAAATGAAACATTTACCGATTTGGACACCATGTTTTGTCTAGGTGGGCTTTTGATCTATCACTATCAACGGCCTCGTTCTGTCTCTATGGCTCCTTGGACATGGGGTCACTTTGTCTCTTATTCGCTCGGATTTGTAAGGTCGAGGGTTTGCAGGGTCCAAGGGTCTCTATCGTGCGGTCACGTTGTCTCTTGTCCGCGCGGGTTTGGCATTGTCAGGGTTTGCAGGACGGTCGACGAGTCTCTCTGTCGCAGGAATGTAATTTGAATGGGCATCGACCGATTGTTATAACATATAATGTATATATATATATATATATTTATATATAGTGGGTTATTTATCGTTTAATTAATGCACAAACCCCTAAATGTCCTCACCCACTAACCTTGAGGCTAATGCACAGTCATGGTGGCCTCTCAGGACACTTTAGTGGTAATGGAAATTTGAATAAACAAGGTTCCTTTGAGTTGGAGAGATTATATGGGCACTTGCACAATGAATTTAAATATGGTGTAAAAAGATGAAATGTAGAAATTTGAATGGTGCTCATATTACACTCTTGGGCCAAAGATGTGTGTTCATGGCTTCTTAGGTGGTTTGGCACCATGTGCAAGTACTATAATCCCTAAAAGCGTATTTTAGGCCCCAATTCATTCATGTTTATCATTGTAATATCACTAGGGTCACAAGAATTTACATCCCTCACACATAAAACCTTGTAATGACACGCATATGCCCCTGTAGGTCAAAGATCCCCTTTGCAAGACATGTCTGGTGCTAGAATCTATGCATGGTTCATGATCTTTAAAAGCATATTTTAGGGTATAAGACATTGGCTTTTGTCCTTCCAATATTTCTAGGGCCCCAAGAACCTATTTTAGTATGAAAAAACTCATAATGGCAAAAGAATGTCATTAGGGGTTAAGACATAATGACATAACTAATACAATTCCTCACACCTAACCCTTATAACTTCTATACAGCCTGACTTGAAGTACTTATAAGCTCTATGACTTGAACTCTTATCATAAAACATAACCCATATCAGATACAACCATATAGGCATATATCCATGTCACTCATAGCCACTAAATCTTAAAATTCCTTACCCCTATAACACCTAAATATTATAAACCATATATCCCCTAACTCATATACCTCAAATAATATCCCCTAATATTTAAAACCCTAGCATATAACATTATAATTGTTAATAGCTATGATCCCTCACACCTAACACATGATCTCTAATACATATATATTTTATCATCCTCAACCACAATGGCCCTTAATATAAGAAATAGGCATTATGACCCTCAATGCCTATAATTCCTAACACTTATCATCCCCTAAACTCTACGGCCCTTGTAACCAATAAGATCCATAACCCTTAACACTTATAACCCCCATCCTATATATGGCATAACACATATAAATACTAACTCCCATATCCCTTAATCCCTATAACACCTAACCCCTTTAATTCATTTAACCCTTGTCTCATATAACATCTAATACTTTACCTCTAAATTCTATAACCCATAACCATTTAATCACTATGTATTGTAACCACTACCATCCATAACCTCTAATATAACTCTTATAATGTCTAACTCTTTATAGCTCCTAATTTATAACCTGTGTCATCCTTAATTCCTATTAACCCATATAAATTGTGATATATTTCATAACGTCTATAACTTTTATACCTTGCAAATAACCCCTATAACCCATTACCCCCAACACTTATAATTCTCAATTATTAAGGCATATAACACATATAACCTCTTTACTCTTATAACACATATATGCCCAACTCTATAAGTTATTACCTTAAACTCTATAACAATAGTGACCCTTAAACCTTATTACCCATATAAGTTATAAACCTTAAACCCTATAACCATTATAACAATTAAACCTTATTACCCATGTAATCCATAATTGATGACCCTTGACCCTTATAACTCGTAACCATTAACACTTATAACAATAACCCCTAATTCTTATAAGTCTTAACCATAACCCCTAATGCTTATAAGTCTTAACCGTTATCATCACTTAAACACTATAACCCTTATAACCTTTAACACATGTAACCCTTTAACACTTATCACCCCTATAATTTATATGTCATAGCACCAATAAATACTAACTCTTATATTCCTTAAACCTTATAACACCTAATCCCTTTAATTCATTTAACCCTTAACAACTCTTCCATATAACCCCTAATCCAATCAATTCTAACCCTTAATATTTGTAACCCCTACATGTTAACCTCTATAATACGTGTGCAATTTTCACCCATTTGGATATGACCCTTAACCTCTATAATCTCTTATTCCACAACACTACAACCCATAACCACTATAGTCCCTCACAACTAACCCCTAATCTCTAATCAATTTAAATTTTATCACCCCAACCATAATGACCCTTAATGTAAGCAAAGAAAAATTATGACCACTAATGCTTATAAGTCTTAACCCTTATCATCACTTAAACATTATAACCCTTATAACACCTAACCATTGCAAAACCTAATCCATATAACCCCTAAATGCTAGCATACAACCCTTAATCTCATATCTCCTTACTTGTAAAACCTAACACTAATAACCTCTTACACATAACCCCCACTACCTATAACATTGTACCACTAACCCATATTAACCCATAATATAACGTTAAATCTCTATAAACCTAAACCCTTATGACCATGAATCCATAACACCAAACACATATAACTTCTCACTTTAATCCTTAATTGATAACACCTATATACATGTGTAATTTTAACCCTTTTGGATATGACCCTTAACCTCTATAATCTCTTATTCCACAACACTACAACCCATAACCAATATAGTCCCTCACAACTAACCCCTAATCTCTAATCAATTTAACTTTTATCACCCCCAACCATAATGACCCTTAATGTAAGCAAAGAAAAATTATGACCCCTAATGCTTGTAAGTCTTAACCGTTATAATCACATAAACACTATAGCCCTTATAACCTTCAACACCTGTAACCCTTTAACACTTATCACCCCTATAATTTATATGTCATAGCACCAATAAATATTAACTCTTATATTCCTTAAACCTTATAACACCTAATCAATTTAATTCATTTAACCCCTAACAACTCTTCCATATAACCCCTAATCCAAACAATTCTAACCCTTAATATTTGTAACCCCTACATGTTAACCTCTATAATCTCTAACACATGCAAACCATATAATCTATGTAACCTCTAACACCTATAATCATTAAATTGTATAACCCTTATAACCCTTACACCCTATAATTTCACTCCCTCAATTCATAGTACTTGTAATACTTAACCCTCTAAATGTCACATCTCATGTAAACTATGTACCTCATAACACCTAAAAATGTTATATCTCGTGTAAACCATATCTTATAACACCTAAAAATCATTCTTGACACCTAACTTATATAACCTTTAATATTACCCATAACCCTAATATTACTCATAAACTCTAATATAACCCCTTACCAATAGATGCCCTAAAATTTATAGCCAATTACCCTTATAACCATATCATCTTTAATATAAAACCACCTAACCTTAACCCATGATCCCCCAACCCCTAACATATATCACCTGTAATCTCCAATTCTAATAAATTACCCTTATAACCATAACCTCTTTAACATAGAACCCCCTAAATATCATACCCTAACCCTTAACCCATAAGGCCCCCAACCCCAAACATTTATCACCTCCAATTCTAATAATCCATATCCTTCATATTATCTTAAAGCTTGTTTTAAGACCCTAACTCCAAACCTCAACACCTAATACCTATAATCATTTTACCATACTCCCTAATGCATATTTATGAGAAACCCTAAAATCCGTCTCAACCTTAAACCTTAACCCCAAAGTACGATAACCCCTAATACTTATATTCCCTCTCAAATAACTCATAACATATCACCCAAAAACTATATAACCCTAAATAACTAAGACCCTTAAACTATTTAACAACAAACGTGAAAATTCTATCACATGCGATTTATATAACCCGTATAATACATGAGTATTATCATCTCCAAACCATAACCCATAACTTATGTGAACCCTATAACCCTTATTATTTGTAACCCATATATCCCTTAACTTATAATTAGTATATCACATAACCTCTATAACCCTCATGTATAACCTCTCATCTAGTAATCCTTAACACATATAATCATTATCTCCTTTAAATTTGGTCACTTTAACTCTTAACCCCTAATGACATAAGTGACAAAAGAATTTTATCAATAATGATGAATATTTCTAGAGGATGGGACACACCTTGGGTAGGTGTGCATAAGTTTTATAAATTTGACATGAATAACTTGAATATATCCTAGGGAAGGAACTCAGTGTAACCCCTTTCCCTATGGTAGGACTCATTAGACAAATGGCCTTTTTTCTTACACATGGTGCACCACATTTTTTCTTGACTTGATTAAGGTAGATGGTTGGTTATAAAGTCGTGTTATCGCTAGAGCTGCATTGAAAGTAGCATTAGATGTGACCTAGTTGCACCTATGTTACCAAGGTACCTAGACATTGAATTGATTATGATGGCTTGCACCAAAACATTCCTTTCAAAGTATTATCTTTCCTGCAAGAGGAGGATCTTAGTCAAGAGTAGGGGTGCCCCTTTCACTGGTAGTTGTTTTTGGAAACTTCTGACGAAGATGCTATAGGAATGATGAACATTTTGATTGAAACAACCTCATATCAATACAATATTGATAACAATGATGACTAATGCGATGATGGATAATTTCATCTCCTTCACAGTTAGGTTCTAATTTTATCATTTGATTGTCGACTTCTTTGTGTGAGTCGTATTTGAGTCTCGACACACTCCCATACCATCAACGCATGCATCTACTATAACCATGTCAAATTTCAACGCATACAAGCACAAACTGAAAAAAATTCAACGTTGACCCCATTCACAAGTCACTCTGCGCTAGGTCAAATTAAAGAATAATTTCCACTAAGTGGTAATTAATGGAAAAATTGAAAATTGTTAGACGAACCAAAGTTAAAATTGGAGATGATGGTATAAACCTGGATAAGTTTCTCTTGGTTTGAAGAATAATATATTTTATTTTCTACTGAATAAGGCCAACCACGTGAAGGTGGAAGCTCATATGGTGCTTCCCCCCCCCCGTCCCTCACATCACTCTCAATTCCCCAATACCCAATTTATCTACTATAAAATATTTGAAAGCAACATAGTAAGAATCAAGCATAGAAACTAAGGAAACAAAAATTTAAGGTAAATGAAAGAGAACAAATCAACTGAAAACATATAAATACAATATACCTCCTCCCTTTCAACATTTCGATATCATTAATCTTCTTCTTCATCCAACTCAACATTTGTATCATCCGCTTCAGAATTGATGTTGTAAGGATTGGCCATATCAACATCATCATCAATGTCATCATTTCCAATCATATCATCGTCTATATCATCATCAAGAACATTGTCTCCTACATTTGGTTCGACTTCTTCAAGTTCTTCATCTAAAACATCGTCGATATCATCTTCATCCAAAACATTGTCTAGAAAAACTCCTTGAACTTCTACGACGTCTTTGTCTGACACATGAACTAACTGCTCCTCTACATCATTTTCTTCTTCAATATCTTCTTCTTCCACTACATTATACATTACCTGTCTTCATCTTGAATCATGTCTAACAACATATGACCAACCCCCTCTACCTGGAACCTCTGAGTAAAATACTTGTTCGCATTGGCTTGGAAGAGCATAGGGATCTGATCCTGGATCAACATTCCTTGTATTAACCATGGTAAATATGTTAGTATGATGATTAATAGTTCTATCAAGATCATGTTCATTCATTCGTAGCATGTACCATTTGACATTAAAGATAACTAATTTGAAGCATTTAGAGTCACACTCAAGTATATCATCCAAAAACCCATAGTATTGATTTTCGGAGACTTCTAGATGTCTATCACTTCTAGAGGAAACATTAGTAACCTGAAATACTGCAATTATCCCAGTATTGAAAGTTTTCATCTTTTCATCCAACTTTATGTTGTGAAATTTGCAGCCATTGCACCACATAACCTTGTGGTATTTCTACTGAAATATGCCAGATACAAAAAAACTACATTATCAATTGATAAACATATTTATACTTGGAAATTATGCAAATTTATAAGAAAAAAAAACACGCCATATACATCAATATAATATTCAAAAAAACTAAACAGTATGGGTGAATCTGCTTACTTGTTTATCTTTTAAACCAATGCTAAATCAATTTCCCTATGTGTAAGATTGGTATCTCCTTTATGTTCAACTTCTTTGACCAATGTAGCCACACCATACCATGATAACCTACCATTATTAGATTGTATACAACGTTCAATCCATACCTTCATCCAATCAATATTGTTTGCAATGTATAAACGTATTGCATCCCACTCTCGACCAGTTGTATTAAAATAAAACAATTCACATATAATCAATTACCATGGTATACCTTCATACTAATGGATTATGCAGGAAGACCAAAAATTAAATAAGTACGATATACATAAAAATAAATTCAAATGTATTATAAAGCCCCACCATCTACTTACATGTCACTTTCCTCATTCTACCTTTCACCATTAGGTGCTCCCCTTCAAATTTGTTGATGGAGTTTACATCCCAAATGTGATCCACATTAATACTTGCAACTATCTTAGGAAGATATTGAGTAATATAAACCATGGTTTGATATACCATATATCCCTCAACCATAGAACCCTCTGGACGTGCTCTTTGTCTAACCAAAACCTTCAATGATTTCAAGTGCCTCTCAACCATCCACATTGACCTTGTGTGTACAGGTCCACACTTTTCAATCTCCTCAACTTGGTGTACAAGGTAGTGTTCTTGTGCATTGAAAATTGTCAAAGGTAGATACTTTTGCATTTCACACATTAGACGATAAATTTGTAACCTCCAATCATTTATATATTCTTTTTAGATTTCTTTAGATGAAAACCATCTACAAATGATGCATGCAAATAACATGTTTCAACAAAAAAGTATATAGTACTACATTACAAGTAAAACACATGCAGTCAAATACAAGTTGTACAACGAATTGAACAAATTACACTTTGCATATAAATCACCACTTACCTCATGTATTTGCCAAGATCATATATCACTCGTTTGACATTGTTTTCAAAGTTGTCTGGGAGGGATAGAGGTAGAACATACTATAACATAAAAAAATAAAAAAATCATTATTTATTCCCAAATTAATAGAAAAAAAACAGAAACGGGATGTTTCACCAATATAGAAATATATACACAAGAATAATTACCTTAATCAAGGTATGTCAATCATGAGTTTTTACCCCACCTAATTCACCTTTAGTTGTTAGGATATTCTTTATGTTTGAAGAAAAACAAGTGGGAGTTTTAATTTTTCCAATAACCTCTTTTACATCCTTGGTTTACTGCTCTGTCAATAACCATGGAAGGGCGCTTATATGTTCGTCGTCTACATTGTTATTTGAATGAATCACACTTTGCATTGAATGATTGGCCTCCTTAATGTCATTACAACTCTTCACAATTTTTTCTTTGTCACTCCTTCCATCTAAGATTCGCCATAACGTTTCTATTACATTCTTCCTGATGTGCATTGTATCAAACAAATGAACAATTTATAAGTGCTCATAGTAGGGGAGCCTACTGAATTGTACTGGATAACTTTTCATTCCTCGTGGAAATGCCCCATTATTAATGCCTTCATGGTGACCTTTAGGGTGAAGCATATAAATTAAAGATATACAACAATACTTGTCAATTAGTACAATGAACAAAATGCAATAAAAATACAAAATATTCCAAACATTTCATGTATGATATACATAAATGATTTGATCAGATATACTTTGACGATTTTTATTATATTGCAACTTCTATAGACGAGGTGTCATTCACTGTGGTTTTAATCCAGTCTCTTTTTCCCATTGAAAAGATGTTTCTCAGTACTTCGATACCCATGGTTCTTAGAGAGGAAGTACCTATACTCATCAAACACCTCCTTTCCTAAACTTCTTGAACAACGAGATGATCCGGATTTTATGAGCAGAATGAAATGAATAAATATTATTAACATGTGCTTAACACGGAATAACAGAGATACAGTAAAATTGGTTTTCTATTCAATAATGAAATAAGATGAAACTGTAAAATGCAGCGGAAACAAGCTTGTTGGAATGGTGGCAGCTTATCTCTAAGAAGAGATGTGACGATTGTGCTCATTTGCAAGAAGATGATTACAATGAGGCTCTGAAGGCCTTTTTACCATAAGTAGGAATGTCAAAAACCCTCGACATACAAAAACCTAACCCTAGGAGATGAAGAGCCAAAAGTCGTGTGGGCCCCGTTTGGGTAAATTAGTACATCAACTTCCKGGGGTCGTAACTTTTGCATACGATCTTYGTTTTAGGTGTATGATAGCCCGTTGGAAAGGTATCRTCGAGGAGATTCATTTTAGGTGMAATGTCGAAGGAATTTACATRTTTCAAACMTKTTTTMCCAAAAAACATCATTTAGGGCCTCAAAACGACTCCAGAAGTGAAAATTGTTAAAAATAGTAACTTACCAAAATTGCCAGAAAACTATTTTGAGCTAATTGGAAATGGTGGGTGGCCACCGATATCCACCTGGATCAATMCTCCCTCCTTAYGAAKCAATGGTCTTAATTGCGTTGAGGTCCCCCATCATATGAGGAAATTTCTGCTGAATTTSGCCCCGRGTGAGCCACTTGCCTTGGTGCAGGAGTTGCCTTGCTTTGATGACTCGATAAAGTTGGATTTGTTGTTGTCGAGTGCCCTTGATATGTGTGTCCACAATATGATCATTGGATGCATGTTGTATGTATTCGGGGTTGAGGTCTGTTGGTGTGATTTGTTCTGCTACTTCTGAGGTGTCCAATAATGGTGGGAAATAAGGGTGAAGGAGATCCACATTGAACACTGGGTGCAGGCCAAGGAAAGGAGGAATGTTGAGCTCAAAAGAATTATACCCCAAGGCCTTGGTGATGGTGTACGACCCATAACGGAGTGGGTGAAGCTTCCGATGGGGTCTTGTAAGGCATTCTTTCTGCAAGTGCAACCAAACTTTGTCGCACACCTGAAACTTATGTGGCACCCGATGTTGATCATGGCATTGTTTGTACTTGTCATTGGACTTCTATAGGATATCCTGAACCTATTGGTAGATGTGCTAGATCCACTCAATGAACCGGGTGGCTTTGTCAGCTTCATTTGGAGCAGGAGATGAGTCAGTCGAGGTGACCACAAGGGGAAGTGCAACATCTATGGGACCCAATGGTTGGAATCCCAACCCCACCTGAAAGGGGTTGTGGTCGGTTGAACTATGCAGGGCTCGATTGTAGCTATGTTGGACATAGGGAAGGCTCTCATCCCATGTGTGAGGGTGCTTTGAATTATACATGTGAAGTATATGCACAATCATTCTATTTACGACCTTAGTTTGGCCATCTGTTTGGGGGTGGAAGGTCGTGAATTTGGTGAGCTTGGTGTCCAACAGTGACCAGAGGCTTGACCATAATGTGTTGAGAAATCGACTGTCCTGATCTGAGACAATGGTTTGTGGGAGTCCAAAATGTACCCAGGCTCGTTCAAAGAAGATCTTGGTAGTGGCCTCTGCTTTGATTCTCTTCTTGCAGGCAACCAGAATCGCCATCTTAGAAAAGCGATCAACAACCACAAAAACACAGTCATTTCCCCGCTTGGTGGATGGGTGGCCCGACATGTAGTCCATTGATATGGATTCCCATGGCCTGTCAGGAGTAGGAAGAGGGGTGTACAGACCCTATTTCTTAGTGGTCAGTTTGGCAATAGCACAGGCAGTGCAAGACCTGATATACTTGTTGAACTCCTGTTGAAGTTTCAGCCAGTAGAAATGTTCATGTAGCATTGCCACTGTATTTTCGACGTCGAAGTGTCCTACCACCCAACTGTAGTGGTATTCCTAGATCAGCTTCTCTCGCACGCTTGATGGAACACATATATGGCCCAAATGGCACAACAACCCATCCTGAAGATGGAAATTATCGACAACTACGTTTGCACCCAACATTTGGTAGGTGGTAGAGAAGTACAGGTCTGTCTCATAAAGTTGGGGCCATCCAGAGGTCTCATGGTCGCAAGAGTCTAGTATCGTGGTGAGTGTCGCGACTGGCAGTCCGCTGAGGAAATCAGGGACGAGATTGGTGCTTCTTGTTTTATACTTGATGTTGAGGTGGAATTGCTGCAAGTATGTGGACCACTTTTGATGGCGGTCATTCTGCAATTTTCCTTGTGTCTGCATGAACTGCAGTGGCTTATGATCAGTGTGGATGACTGTCTCCTTCCCAAGAATGTAATGTCTCCACTGGTGGCATGCTTGCACAATGTAGTACATTTCTATGTCATAAGTAGGGTACTTACGGACAACATCAGATAGTGTCTCACTATGATAGGCCATGGGGTGGTCATGCTGAGTGAGAACGACGCCCACAGCATAGTCTGAAGCATCTATCTCGATCTCAAAGGGTTGTTGCAGGTTTGGTAGTGAAATTATTGGGGATGAGCACAAGCGCTGCTTCAAATCATCGAACGCTTGTTGTTGGGACCGACCCCACGCAAATTTTGCCTTACCACCAACCCCCGGTTATTTGGTTAAGGGCCCATGCAATATGGGATAATCCCAACACGAACCTGCGGTAGAAATTGGCAAGGCCTAAGAAGCTTCGAAGCTCACTGAGTGTGGTTGGGGTTGGCCAATCACAGATGACTTGGATCTTGGTTGGATCAGCATGTACGCCATGATGATCAATGATGTAGCCCAGGTAATGGACCTTGTCCATGCTGAAGGATCATTTTTCCAAGTTGGCGTATAGCTTGTGCTGTCACAGGGTGTGCAGAACCTGCTAAATATGCTGCAAGTGTTCGGCCCAAGTCTTGTTGTAAATGAGAATGTCATCTAGATACACCACTACAAAAGTATTAGTGAATGGCCGCAGGATATCATCCATCATCCTCATGAAAGTGGTCAGAGAATTTGTCAAACCAAAGGGCATGACCAACTATTCAAAAAGGCCTTCCTTTGACTTGAAGGCGGTCTTCCATACATTTGTCTGTTCTATTGGGACCTGGTGGTAGCCAGACTTCAGATCAATCTTACTAAAGCATTTGGCCCCTATGATTTGATCAAGGAGATCGTTGATTCAGGAAATCGGGTACCAGTTTCTTACTGTGATTTTATTCAGAGCCCGATGATCAATGCAGAGTCGCTAGGTTCCATATTTCTTCTGTACAATCACGATTGGGTTCCCACAAGGTGATGAGTTGGGATGGATGTGCCCCTTGTGGAGCATTTCTTGGATTTGTCGCTTGATCTCCTCATTCTCTAACAGAGAGCGGTGGTAGATTGGCCCATTAGGAAGTGGTGCGTCGGGAGTCAGATCAATGGAGTGCTTGACCTGGAAGTGCAGAGGTACCCTGGTAGGTGAGGAGAAGATATCTGAGTATTCTTCCATGACCTTATCTACTTGCTTCTGCTGTGTGGAGAAGTCGGTCACAGAGACTTTGGATGTGGCTGTGATCTTTCACTTATTCTAAGAGTGAATCATGAAGAAGAAAAACTTCCCCGTCTGAGAGATGACCTTCCTGCATTGCTTAGCAAAGATCAAGGAAATAGCACAAGGTGGGACTGCCTCGAGTATCATGTACAATTTCCTGTTCAAAGTAATAATAACACTACGAGGCCTAGACTCGTATACAGCATGATGTTTCCATAAATAAGGTTGGCCCAAAACAACATCACAAAATTTGAGAGGACCAACATCACACAATACCTCGTCTTTGAAGGGCTTGATGTCATATGACACTCGACACTGTTTGTTGACGCGGAGATCTCTTCCTTGGCAAAGCCATCCAATGGTGTAGGGTTGTGGGTGTAGCGTTGTCGGCAGGGACAGTCGCTTGATGACCTCTGCTGAGATGAGGTTATTCTGAGTACCACTATCAATGATGAAGTGTAGCGAGGTTCCTTTTACCCACATCTTTGAATGGAAGAGGCGCTCTCCTTCTTCTGGCTTGTTTGGTTCACCCAGCTGGAGCTTGGTGTTTGCAACGGCAGCACTGGGTTTCGCGTCAATGATCTGTCTTCCCCTTTCTGGTTCTGGCTCAGAGTCAAAATCCACATCTAATTCAAAGGCTTTCACTTCAGCCACCAGCGATTTCTTTGAGCGACAATCAGTATTGTTGTGCCAAGGGCTCTTATGGAAGTCGCACCACTTCCCGGTATCTTTCTTTGTCTTTATGGTGTCCTTCTTTGCTTGCAGCTTGGACTGGTTGTCCTAATATTGTCCATCTTTTATCTGTCCTTTGTTTTGTGGGTTGGGGCTACCCTTTCCTGGCTTTTTTTGTGCGGGGTTCTCAGGCCCAAATTACTGCGTCTTTTGTTTGAGCTTCTGCTCGATTTTGACGGCATATTGGTAGGCCACGCCCAAGGATGAGATGTCTAGAAATTCCATTTTGGTCTGGATGTATCTATACAAAGCACCATGATACTTGAGCACCAGATGTCACTCTGAATATTTGACACCCAGCTTGGTGCGCAAGGTATGGAAGATATTTGTGAAATATGGCATTCCTTGGTCTCTTTCTTGCCGCAGCGTGGTCCATTTACTATACAAGTCGTCATAACTTTCGACAGGGTAGTATTGTTCCTTAATATCATCCCTGAAGGATTCCCAGGTGGATATGACTTTAAATAATGAGGTTTCCTCTGTTTTCTTTTTCTCACAGAAATTTTCCCACCAATCTTTGACATGGGGAACGACTTTGAGGAGCGCAAAAGTAATATTTTCTCTATTCGAAAAGTTATGGACAGAAAAATACCCTTCTAGTAGATTCAACCACTTGTATATAGCATTTGTGTCTATCTGACCTTCAAATATAGGAATATAGAAGTTTATTTTTACCTTGAAGGGAGCAGCGCCTCCGCTCGAAGAAGATGTTTTGCCTGTTGGTAGTCGCCGAAGGATTTGTGCAAAACTATCCATCATATCGTTCCTCTGTTGCATGAGGGATTCCTCAATCAAAAGTTTGAAAGGATCTCATGTCCTATCATCTTTATTTTCTCCTACCATGAGAGGTTGATTGGGCATGAAAGAGCTTTTGTCCTCAAGAGAAACAAGCTCCAAACCCAACTCTTTGTACTCCAACCTCGTTGGGGACATGCATTAAGACGACAAGGAGCAGACCATTATAATACCATTGATCTAGATTTTATGAGTAGAATGAAATGAATACATATTATCAACATGTGCTTAACACAGAATAACATAGATACAGTAAAATTGGTTTTCTATTCAATAATGAAATAAGCTGAAACTGTAAAATGCAGCAGAAACAAGCTTGCTGGAATGGTGGCAGCTTATCCCTAAGAAGAGATGTGAAGGTTGCTCTCATTCGCAAGAAGATGATTACAATTAGGCTCTAAAGGCCTTTTTACCATAAGCGGGAAAGCAAAAAACACTAGACATCCAAAAACCTAACCCTAGGAGATGAAGCGCCAAAAGTCATGTGGGCCCTGTTTGGGTAAGTTAGTACATCAACTTCCCGGGGTCGTAACTTTTGCATACGATCTCCGTTTTAGGCGTATGATAGCCCGTTGGAAATATATTGTCGAGGAGACTCATTTTAGGTGAAATATTGAAGGAATTTACATATTGCAAGCCTATTTTCCCAAAAAAACAAAACATCGTTTAGAGCCTCAAAACGGCTCCGGAAGTGAAAACTGCTAAAAATAGTAAATTACCAAAATTGCTACAAATTTGTTTTGAGCCAATTGGAAAAGGTGGGTGGCCACCGATATCCACCTAGATCATGATATTTCATCTTAGGACCATAAACTTGACATGAAAATTTACCCTTTGTTTGAAGACCTGCAAGAGATGGATTAAATTTTATATCAATTATTCAAAGTATGTTTAATGAAGGGATTATATAAAAAACATGCATGATATGAACTTCACAGAATTAAAAATTATATATTAAAGTGCACCATAACATTATAACATACCACATAAATCTGTTAGCCCTGGGGCATTGTGAATTTTCCATACAAGCATGACAGAATTTAAATTCCCTTTGCACACCTATTGGTCTTGAGATATCATACATAACGATGCCCTTCCATAACTCTAGTAACACATCGATAAGAGGCTTGATATATACATTCATATCTTTGACTTGTTACTTGCCTAATAAAAAAATATCAAACATAATTATAAGACACAATTGAACACATATGAGTAAACAAAAAAGTGGAAGACATAATTATGAAACAAACAAGACAAATGAGATGTTATCGTGTTAAAAAAAATATTCTAAACAAATACCTTGAACAGTCATTGCCAACATTACGTGCTCCCTCTTTATTAACATCCATGGAGGATTGTTATTGTTGATAACAAAAACATGCCACATTGGCTAAGTAGATCTAAGCTCTCCAAATGGATTGACATCGTCAGGTGCTAATGAAAGCCTAAGGTTGTGAGGTTCATCTTTAAAATGTGGCCATATTTCCTCTATCTTCTTAAATGCAGATCCATCCACAGGCATTCGAAGAAAACTATCTTTACTTTTGTTCTTTGCATGGTAATCCATAAACTATGCTATGCTTTTGCACCTGAACAATCACCGCAAATGTGGAAATATGGGAATATAACGAAGAACCTTGCGAGACACCTTTTTTGTTACTTGATCGGTTCAATATCTACTAATTTGAAATTTCGGGCATTCTTCTTTCGACGCATGTTCTCCATAATATAGAATATGATCATCAAGACATGCGTGAATAGCTTGATACTCCATTCCAATATCTTTCATTATGGTATGCAAATCTTGGTATGTCCGACATAAAACATTTGATGGTGGCAACAAAAATTCACCTAACAATCTACAACATAAAAAACCAATATTGGTTAATGTAAAGAATATTGATCGTACATATTACATCCAAATTTTACAGATGATCAAATAACAACAAAAACAGAGGGAAAAAAAAACCTTTATCATCATGTACTAAGTGTGACAAAATATATTACATACCTTAGCATCTCTGTGATACAAGTGTTTAACAAACCATTCATAACCTTTAAGTTCACCAACAACAATATAGCAGAGAGAAGACTTGTTTTGGAGCCTTCATAAAGAGGTTGACTTTCCTTCTCAAGTACAAGTATATCAATAACATCATCAAGTTGGTCGTCATCGTCATCCATTCCAATATTATTAAATGTCTCCTGGATCAATATATTTGTCCCATCTTCTTCAACTATGTTATTAGCATCATCATCTTCTTCCATAGGATCATTAACTTGATCTTCAATATTCACTCCATGTTCTTGAACATGCACTTGTACAACCACATCTTCCTCCACTGGCAGTGCCCCATGGCATCATTCATTTATAATTAAAAGCAATGAAGTAATATTAGTGTATATAACAAATATTAAAACAATACAGACTTTTACAAATATAATATAGGAAAAGAAAGAACAGGAACAAGAATCTACATATTTCCTTTATTGTCCTTATGACCCCTAATGCTTATAAGTCTTAACCCTTCAAGGTGTCAGAACATGAACAAGGAATCTCCATATTTCCTTTATTGTCCTCTTCCTGGAAAATACGACATTCAACCAGTGTGGCATTTCCACTTTCCATTAGTGATTTAAAAAAAAAAAAAATGTCGACGTTGCTAGGAACTGGAACTGAACTTCAAAACTTTTAAAAATGAAACAATTACCAATATAAAGAGAGGAATTAGCAGCTCTGCAAATATTTCTCAACCAGAGCCCTATGCAAGTAAAAGAATGAAAATAACCCTATGCTACTTTTTTAATTAAGCTCTAAGACCAAATTGGATGAAGTAAAAAATAAATTTTTTTTTTTTTCACAGAAACGGGTATTTTATATATTTATCAAAAAAGGCCATCATTACAAAAAGGAGATGGCAGTGGCTCTATCATCCGACTTGTGTTGTGTTTACATTCATCCTTTCCAAAACCAAAAATGAACGATATCTTCATGCTGCAAATGCTACATACTTGCCATGTAAAGATGGCTACGAAACTGCGAAGAAAGACTTGATATTTACACTTCATAGAAACCTGGATTTAGAGTGAAAGGGGCCAGCTTCGTCTTGCTGTGGTGAGCTATTTTTCTCTGCTTGGACTTTGTCTCCTTGCTGTTGTGCTTAAGCTTCTCCTTCCCAGGCACGGTCCGAGAATCCGGGAGAAATTGGGACATGTTGATCATTGCTAGCCACCGAATGGAAGGTGGAAGGGATCCAAGATTCATCGGTGTCAGCTGGACGTGGAGAGTGTTGAAGATTTCCAGGTTGTTGGTTGAGCTCTTCAATCTATCTCGTGTTGCGGTTTAAGCCTCTCATGGCGATAGCTAATTCCTTATTGTGCCTGAATTCCATTCTTTGCATTTGTTGTTCCATCTCGACCATGTTTTCCCGAATTGATTGGTTTTCTTGTTGTAGCTCTCTGTGCTGGGTGTCCGATCGGTCCTCTATTCGCCTACACTCTTCCTGCAATTCCTGAAACTATCCCCGTATGCCATCCAGTGCACGGGCTAGACAGGAGCAACAGTATTGGCGTCTGATAGTGCTTCGATGCATGGTGATACAGTAATCAGGGAAGGCGCAGGGGAAGGGCAGAGAAACACCAAGAGGATTGACGTCTAGAATCCCAGAAGCGCGAGGGCAGGAATGCTTAACGGAAGAGAGGGGTTGTAGATGATGGTTGGATGGAGGCCTCCAGAAGCCGTTATAAATCAGAGTGCTCATGATTTCCCTCGAGCGAGATAACATAGATGATTGAAGTGGGGCCTGTGTTGTCGCGAGGTGAAGTACACAGACGGACGTCCAGAGGAACAATTGAAGTGCCATGAAGTGAAGTTGGATGAAGGGAGGGGAGGGATGAGGTAAGGGAGCGAGGGAGTGCAACGTGGGAAGGAAGGGGGGGGCACGTTTTCATGCATGCTAGAGGGAGGGGAGGACAAGATATGGAGGGAGGGGGGGATAGTACCGAGTGTGTGAACGGGAGGGAGGAGCGTGACATGGAAGGTTGAGGCAGGTGGGGTCCAGGAAAGACGAAAAGGTGAGAGGGGAGGGGGGAGGAGTGACGTGGGAGAAGGGAATTGTTCCTAAAAGTGAGAAGGGGGTTATGGGACAATTTTTCTTAGGGTAACCAGACATTGGAGAGGGTTTGGTTGGTGAGAAGGCTACTTTGTTCTAGTGTTTTAGCTACTTTGTCCATTTTGTCAGCCTCCATATTTTGTTTTTGGAGGATGTGAAAAAATCTTAGACGCACAAACCTTTTCTTAAGTGAATTTATGGTTGCGGATATGCTTTTGAGCGGGGCTTTTTTCATGTTGGGTGTCCCTCTCAGATCTTTAATGACAATTTCGGAATCCCCCAAAACTGTTAGGGCCTGTATGCATAGATCCTGGGCTAGCTTGAGTCCCATGTAAGCTGCTAGGACTTATTCTTTGTTGTTTGTTGTTTTTTGTTTTTCCAAGCCCCCAAGAGTAGTTGATTATCTTATTTCCCTCGGAATCATAGATGACCCCCCCCCCACACCTGTCGCCCCTGAAGTAAAAAATAATTATTATTACATTGTCAATTCATAATATTAGTGGAGGATAACAATGATAGAAAGAATAACTTACCAAGGGACGATATTCATGCCCGCCTTCAAGGTGTCCATACTCACTACAATGTTTTTTAGTTGTTTTTATTAAAAGTGTCCTTCTATTATAGCCCCTGCAGTTTTTACAAGGGTGATAACATTTTCGATCACCCAAAGCCTCGACCAATGTAGATCTCAAGTCTCAGCCTTGATCTCCTGGAGGAATGTTATGTGACATTTTTCCTTACCAAACTTTTAGTGATGATTATCTTAAAAATCAACTTCAGTAATTTAACTATTTGTAATGCAATTAACAAAATATAATTTTTTTTGTATTCTAACCTAAAAATATCCCTTGTAACCTCTACAAATCATCGCTAGTATAGAAAAAACGTTGAATGTCTATAATATTTCAAACTTTTTTAATCATGTATCGCACTTTCGTCGGACTTCCAATGGATGTTGATCAGAGAGACGTTGCTTAACGAACAAAAATATTTACTTTGCCAAACGTCAGTACACACATCATTGACTTGGTCAACCGTCAAATATCCAATGATCGTTGACTTGGTCAACCGTTGGATATCCAACTATAGTCACTGTCGTCAGATATTCGACGAACATTGGGGCTTTTAAAAAAATAAATGCAAGCAAACTCCGACAGTACGACCAATTTTATCCATATTGTCGGAGTACGAGTCAGTTTTTCCGTACATATGTAGTAGTGAGCCCTTTGGCAAGACTATAATGTAGAATTTTTGAGCTCGTACCAAGATTTTGGTTCTTGTCCATATAATGTTTAAATTTGCGCATCAATTATAAGTTTTCAACCTGTTATTGTAGTTAAATTTGACATTTTAATTGTGTTTTCTCTCTCTTTTCTATTCATCTTTATAATGCTAACACTACATGGATTCTACGAAGCGAAGTTATTATCATATTCCTAGCACCTTGGATGGTTTTACACGATGTCCAAGCCACTTTTTGTTGTTTTTTTTTTATGTTTATTGCAGAAAATCAGACTTAAAACCAACAACAAGGCACTTAGGGACGCCCCCTGAGGTTGGCACGCACCAACCCAAATGGAGATGAGGTTTATCGGTGACACTTAGGGCATTCTCTCCTTGAATTAGCATATTTTTTATCGTTGATTTTATGTTATATTGGATCTGATTTGAGGGTGAAAAAATGTGCAAACAGTCATGCATGAGGATCAAGGCCCATTTTCTTTGGCTTGAAGGTGATAATGGTGTTCATCATCTCAAAACAATCACTTGAGTCAATGTGGATATATTGCAAGCGGAGCGAGATGCTACATATTTAGCCAAGGTATAAAGGAGGAGTTACAAACAACAAACTACCTTGAAAGGGGGAAATGAAGTTCCCTCAATTGTTGAAGAAGCTAGTAAGAGACTAAACCTTGGAACCTTGGAGCCCTGGAAAAAATGTTTGACTTGCAATGGAGGGATGAGATGCACAATAGGGTTGCAAGAGACACACTTGCATGTGTAATAACCTTTAATGTAGTTTGGTCTTTGTATTGGCAAGACTTGCTTAAGGTAGTTAATGAGTCCCTTGGGGGTTACAAGGGGCCAAACTTTGAGAAAGTGTGCACTACCCTTCTACGGAAGGAGAGATTGATTGTGGAGAAAGTGTTGGAATTGGTTTGTTCTAATTAGAGTTGCAATGGTGTCTCTATTATTTCTAAGTGTTGGACTAATATGGCCAATAGGCCATTGGTAAACATTATTGTAATGTCTCCTTCAAGTCCATACTTCATGAGGTCATTAGATGCTTCAAGGTAGAAGAAGAATGTTGAATGGATTGTTGAAAAGAATTTAGAAGCAATTGAGATCATGGGCCCTTCAAATATTGTGCAAGTCATCATAGATAATGTACGTTCCTGCAAGGCAGTTGGGGTGATTATTGAGGCACAGTATGACCATTTTTTTGGACACCTTGTGTGGTGCATAATTTAAATCTTGATTTTAAATCTGTTATTGTTGAAGTCGAATGGATGAAAAACTATGTGAAGCAACAAGAGAACTTTATATTTTTATCACTAACCACCAACATGCACAAGCTATGTATTGGGAATTCACTAGACTCCTCCGAAGTTGTTGAAGTTGGTGATTGTAATTGTTGAAAAAAATCATTGAAGTTGGTGATTGTTCAAAAAAACTTAGAATCATTTGAGATTGTGGGCCCTTCAAATATTGTGCAAGTCATAATAGACAATACACGTTCGTGCAAAGCAGTTGGGGCGATTATTGAGGCATGGTGTGACCATGTTTTTTGGGTGCTCTGTGTGGTGCATAATTTAAATCTTTCTTTTAAATCTGTTGTTGTTGAAGTTGAATGGATGGAAAACCATGTGAAGCAACAAGAGAACTTTAGATTTATCACTAACCACCAGCATGCACAAGCAATGTATAGGGAATTCACTAGAATCCAACTTTTGAAGGTTGGACGAACCATATTTGCATCACAAGATATAATGATCATGCAATTACTGTATGTGAGAGAAGCTTTGTCCTCCATGATGGTAAACATGGAAACAAAGCAACTCTAAAAAGCAATATGGGTTAGAGGTACTATTCATGATGAGGCTTGGTGTGTTCAGGTTGAGCTTTTTGTTTCCATAATGGAGCCACTGGTTGATTTGTTGAAACTTTGTGATTTGAATGTGTCTATGTTGGGTTACATTTACGAGGGAGCCAACCATGTGTTGGAAAGAATTCTTCAATTTCTTGAAGAGCAAGACCCTCTTTCATACACCTTTCATATGACACAATAAAGGACATGATCATTGGTGATGGAACAAATACAATACCCCTTTGCATGCTTTATCATATGCCTTAAAACCAAAGTACTATGATGATGTGTACTTGGTTAAATTTGGGGGCAAGAGGAGGACCCCAAACAAAGACAATGAGGTGACTAATGGTTTTAGAACGACAATTTCAAAGATTTCCTATGATACAATGGAGCATGGAAAGATAAAAAAAACCAATTTACTTCATTCATCATAGAAAGTGGTGCATTTGGAAATGTAAATGCACTAGCTAAAAGGGTTGTGAAGGTTATTGCATGGTGGGGATATTAAGGTACCCAAACTCCAGAGTTGTAAACCCTTGCATCTAGAGTTCTTTCGTAAGTTTGTAGCTCTTTAGCAACAAAGACAAACTGGAACACTCATGGATTCATCAATTTTGTTAAGAGAAACATACTTCAATCAACAAAGGTAGAAGATCTTATGTAAATTCATTCAAATCTTCACCTCCTCTCTTGATTGAAGCCGAAGTATAACGAGGTCTCAAAGCTATGGGATGTGAATCTCAAAGATATAGATTTGGATATTATTGATTGCTTGATGGCTAACCTCTCTCTGGCTAGTTATTCTATAGATCCTTTTGGTGTTGTGGATTTAGATGAGGCATCCATCACTAGGTTTGGTTTGGTTGTGTCAAGGTCTTATTCCTTTGTTGTTGGTGGGTAGAATGGTAGTCATGTTGCATCTTATGTCCATTCTACTTTATATCATCAATCTAGGGAATTAGATATTGTTCCATTAGAAGATGTGGAGGGTGATTACTATCTATGAGATTAGTCTATCTCACTCTAGATTTTCATATTTCTAATTTTCCATTTTAGACTTGCGGAGCTTTCCAAATGGGATCATTTTTTGTTATTTTGAAAAACTTTAGTCTTGAGTCTCAACTCTTTATCATTACCATGTTGACATATTATGAATTTATGATATTTGAATTTGAATTTGATATTAATACACAGGCCTTGGTTGACTCATCTCAATTTGCTTATATTCTAGAAAGTATGGATTTCATGAAATAAAAATCTGAAATTTGATTTATCATTGCAATGTTTCATTGTTTCAAATCATAAAAATTCAATTTTTATTTATGTAGGAAAATTGAAAATTCAATTTGATTTCAATTCAGAAGATTATATGTTATGTATTATGTATGAATCTATGATGTTACGATGTATGAATTAGAAATCTGAATCATGATATTACAACCTACTAGTTTAGTATTTACTACTTGATATGTTATAAAAAATTTAATTCATATTTATCACTTGAGATTTCATTTTTTTTTAATATAAAATTAAAATTACAAATCTCTCTCTCTCTATATGTGTGTGTGTGTACACATGGTCAGGGTTTTGATTCCTTGATTCCTAGTTTTGGGACAAATTCCACACTTGCATTATATTCTTTTGTCAATTCTAATTTCACCCATGGTTTGTGTAGCTTTGCCGGTAGTATGTCCCAGGTGTTGATATTTTAATTTTTGCTCAGGAGATTATAAAACAATTTTTTTAGCAATTTTATATGATAAGGAATGTGAAATATTATACAATACTAACAATGAAGTTGTGGCAAGATAAGTTGGAATTGGTGTTTTGTATAAATGCAATCTTAGTGATCCAAGAGGCATTGGTGGAATTTGAACAAAACGAATTTTATATGCCATGGAATGAAAGGTATGGGCACCTCGATTTTGCATGTTTCCAACTTTTGTATTGAAAACAAATGGCTAGAGGGCTACCACAAATTAAGTGAGTAGTGTAGTTTGTGAAGTATGTCCTGCAAACAAGTAACACAAAGATAAATGTTGAAAGGGGGGAGTATGGGATGCAGCGAGATTGTTGGATCTTGTTTGCAACAGCTTATATGGACCATTGTCAACATAATAAATTGATAGAGAAATGCATTTATTTACCTTTATTAATCCGAAAAGATCTTTTAAAGACTATGGTTGAGTTTTAAAACATGAGTTCATTAACCATTTAGGAATTTGATGAAAGAGGAAGAATTAAAGATGAAACATGGCAGCCATAATGAAATATACAGATCTAGAAATAAGCATAAAGAAACAACAAACCATAACAACAAAAGTTGTTAACAGAGTTCGACAATCTCGCCTACGTCTTTGGGCCTTTGTCTCAGTGGGTAAGGCTTTCTTATTTCTCTTCAAAGCTTCGAAAGTACATCATAAAAGTGCCAAAAGGATCACAAAATGATCTGGCTGTGTTCTACTAGATCTCAAGAACCGACATTGAAAACGGATGAACGAAATTCCCAGAAATGGCCTGCAAAGTTGCTCTCCTCAATGGCTTCCCTGCATAAAAATGGCTTGGACTTTTCAATTCTTTGGCATTTTCTTGTTTTGAACCTCCTCTAGGCTGCCAAGAACCTCTAGTTTATATAGGCTTGAAGTTGGTAACAAACTCTCAACTTCCCCCCAAGATCTGGCCTCAAAAAAGGCTCCAGATCCTCCAATAATGGCCAAAATCTCTCAAAACTGGCTGAAAAAATAATTAAAATCATATAATAATGTTTAAAACCCCACTTTTGGCTAAATACAGGGCGCAACCCCCAAAATTTTGGCTTCTGGTCATATGGGCGTCCTCCATGTGGCCCTGCGCTGGTGCTGATTCGTTGGCCCCCTCCTGATCCTGGCTCATGGTCGTGTGCACCGAGCCATATGGTCGTGCCCTTATGCCTCCACGTGCATAACTATTATAGCCCCGGTCATTTAGCCCCTAGTTACGCACCCTAGTCGGCGGGCTAGCCCGATCGACCGAGCGCTAACCCTAATATGTGCGCTAATAGTTGGGAGGTTTGAGCCATAGGTCATGTGGTATGGTTATATGGTAGCGTCGGGGGCTGGGGCTAGGCCCCAACCCTTTTCTCCATCGACAAGACATACATTCACATTCATGTATAAGTTTAACACTATGGTTAACAAGACGCATTGTGGGCGAGTTGGTAGCTCGGCCCTACCAAGTCGCTCCGCCTAGACCGGAGGTCACGGGTTCGACTCCCTGGGAGTTCATAACAATTTTTCCAACCACCGACCAATGGAGGGGTGCCATGTGGCACCATAACACTTTCCCACTAACTGCCATGTGTCATACGATGATTCGTCCACCTGTCAACACCTGCCCAGTCACTATACGATTGTACAGCCTGTACAGTCAGCTACCACATCATCACTGTACAAATTGTACGGTCACCTGCCAAGTCAACACTGTACAGTCAGCAAAAAAAATGCTTGTGTGGAAAAATGAACAGAACGCGATATCTTTCGCATACGACATTCGTTCGAGCCCGTTCAAGTTGTGTTGGGTTCGTATCGACGAGGCCTATGCACAAGTCTGATTTGAAGCGATTCTGATCACGTTGATTTTTAGGCCTTCCTAGACCCATTTTGGTTCCTGGATCCATTCTGGATCATACCTCCCCACTAAAGACCTTTTGGTCCTCCAAAAGGATACTAACCAATCATCAAGTGCGGAATACGCCACCCCACATGTTCTCTGTCTGTAAACTCTATCCTGTGCACCTGTCTCATCAAGATCAACTATAAAACAACCATGATAACTAACAACATATTGTTAGCCACTTGTACTTTGTCACATATTACTGAAGCTGCTATCATCCATGCTGACAACATTACTAATGATAACATCAGAAATATGACTCCAAATGAGCTAATATGTTTGTAATACTTGCATGACATTAGCTTATCTTGAAGCAAAGTATGATTGAACTTCCATTCTACAATCATCTCATGTTCTTGCTTAAGATCAATTACTTGATTTGGGACAATTATAGGTGTGTTGCTTGCATGAGTTGCCTTTCTTAATTGTTCCATAGTTTGAAGAGATTGATTTGATTTTAAGTGATGAGCATGTACAACATATTCTTTGCCTGCTTTGATTAAGTGTTATTGATTATGTTCCCTGTAGAAGATTGTTTTGCGATCATACAAATAAGGATTTCCTAAGACCATTCCACATTCATTGAGTGGCACCACATCACATGTTACCTCATCCACAAACTTAGATGAAATTGCAAACTTTAATGTGCATTTCTTTGTTATGTGCAATTTATGATTGTTTCTTATCCATTTAAGTGAGTAAGACTCATGATGCATCTAAGTGTTTAATCCCAATTGTTTAACAACTTCCTATGAAATCAAGTTAGATTGATATCCACTATCTATCAATGTGTCGACCTTAGTATGCCTCATTATGACCCTTATGTGAAAAAATTTACTTCTAGAATCAAATTTGTCACCAATTTTACCTGTCAAACCAACTGCTAAAATTTTAGATTCATCACCTGAATCTAATCCCAAGTCTGTTGGTCGTGATGTTGTTGCAACTGTTTGCCTCCCTTTCCTCTCTTTGAACCACTTTGGTCTCTTCTCAGGATACAATTTCCAACAATGGTCATCATCATGTTCTTCTTTCTTGCAATGCTTGCAAGAGAGCTTCTCTTCCTTTCTTGCCACTGAATTTTCCTTATTGTCATTCCACTTCCTTTTGTCCTCTTTTCTCGAAGATAATTCCCCTGATACACCAACTCATGTTTTCCCTACCTCAATGTATGTTGCTTGAACAAAAACCTCATCAAGATTAGTAGGTCCAAACATAAATACAGTGTTACGAATATGTGTAGGTAAACCTCCTATATACTTCATAAGAGTTTCTTGGGTATGTAATGGAATGTCTAACATTAATGTCATCTTACGAAATTCATCTGTGTATTCTTGCATTGTTTTTCCTTTTCTTAGTTTAAGACCTTGCCATTCAATTAAAGCCTTCTCTTTATAACCCAAAGGATAGAACTTATTTCTAAGTGCAGAAACAAAAACTGGCCATGATGGAAATACATTACCCACTTGTTGCGTGCCATTTTGCAACTTGCTTTGCCACCAGATGAGTGTTGTGCCTGCAAGACGAAGTGATGCCAATTTGATTTGAGTTGCCTCATATTTGATTTGTTGCACACTGGAATAAACCTCCATCTGTCTGACCCAGTTATCAAGCCTCTCTGCATTGACTTCACCATCATACATGGATAATTCAAATTTCACATCAAGCTTAAGTAAAGGCATTTTCATTTTTATGTTTATGGGAATGTTTTTTTGCGATGGACTTAGAACTTGCACTTGAAGAAGAAGAAGAAGTTGATGGAGAAGAAGGAGGTGAAGGAGGAGTTTTAGGAGGATCCTCTCCTTCTTCACTTTTGGCCTTTGAAGATTCACCTAGAATCGGTCTCTTCCGTTCCAAGTAATTGTCATATAGGACCTTCATCATCTCCGACATGGCAAAGAAAGTCTTTCGAAACTCTTTCTCCTAATGAGAAAGTCCCTCTTCCGATTACATCTTCTCACTTTGAGAAGTTCTCTTACTCAATCCAATTTCATGATTCTCTTCAACAAGCTCACCTTCACCATGACTCATCCTTTCCCTGGTAATCATGCAAACTCAAAAACCAACCATCAATTAGCTATGATACCACTTGATCCGAAAAGATCTTTTAAAGACTATGGTTGAGTTTTAAAACATGAGTTCATTAACAATTTAGGAATTTGATGAAAGAGGAAGAATTAAAGATGAAACATGGCAGCCATAATGAAATATACAGATCTAGAAATAAGCATAAATAAAAAACAAACCATAACAACAAAAGTTGTTAACGGAGTTCGACAATCTCGCCTACGTCTCCGGGCCTTTGTCTCAGTGGGTGAAGCTTTCTTATTTCTCTTAAAAGATTCAAAAGTACATCATAAAAGTACCAAAAGGATCACAAAATGATATGGTTGTGTTCTTCTAAATCTCAAGAACCTATCACAACTGACGGCACTGAAAACGAATGAACGAAGCTCCCATAAATGGCCCGCAAAGTTGCTCTCCTCAATGGCTTCCCTGCATAAAAATGGCTTTGGCTTTTCAATTCTTCAACATTTTCCTGTTCTTGACCTCCTCTAGGTTGCCAAGAACCTCTGGTTAATATAGGCTTGAAGTTGGAAACAAACTCCCAACTTCCCCCCAAGATTTGGCCTCAAAAAGGGCTCCAGGTCCTCCAACAATGGCCAAAATCTCTCAAAACTGGCTAAAAAAACAATTAAAATCATATAATAATGTTTAAAAACCCACTTTTGGCTAAATACAGGGCACAACCCCCAAAATTATGGCTTTCGGCCATATGGGCACCCTCCATGTGGCCCTGCGTTGGTGCTGATTCGTTGGCCCCCTCCCAGTCTTGGCTCTTGGTTGTGTGCACCGGGCCATATGGTCGTGCCCTTATGCCTCCACGTGCATAACTGTTATAGCCCCGGTCATTTAGCCCTTGGTTACGCGCCCTGGTCGATGGGCTAGCCCGACCCACCAGGCGCTAACCCCAATATGCACGCTAATAGTTGGGAGGTCTGAGCCATAGGTCATGTGGTATGGTTATATGGTAGCATCGGGGGCTGGGACTACGCCCCAACCCTTTTCTCCACCGACAGGACATACATTCACATTCATATATAAGTTTTACACTATGGTTAACAAGACACATTGTGGGCGGGTTGGTAGCCCGGCCCTGCCAAGTCGCTCTGCCCGGACCAGAGGTCACGGGTTCAACTCCCTGGGAGTCCATAACATTTTTTCCAACCATCAACCAATGGAGGGGTGCCACGTGGCACCATAACACTTGCCCACTAACTGCCACTTGTCATATGATGATTCGTCCACATGTCAACACCTGCAGAGTCACTGTATGAATTTACAACCTATATAGTCATCTACCACGTCAGCGTTGTACAAACTGTACGGTCAACTGGCATACCAGCACTGTACGGACTGTACAGTGAGCAAACAATTTGCATGTTTGGCAAAATGAATAGAACGTGATATCTTTCGCATACGATGTCTATTTGATCCCATTCAAGTTGCGTTGGGTTCGTATCGATGAGGCCTACATACACATCCGATTTGAAGCGATTCTGAGCACTTTGATTTTTAGGCCTTCCTGGACCCATTTTGGTTCGTGGATCCATTCTGGATCATTTATTGATGATTTCTCAAAGGATTTGGATTTATATCTTGGAAAATAAATCAAATGTATTTTCCTACTATAAATTGAGGATTGAGGTAGAAATATAATTTGGTATGAACTTAAGGGTTCTTAGAATAGATGGAGGTAGTGAGTAATTTATTACCTCCCAAATAATACTTAATGATAAAATATCTAATGGACAAGGCACAACTCAAGGGGCAACTATTAGGATGGTCATCACTGTCACCTTAACAACCTATTCTCTTCACTTTAGGTCGGATCTCTTCCAACTCAAGAGAGGTTATACTTAGTAATATTACTAAAGTTGAGCAATGAGGAAGAAGGCAAAGTGAGAGTAGCTTTACTAAATCAATGTTTTGGGTTTTTAAGGGTTTTAAAATAGGTTTTGGGAGGCAGTAGAGATCAGCTCCAAATCTAACAAGGGAAATGGAGTCAAGGTGAATCAAAGAGGCTTATGGAGCCAAGAATAAAACCCTCTCAAGAATTGGTCTATTTAATTCAAGGATTGGGATTAAGATATTAAAACCAAAGAGGAAGAGTAATCCCTCATCTAATCAAGACTAACAATGGAGATCAAGGCCCTATAAGAAGGGATCCTCAAGAACAACCTTGATAACCAACAAGATCAACTATAGCATGATAAACTTACTCAATACTTCTTGCTAGGGTTTCAAGACGGATATACAAGGAAATGCACCAAATAAATATAAAACTCACAAAGGAAGAAGGAACGGATTTACCCTAGAACGTCTTCCCTCCAATCGTAGAACAATCCCTTCAATGGGTCGATCTAGTTAGCTCGTAGAAGACTTGAACATTTCACCATCAATCTTTATTCACCAAATAATAACCAAGATAGAGAAGCTTATCAATCATCCACAAAGAAAGAAACCTTTCCATAACTGTATGCTCCAAGAAAGATATGTCAATTAAGATCTAAGGAGTGGAAGCTTAAAAAATCCAACCATGAGTGACAACGAGGAAGGGAAACTCTTTATATACAGTTTTGCTCAACTTCCTTTACAAGAAAATAACAATATCTCATGTGATATCCTTATATCTAGTGTATGGAGGGATAAAATAAAAATTTCCTCCAACTATTTAGTCAAAATACATAAAAAAAAAATAAGGTGGTCAAGCCACAGGTACAATAATCCAAGTGAAGTAACCCCAAGAAAGAGGGACATTTCCATCAACAAGGGAAGAAGGTGAGTCAAATGTCAAATGTCTAGCCTCCAAGTAGGTATCTCCTCAACCAATCTCCACAAAGTGTGTAATGAAAGACTCCCAAGTCAACTCCAATGTGGATGCATGGGTCTCCAAGGTGAAATATCCCCACAAATCATGAGTAAATCCCTCAAGAGTGGACGAATCCTCGAAATCAACTCCAAGAGATCATATGTGAGGATCTCAAGGTGTAACAATCCTCCTCAAATCATGTCAACCTCCTTCGCAAGTCAAGGGAAACACAAATATGTTCACACGTGCCAAATAGAGCACCTAATGCAACCTCCAAGGTGGAAGTCCCATCAAGTTGTGTGGCATATGCCTTCAAATGAATGAACAAGGTTAGCGTTCAAGAATATGGGGCATAGAATGGTATAATAGGTCCAATGCATGAAGAAATAGCACCAAATTGTTTTGAGAAATGTCTTGGGAATCATGAACTACCTCGAGATATGACAAAATGCCTCAAGAACTGTGAACTACCTGAGGAATTTAGAAGATGCCCGAAAATCAAGATGAAGCCAATGCCCAAATATAACTACACATCATCATGTGATCAATCAATATGACATCAAACCCTCTAGATTATCATATTCCATGGAAGCAAGTAAGTGCCCCAACTATCCAAGGGTCATAAAAATCACAAGGTGTAATGAAGAAATTCACTAGTAGTACCTGTATGAAAAATAAGGGGTAACATACTATTCTGGTGATTTCTCAAATATTGTAAAGCATGTGGAGTAATAAGGAAGAAAATTGCAACCTATAGTCAAAATGTCTTGGTGTATGTTGAAAGGCAAAGGGTTGCTTAATACCTGTTGAGTTGAAGATGTCGACACACCTATTCATGTGTTTAATAGGTTCTCGACCAAATCAGTTGAAGGGAAACCTATTGAAGAGGTATGATCAAGTGCAAGACTTGATTTTCAACAATTCAAGGTGTTTGGATGTAAAGTTGATGTCATAGGTAAAAGATATATTTGTATTAGTTATAGTGAACTGTTAAAAATTGATAAATTGTATGACCCTATTGAAAGAAAGTCAGTAGTCAATAGGGATATAGTTTTTTATGAACTCCCAGGTGCAATACAAGACATGAAATCCATTGAAGAAAACAATGATGAAAGCATTGGAACTAAGATTCCACTAGAATCTTTGGAAATTGCAGCTAAGAAGTCAAGAATCACCTACAAGAGGAGGGAGAAAGGACTAGTGGAAAAATAACCAGAGGAAGGACTAGAATGACAACAATAATAAGAGGAAGTGTAGCAGTAGGAAGAAAAGGAAGAAGAAGAGGAAGGGAAACAACAACAAGAAGAGAAAGCACATTGAGTGCCAAGGAGGCCAACTTGAATAGTCACAAAAAGAAATAGAAGGTGGAAAAAATTGTTAATTTTTCTCTATTGAGTGTGGTTGTTAATTCTAATTTGAATTGGACATTACCAAAGAAAGGAAGGATTCGAGTGATGCAATGGATGTGGGGTTTCAATAATTGTAGAAGAAAAAAACCTAGAAATTAGTTGGGAATGATGACTTCAACTTGATAGGGTTCATTGATTTAGACTGGGATGAATCAATAGATGATAGAAAATCTACTTCAAGAAGAATCTTTGAAAACAAAGGAGTTTAACAGGTTGAAGCAATCCCTTGGTTGGTAAAGGATCTAGTCTCTCATTTGAAGATGAAACATGTGGAGACTCACCATCACTTACTCCTTGAGAAGGTTCATAGTAAAGAGATCAAACTTTTGTGTTGTCCTTCTCAAGATCAATTCATTGATATATAAACCAAACCATTGTTCAAGGACAAATTTGTAAAATTAAAAAATTTAGAGACAAGCTTGGTGTAAAAGTTAACAGCTAGCTATTGAGTGTTGTTAGAAATATAATGACTAATCTTAAATTAATGAAATAAAATAAGTCAAATTTAAAAAGTAAAAGTAAAAATGTAACTCATGCTTAAGTCATGTAAACAAATAATTACTTAATTAAGAATGGTGTAATCTTCACATGTAGCTACAATGGACCCATATTATATCTAATGGATATGGCTATGGCCAACTTATGTTCATTTATTATAATACCAAGTTATGGTTAGGGTCAACCTAGTGAATCTTACATGGGCCCTTATATCACACAAACCCTTGTTTCTTAAGATAAAGTCCTAAAGCTCAAGCAAGGCTTTGGTGTAACTAAGAGGGAGGCCACTGCCACCTTACCAACCCTCTTCTACACTTTAGGTCGGCTCTCCTCCGGCTGAAGGGGGACTTCCCTGGAATATGATTACTAGACCTTATGTAACAAGGTCCAAGATGAAATGAAGAGAAAGTTCTAGTAAGACATGTTTTTATGGATTGAATCAATAAAGTGTATGGAAGGGCCAAAGACTAGTGTCTTTCAATTGGGCAATGGGGTCAAGTCAAGGTTCAATGGAATTTTTTCCTATTAAGGAAAAGAGGAATAATATGGATATAAAGCACAAAATATATTAGCTTTTTCCTTGTTATCTCGAACTTCAAAATATTATCAAGGGAGACCACCAATATAGATAGATTCCAATGGCTATGAAAATTATACCTATTAAGAATGGAATACAAGTCATACAACCTGTTACAGTGAAACATGCATCAAGGTAAACATCCCAATGATAAATACAATAAAAGAAGAATGATCTTACCCCATTCATAACCCTGACACAAGAAGATTTCATCCACATGATATAGCATGAATATTTAGAAGACTTTCATATCCATTAAGCAATTTGTTTATCCTCCAAATACATCCAACATATATTCAACCAAGCTCCAAGGAATTTCTCCCCCAATCCAACCATACAAAAATGAGAGAGAGTAAACCCTTATATATGTCTCAACTCAACTCTTCTTTAGCAATAAAATAATAATTGTTCTCTTAGATCCAATAATCTCTCAATGGAAGACAATAAATAACCTCTTCATTACTAAAAGCAATAATGATTTGTTAAGATCCACTTTTCTCTCTAAGGAACAATAAAAAATGCTAGGGAAACAATACAATAATGTTTTCATTTAACCAACTCCACAAGACAAGTCAACAATAATAAAATAAAGGAGTTGGTTAACCTCCACAAAGTCCTCCAAGGTGAAACATCATATCAATAGTGCATAAAAATGTGTGTCATGTGGTCTCAAGAGCTAGGGTGATCCCCACCATGGGAATACATCAATAATCATCTCCCAAAATAACCAAAGCACTCAAACAATAAAGGTGGGGCACTCCTCAAATGTGTGGTCAAAATGCAACAAGAATTTTTCGACGACAGATTTTTAAAACACCAAAACTACACCAATTTTTTCTGGAATTTCTATTACGACGACATTTTGGAAATCACATGGCCACTCTTCATCTAATGGCACCGATTTGGAAAAAATACGGGCACTCTGGCAAAATATAATAGCTCTTGAAGCTAGGACGCCATCAAAATATGCAATGAGACCCGAAACAATAAAGTATGTAGGTAGTTGCCCCACTATCAAAATATGTGCAAGATCAAACCCATCATGGTACATGTGGAGCAAGTAGGTGGCATGTCCCTCCTAGAATAACATGCAATGTTTATAAGTGTGGCCTCCAAGGTGTAAGAACCATTGAATCATGTGTAAATAGTTAGATCTCCTAACATGAGGGGTCAAACCACCAATTAACTCTTCAATCCATGTGAAATATAATAACAAACACCTTGGAAAAGGGAATGGCCCCTCTCTAGCAATTAACAATGATATAACTGATGAGATGTCATATATGTGTGCCAAGGTAAGTGAGTGCTCCATCAACAAGCTCCTTAAAGGTGGACATCCACATGATAGCAACATGCTCATAACTCCCAATGCAATGTCAAAAGGCTCCTCAAAAGATGCGATGTGTATTGGTTGACATTCAATTTTTTTCCATGAAGTCAACAATGGGAGAGTGCTCCATGCTGGTAAACCCCATCACAAGTCTATCCAAATGCCAAAAATCACTAAACAGGTCGGGGCGACTGAGTAGTAAACCTCCATCAAGATGAATCATGCCAAGTCATCCCCAAAACACTTGGACGCTCCATCACAAGCTCAAATAACATGCATGAAATCCATATAGCAAGAAGGTGAGCGCTCCACATGTGATCCAGAATCGGATCCAGGAGCCTGACAGGGCTAAAAAAGGTTCAAAAATGAAAGTTCTCGAAATAGGACGAAATTAATTCCATTACGACCGAATCCTCACGCTGATTCCGACCATATATTTACTTTCTCAAATGGGCTCCATATGAGAGAGTTATCGCACTCTGATCAGATTCCCAAACAGCGAAAAAGTCAAAAAAAAAATCAACAGTCAAAAGGTGACGTGGCACTCTCTGGAGGTGACACTTCGCAGTGGAAGAAGTGACATGTGGCAGCACAAGAAGCAGGGTGACTGGGCAGTGACGGGGACCAATGCAGCGTTGACAAGTGACAGTTGAGGACCAATGAAAGGGTGCCACGTGGCACCCCATCACTAGTTTGAATGGCAAAATTTTATTAAGGCTCATGGGGTTCAACCCCATAACAAATTTTTAGGGCAAGAGTTTTGGTAATGGTCCTCTACTAACGCGCCATATGTGTTACTTGTTAAAAGTACCCACTATATTTTAATTAAAGTGTAAATACATGTTAATGGATTTGGAAGGGAGCTGGGGCTAAGCCCCAGCCCGCGGTTTCTTTTACTGCATGTAACCTTCGACTCCGATTATAGTGTTGGCACGGATATCACCATGGATCTAGCCCCAAATCCAGTGGAATCCCATGTGACCGGGACTCAGTTCATATTTGCTAGCACGGGTTTTGGGGGCACAATCCTATCATTTAACACCATGCGACCGGGTTTTATGGAGTAGGGGGTTGGCGCTTGGCCACATGAGAGCATATGCCCATGTTTTAAGTGCACACGCCAGGTCTATGGGGCTTAACCCATATATTTTTGGATAAGTGGGTTTTATTATAATGTTTTTGGATTTTAAATTGATTTTTAGCCTCTAATAAGAGGATTTTGCCCATTTTGGGGGATATTGGGCTCTTTTTGAGCCCATATTTTGGGAGGAAGTTGGGGAATGTTAACCAACTTCAGATCTATAAAAACCAAGCCTATTTGAGGCCATGGGGGATAGTCAGAGTAGATTTATGCTAAAGCAAAGGCAAGTCAAAGTCATTTTTATGCAGGGAAGCTGTTGAGAAGGAGACCTTTGCGAGCCATTTCCGGGAGCTACACTCAGTATTTTTCAGTGCCATCAGTTGTGTTGGATTTCTGAGGTCGATTAGAACATAGTGAGACCAGTATGAGACCCATTTGATGTTCTTTTTCTATACTTTGCAAGAATTGAAGAATTAATAAAGAAGCCTCCCCCATTGAGACAAAGGCTCGGAGAGTAGGCAATTTTGTGTCGAACTCCGTTATCACTTCTTTGTTATGGTTTTTTGTTCTTATTGCTTATGTTCAGTTCTGTAAATGAGTTTATGGTTGTGATATAATTCTCTTATCTTCATCCTCTTTCATTAGCTTCTTGAATGGTTAATAATCACATGCAATTAATAACTCAACCACAGTCATTAAAAGATCATTTCAGATCAACATGAAAGCCCTAGTCTACCTCATCATAGACCACTCCAAGTGACAAACCAAAACACATAAGAAAAGGCACTCACATCATGAGTATAACATCATCATATATCATTAATGAGTCCAAACAATCTGAGCCATGTTTGGAATAACCACAGATATAATGGAGTCATGAAAACTAAGGCATTTCCACTGTGTGAAGGGAGACTATCATGTGGAAAAACCATAACATCAAATATCATCTCATAATCATCGAACAAATCATGGGAAACTACGAAGAGAGAACCAGGCCACGATCATCAACCAAGGAGAAAATGAATCTCCTCCGCCAAGACAACATCTTATAGAAGCAACTTCTACGAAAATTCCAACCTTTAGAAGGCTAGAATCACCATGACACCCTATAAATCTCTGATACATGTGATGAAAATTGCATGTGCAACCCTCATACAATATGAGGGATTAGAGGCCCATAACCCCTCTTGGGGAGGGCACCTTAGTCTTTGAGATGTGTATAAATACAAACTCAAGTATCAATCGTATATCATCATCGTGAGCTCTCTCTCTCTCTCTGTTGAATTTTGTAGCTCAGACATGTACTTCTACATTGGCTATGTGTCTAGCATGTAGAAGTCGTCCAAAAGAATATCTCTAGACATTAACTTTATAAAGTGATTTTATAAAGTTAAAGTGACTTTTGTATTTAATGATAAAGTGTCGTTTATTATAAAGTTGAGTGACTTAAGTGATTTAAGTTATCTTAATGAGAAATTAAGTCACAGTCATTGATCTCAAGAGATCAAGATCAGAACTTGATCGTTGATCACTTTAGAGATAGGGTTTTATCATTACAGAGAATTATAAAATGAGATCTAAGGAAAGGATTAAATAGTGTGTGAGAGGCACATTCATTTGGAAAAGAGATTTTCTCAAGAGAAGAAGTCTTGGGGTTGAGAGGATATCAAGCAGGAGTGTATCATTTCATGATAAGAGATTCAGAGATCGAGAGGCAATTTGAAACGGAGCTAAGGCAACAAATTTGGACCGTGGTTTTATTCTCAGTCAATCAGGTTTATGAGATTGTAATTTTTGAATATTTATTTGAGATTGAAATTGAAATATACATTGAATATTGGTTTTCCCAAGTTGGGTTTCTAGGGTAAATTATATGTGTCAAATGTGTGATTTTCTGTGTTGTTTCCGTTGTGCATGTTGAGTTAATATTCCAATGTGTTTTGAACTATCATTTTCAATAGTTAATGTTCAAACATAATTGTTGAGAATAAATAAATGATTGAGACTGTAAATCAGATTTAGAATAAGGAAAATTGAACACAGTACTAGAGCCACAAACTCTAAAGAGAAAATTAATTTGCCACAAGGGTTTTTGCAGGAAATCAGGGCAAACAACAGGTAGATTTGTTTTTGCAGGCGTGAATTTTTTTTTCGAGGCAACGGTACGGTCTGTACCATACGGAATTGGTATGGTTCCATACTCTTTGTATGATTGTACGAACATGGGCGCACATGATTTTTTCTCTTTGTCGAATGTTTTTTTTTCTGCAATATCCATACAATTGTACAAAAATTTGTATGGTCCGTACAATCGTACGGACGATCGAACATAGATTTTTTTCGCTGAAAACAAAAATTTGAATTATTATTTTTTTTTGAAAATTCCGTACAGTCCATACGGACAAGCCGTACAACACGTTCGACAATAGTTTTTTTCAGTGAGATTTTTTTTAGTGGATATTTTGCAGGGGGACTGAAATTTTTGGTTTAGGTTAAAACCCCTAAATTTTGCAGTTTCTTGATTAGGAAAGAGTATGGACAGTGGATCATCTTACCATATGACGGGAATGAGGTCGGTGTTCCTTAGTGTTTCAGAGACGGGCTCAAACTCGCATGTGGGTAGTGGGGTCAACACCATGCATGTAGAAAAGGGGGTTGGATGCGTCAAATTCTAGTTAGAGTCAGGTGGTTCTTTGGAGGTGGATGAGGTGATGTTTGTTCCAGGAATGATGGTAAACTTTTTCTCAGTATCAGTATTGGAGGATGATGGGTATAGAGTGTTGTTCTGAGATGGATAGGTATTCATACATTTAGAGGGAGTAGATACCCTAGATGCAGGAATGAGGTTTGGCATTAGGGAGGGAAAACTGTACAGGTTGTTGGGATAGCCTATGGTTGGATTTAGAGGGAGTTTGGAGCTGAGTTCTAGAGGAAGTCTGGAGTTTGGAGCTGAGTTCCAGAGGGAGTCTGGAGTTTGGATCAATGTCAGTGAGAGAACAGGAGGCTATTCTCAGCATGCCTACTTGGTATGAGATGACACTGATGGAGGAGGAGCATAGGTATCCTAATCATAGTTCAACAACATAGGTAGTAGGGTCTTCTAGTTCAGAGGGAGTGTGTTCTTCCAATTCAGAGGGAGAAGCTACAAAGGTAGAGGACATGATTGATCATGGAGGAGGTGCTACCAAAATTACCTTCCTCTCCAAGAGGGAGTGTTGAATTTTGTAGCTCGGACATGTACTTCTACATTGGCTATGTGTCTGACATGTAAAAGTCATCCAAAAGAATCCCTCTAGACATTAACTTTATAAAGTGATTTTATAAAGTCAAAGTGACTTTTGTATTTAATGATAATGTGACTTTTATTATAAAGTTGAGTAACTTAAGTGATTTAAGTTATCTCAACGAGAGATTAAGTCACAGTTGTTGATCTCAAGAGATCAAGATCAGATCTTGATTGTTGATCACTTTGGAGATAGGGTTTTATCATAAACGATAATTATAAAAGGAGATCTAAGAAGAGGATTAGATAGTGTGTGTGAGAGGCACATTCATTTGAGAAAGAGGTTTTCTCAAGAGAAGAAATATTGGGGTTGAGAGGATCTCAAGCAGGAGTGTATCATTTCATGATAATAGATTCAAAGATCGAGAGGCAATCTGAAATGAAGATAGGGCAACAGATTTGGACCGTGGTTTACTTATTAGCCAATCAGGTTTTTGAGATAGTAATTTTTGAATATTTCTTTGAGATTGAAATTGAAAGATACACTGATTGTTGGTTTTCCCAAGTTGGGTTTCCAGGGTAAAATATCTGTATCAAATGTGTGATTTTCTGTGTTGTTTCCGTTGTGCATGTTGAGTTAATATTCCAATGTATTTTCAATTATCATTTTTAGCAGTTAATGTTCGAATGTAATTGTTGAGGTTAAATAAATGATTGACACTACAAATCAGATTTGGAATAAGGAAAATTTAACTCTCTCTCTAAATGTGTTTAAGCCTATAGGCACCATATACTATTGCACCCTATTGTTGTCTTGGTGCGATCTTTATGCTTGGTTATCCTTTTATAGCACTCTTATGGCCTTTTACTCTAACGCACCTATGGTTTAGCACTAGGTGCACTAGCTCTCTCTTTATCATGCGTTGTTTTCTCTTTTTAATGACAAGTTTTAGGGTTTATTGGGGGTTCCATTCATTCCTTGCTTTCTCTTGTGATCTCAACATGGTATCAAAGTAGTCATGAACATTCTCCTACTCATTTTTCTATTAGTTTGGTTTTTCCTTGACTATTCATTATGTTATCTTCCAAGTTCCAGAGCTTCCACATATAAGAAAGCCTAACTCGAGGAGCAGTAGGGCCATTTTGATGGTGTTATTATTTGTTAGAGAATGGTGCCTCATTTAGGGTTGTTTTGAACATGTTATATGTGATTTTTTGGAGACAATTTGCATAGGATTAAAGTGCCCAACATTAGGACATCCATGCTATTTTATTTCATGGATTTTTCCTTGGATAAATTAGGAAGAATCTTGACCAATTGCATCATGTATGGGTTGCTACACTAGTTTTTCCAAACCATCCATTATTTCAAGGTTTTTCTAATGCAAATAACTATTTTATTGGTGATATGTTGCTTAGTAGATTTCACCCTTAAAATGGTGCCCTAACAATGTATCAACCACGAACCTTGTACACCCCTGCATATTTTTTTGCGTTACAGTAGATCTGAGAATTTTTTGCTTGTGGCATTGCCTCGAGGTTTGTTGAACTAGTGTTTCTAGATTTGATTTTTTTCAGTTACTAATTCATATATTTTTGGCTAGTGACATTTCCCCAAGGGCTACCAAAATAGGGTTTTTAGATCTAATTTTTTCAGTAGTCGATTAAGAGATTTTTTACTGGTGGCATTGTTGAAGGGTTGCATAACTGGGGTTTTTGGATCATCTCTTCTTTTGGGTTTAAACTTGAAACCTTATTTCAAAGCCAATGCGATCTTTCTTGTTCATTTTGTTGCAAATTTTTCTCTCTCTAGGCTTGTGCTCTTCAACTAAGGCTTGTACTATCTTAGTGTAAATTCCACAAACTGTGGATTATTGAGAAGAATCTAGTATTATCTCTTCCTTCTTTGGGTCTAACCAAGGTGAAATTTGCAGACTTAGTTGCACCATCTCTGAACATAATGGACTTAAAGTGGATGTTTGCCCAATTAAATGGCTACTTATGATATTTGGGTCGATTAGATAAAGAAAAATCTAGTTACTTATGGCTACATATGATGTTTGTCCCATTCTCTTATGATGTTGCTATGGTGGGATGATTCATGCTGCCTTTATGAGATTTTCATAGGTGATTTAACTTTATGATATGAGATTTGCTAGACATCACCTAGGGGGGAATGCATTTCATGATGGTAGTACCCTCATTGATGTGTTATTTCCTAAGTTTTAGTTAGAGGGGAGGGTACTACATATGATTTGAT